>CALZFC010000006.1:557500-802500 GCA_945643635.1 Allodiplogaster sudhausi
GCGTTGTAGAGAACGAATAACGTTGATTCATTGTTGGAGAACGCCAGAGTAGGTACGAGAAACAAACAATATTGATGAGATAAGGCAGTAAAAATATATTCCTATGTATGTAGTATGCATGCGTACATATACATCTATCCGGGTATAGACTACGCCCATACATACATACATACATACATATGTATTTATGTAATAATATGTAAGCAGTGTGATTTAAAAAAATTCATAGAGAGTTCCGAAAAGGAATTTCTTACCGAGACAAAGACCGTATATTTTAAGGCAAGGCTGCATCATTCGATAGAAGTCGACTTCCCGCTGCAACTGCTGCCATTCACGCCCTCTTGAATGGCAACTCGTAAGGCTATTTGAACAAAGTTTACTCACGTAAATTACAACTCGCTTAAGAAGCACCCTTAATATATATACATATATAAATATATCATATTTCAATATTAATTTTATTCGAGCACATTTTTGTCACGGTTAAAGGTGCACGAAACAACGAAACTCAGTCATAAAATACATATTTGAAATTTCCGACTGTTGCAACCTATGTAATTCACACATGCTCTCGTCTTTGTATCTGATTGTCAGGCAAAAAGACGCGAATTCAAATATGAGTTTTTGGCTCTTTTGAGGAGGAGCGCCACGGTCTCGGGAGTTTCCACCAACACCTCGACCTGCTCGGGCACCGGCATTCTGCTGCCCAATTCGACGTGTGTCTGCGATGCTTTCTTCTCTGGCGACGACTGCAGTGTGGTTGGTCTATTTTGAGCACTGGTCTAATTTTGAAATAGGAATATTCGCGGTACAAGTATATTTGATACATTATTATGAGATATCATGTTATATTTTATTAAGAATGAGAGGGATTGAGAAGAAGAAGCAGAGAGATATGTTTCGAGTCAGAAGGAGTCAGAGGGATATTGTACAAGTAAAGTGAGTCATTTCAACTCCAAACAGCCACGAAAGCAAGGTTACCTGTGAAAGAAAATGCCAGAAATTTGTAAAGTAAAGCCGCTGGATAAAAGGAACTTAATATGTCGTTACTTAATACAAAAAATTGCACTTACAGAACAGAAATTATATTCATGTTTTACGTTATTCTTGAATTATGAGACCCCGTGGTTTTGCAAGGAGAAACGCCTATATAAAATAGGCGCAAGGAATGACAATCGCTCGGTCTCGTGTTCGCGGTGAATGAAAAATTTGAAATAGAAAGCGAATACTATATTAATGCGTATGTACAAGATGAATGCATACAGCGGCGCTTAGATTGTTGGTACCAAGGACGGTTCCTCGTTATTGCCCTAGCAAAGGTGTACAATATTTTAAATGATACATTAGTTGATTTATAGGGAGCGAATGGCACTGTATCGAAAGTCAATAATGTACAAGTCATTTGCCGCCTAAACGAATCCCGCCATCATAGAGAGAGAGAGAGAGAGATAGAGATAATTCCAGATGGCCTGCAATGGTGGCATTCTACGCGATGGCCGGTGCGCATGCCCGCCCGGCCGGCCAGCCGATCACTGCCAGCCGAGTTTGTGGCTCCTCCTTTTTTTCTCTTTCATTCATTTTTTTAAAACTGTTTTATAATCTTTTACTCGCTTCACATTATTTTGCATGCATACATATATTTTAAAAACAATGTACACAAAAATGTTTCTCTAACTCAAATTACGTATATAGACCGTTGGCAAATAGAATTTATATTGAATTTTTTTTTCTAATAGCAAGAAAACAATCAAATATTCCCAGAGACCTGCTCGGCGTCCATCTCCTCCAACATTGATCTCTCGAAGCGCTCCTTCGTCGCTGTCATCTCGCTCAAGACGACAATGGCGCGAGATTTGAATGCCATTATTCCGGGTGTGTATTATTTATTGACTCATTCCTTATTTTCCGCTTCCATTATACAAAAAAACTTCCGCTACTATATCTTATATTTTCCGACATAGCAAAAAGGAGAGCGAATTCCACGGAGCAAAAAACAACGAACGCGACTTAGACTTGGCGAGTTTAAGGACTCAGCGCCGTGGTGACTGCTCTCGACAAAAGTGGCGTCTACATCAACTACCAGATGCTCACGTACATTGCAGGATGTTGGCTGATTTCTTTCACTCTATATATGTTTTTTTTTGCCTTCTCACTGTAATTTTCGTTTTGTGTTTTCAAGAAATTACTAATAAATTATTCAATTAACAACATAAACCTGGCCATTAAGTGGACGGCTTCGCGCTGCTCCACGATGACTACTACGACACGGCAGCCGAGTTTGTCGAGGCGCTCGAAGAGCTTGCGCTCTCGCGTGGCACAGAGCGCCAGCCAACGTTGGAGGCCATTCGGCTCGCCATGAATGCGTACGTGACAAACGTAATATTATCTTTGTCGTATATTATGCCTAGTCAAAATCTTCAATCCATCGCGGCTCTTACCTTTTGCCGTCATTTTATGAAGCGAGACGCATTTAGATAGGCTGTATAGGCTTTTTAGGGAATAGAAGTTGTGAATATTTTTTATAACAACAATCTTTGAAGATGTTTTGAAGAGCGAGAGTGCCTATTGCAATTATTTATAGAATGATCTCACTCTCTTCGTAGTTGTATCCATACAGTAAAGGTTTCTATATCGAATATGGCGGGAGGCCCTTACTCTGTCCGCAGTAGTACTACCGTACAGTGAGGTTCTCTGTACATCGATTATGTCGTTACTCTCTTCGTAGTTTATTTATTTATTTATCTGTTTACATCAAATTAATATGACGCGACAATACTTGGATAACATTTCGTGCAGCGAGACCATAGAAGAAAATTTTTGAAAAAAAAGTAGACGAAAGAAAATATTGCTTATAGAAATTGATGTGTACACTTTAAGGTATGTATGTAGTTGTGCTACCCATAGCCGGTATCTACCCTTATAGCGTCTTCCTTCCCTCTTCCAGCTTCCCTCTCCTCCACCCGCACTCGTCCATCGTCGTCTTCTCCGATTCGCTGCCTTCGGACGCCCAGGACTGGCAGCCACTCGAGTACAACAAAACGCGCGAAATTCAAATTATCGAGACGACCATCGCATGGAGTCATCGGGTTCAGTTAACTAGGACACATGAGTTGCATTAGTAAAAAGTTTATTTTTGTTTAAAAAAATTTTCCCGCTGATTTACATATATCGAACTATACAATTTTCAGCTGTTCCTCGTCGTCTCCGATACGGACGCGCAGCCGCTGGACGCGAAGGATCACGCGTTCGCGTCGCTTGACCAGGTCTCTCTTAGTAGATCAAACATGGACTCGCCAAATAACAATGCAAAATAACAATTATGAAGCGGCCATGCTGGCAAATTATACAATTAAAAAAGACAAGGAACATATCCACGGACGCTACAAGGAAATGAGCTTGTTGACATGAATTGTAGAGAAAAATGAAAAAATAAAAATAAATTCCGGACGACTCATTTAATTCCGGCCCACTCATCTAAATTCCGGCCCACTCATCTAAATTCCGGCCCACTCATCTAAATTCCGGCCCACTCATCTAACTTCCGGCCCACTCATTTAACAATAAATTCTAGTCCATATCCTTCAGATAACCGCGAGCACGCACGGCACCCTTGTGCACACGCGCAAGACGCAGCTGCCGCGCGTGCTCTCGGCCGCCCTTCCCCTGCTGCATCTCTCGGAGAACGTCGCGTTTGCGCCCGCGTACCCGTGCGGCAATCACGTGGAGAGGAGGGTCGTCGTGGACGACGACGTCGACGTCTTCCATGTCATCGTGCAAGGAGGTTCGGTGGAGGACACTTTCAAAAAATCACTTTTGAATTCGCGCCTTTTTGCCTGAAACGAGGGCCAGGGATTTTCGAAGGTTAACTGAAGGCGATCACCGAAAATTACGGGAGATTTGAAATTGCCTCGCTGCTCTTCGCACTCTCATTCACATGTGCTATTTTCACGCAGCCGGTTTGTGCGACTACACGAAATAAATAAGAGACTGAACGCGGAAAAAAATTGAGGCTGTGCTAATTATTATTTTTCATCAATATTACTTCTTTACAAGATCAAACTAGTTGTCAAAACAAAATAAGCGACTTTAGAAGGACAATTTAGCAGTAATGTATACCTTCTTCACAACAAGGCAAAAAAACGATTATAATAATTTACTTAAACAGATACGAAGCAAACCACCTGATTCATATTGGTAAGCGGCGACAGAAAGAAATATGGCAAAAAAAAAACACACACACACAATTTCGAGTTACATCATTGGAAGAAATACAAAAAATAAAAAAATTTCAAAGATGCAAAATACGAAAATTACAGCTCTCTCCCTATTTGCGCGCGGACTCGAAGCTCCGGTGACGGACGAGACGCGTATAACTCCCGTCGTTGACGTCGTCGGCTTTCAGGTTCTTTTTTTTCTATTTTTTTTCTGAAAATAATTTTAAAATATATATTCTCTCTCTTTTCGAGATTTACCTTGTATTTTGGTACATATATTTTCATATTTAAGATGAACATATTACGTAGCAAAAGTGAATGAAATAAGTAAAAAATATTGTCGATCTGACATGATCTGCAAGATGTTCACCGTGAACGCTTCTCTGCCACGAATTCGACTCGAGGGCCAGCCCGAGCTCGGCTTCTGCAGCTACCGGATTGCAGTGCAGTCGCCAAGGACGATTCTGGCCGCATTCTCGGCCGACGAGAGGATCGACGTCGGATGGCCGACTTCGACTCAAGGTGGCCATTTGAGGGAGATGGAGATAGGAGAGAGAGAGAATGATGGAAAGAGAGAGAGAGAGAGAGAGAGAGAGAGCGAGAGGTGAGAAAGAGAGAGAGAGAGAGCGAGAGGTGAGAAAGAGAGAGAGAGAGAGATAGAGAGAACAATTGTTTAAGAAAGACTAATTGTAAGAGATTGAGAATGCGACGGAAACATTTAAAAGAAAGTATCGGAGATATTCGAAGCTAATCTTTTCTTCATAATGCAGCCCCCCAGCAGAACCACGTATGCTATTGTCGATAATGATCATTACTCGTTTTTACGCATGAAAAACAAAACGTTCAAATGCTGTGCTTTTGCAGCCTCTTTAAATAGCACTCATCCGTAATCTGTACGAATTCTTATATGACTATTGTAGTAGCGTCCATCTAAATTGCATGTGCTCTTTCGTCCTCGTGTCAGGCAAAAAGGCGGGAATTCAAAATTGAGTTTTTTTTAAACGTGTAGGCCTGAAGCACCACGTTGCGCTGCTTCCGCGAGGCGGCGCCGCCTCCGCTCCGCCCTCCTTCTTCACGCTAGATGTTATTAGCTACTACGACGGCGCCAAGGAGCAGGGCGTCAAGGTTTCTTTTTTTTTCTTCTTTTTTAATGGTATTCTGTACTGTAATTGGTAATTCTTTTCTTAAAAATACAGGCTAACTCAAAAAATTATTAAAGCAGATGCCTTTTAAAGCCTTAAAAATAGTTACATATGTAATTAAGGTGGCTGCCCGCGCGGCCATGTGCAACTTTCCGTTTGTCGCCGCGCTCTCGACCACATGCGATCCGGGGCCGTACTCGATCAATGTTTGCAATTATTCTTCATCTTTTTCTACTAATATATTCTTATCTCTTTTTTCTACGAATTTATTCCCATCTATAATAAACTGTATCAATAATCATAAGAGCAGTAAACGTTGGCATCACTCATATATTCCTGTCTCTTGTCACTTGGTTTTCTCCCTTGCGTTTTATCTCTCTCTAACTTTCTCTCTCCTTCGTTCTTCTTCTCTCTCCCTCGATCTCTCTCTCTCACTCACTCTCTCTCTTTCTCTCTCTCTCCCTCGTTCTCTCTCTCTCTCTCTCTTTCTCTCTCTCTCTTGTTCTCTCTTGTAGGTTCTTTCTGCGGACAAAGACGGCCTTGCAGAGTACACTCGAGTTCTCCCCGCCTTCTGCGAGAGGCCAGGTTCGTTTGTGAGACAATGGGAAAGAAAAATATACAATAAGACAACAAAAGAAAAAAGAGGGAGAGAGAGAGAGTAGGGAAAACACTGAAAGAGTAAGGGAGAGAGCAAGGAGACACTGAAACAGAGGGGGGAGGGCGTGAGAGAGTTGGAAAAAGAGAAAGAGAGAGAGAGCGCGAGAGAGAGAAAGAGAGAGAGAGAGAGAGCGAGCGAGAGAGAGAGAGAGAGAGAGAGATAGAAGAAGAAGGAGCCATAATCTTCAGAGCAGCACTCGCCCGATGGCTGGACCTGTCTGAACGGCGGAACCCGGCAGGTGGCCGAGGATGACAGTGTCACCTGTGCTTGCGTCGACAACTTCAGCGGAGATCACTGCGAGGTACGGCTGTCTGAACCGCGGATAAACTTCAGTAGACAAGCATCTTGGTATTTATTGTCTACCCCATCCTAACAGATTCTCGAAGGAAACGATACTCCTAGGCTTCATTGCCTAGGTATAAATATATATAGCTTACGGTGGCTCGCTCATTCCGTATGTACAAAATGTGTAGAAAAAAAAACTACGGATATGTCCGTTATCAATAGCGGATATATTATTTTGTTCTATGTGTTTCTCCGTGATTGTCTAATAAACTGTGAAACTGTTAATCTTTAGATCGTCGCTTGCTTCAACGGCGGCCACCCGAACGCCTTTCCCACGCTGGCTGACGAGACGACGCTCTGCAAATGCGCGGCCGGCTGGGCGGGCGTGCACTGCCAGGAATGTTAGTGGCTATCTTTCTTTCTTTTTTTGCTAGCTTACACTTTTCTTCTTCTCTCTCGACCTTACTATTTCAAGCCAACTACCTACATACCTATCTGAAAATTTACTGGCATCTTAATTTCTTCTTATTATTATTTTTATTATTATTTCCAACAAATTGGTAGATATAAATGATGATAAAAGGATTCAATTATGCATCTCTTCATAATGTTAGTTCAATACCAATTTATAATCTTCAAAAAAAGAAAAGATCATTTTCCAGTGGTCAGCTGCGCCTCTCCCGCGCCATCGCCTGAGAAGAACGCGAGACAGCGAGCATTCGTGCTCGTGCTGCAGGCTTCCCTCTCGCAGGTACATACATTGCCATCAAGTGCTCTCTATAAGGATTGTTTTATAAAGCTTGTTGACATGGAAAAGTATAACTTACAGATATTCAAAAAAAGTTTTACTCACTAACTTGTTATGAATATGTATTTTAATGTGTCTTTTATTGAATTATTTTTTACTTGCAAAGTTACTCGTCAAATAAAAATTTATTTTTACGCGTAAACGTCACTTGCAAACGTAGCATCCTGCAGAGATGTGAACGTAACAATTTACAGAGTTACGTCGCCGACTACTTATTGGCTGCTATTAAACCCGAGTTCGATGCAGTCTACTCGACCTTCTTCCTCACCACCTTCAATCGAGTGCTCGTCGCAGGCAGTTTGGAGACACTTTCTTTAATATTCAATTTTTTTAAAATTAGTAATAAAAATTATTTTTTCTCATTATAATAATTTCTTGCATCTAATTAATAATACTAAAAAAATTATTAACTGTATTACAACTTGTCTTTTCCTGTCGCTCATTTCATCAAGAGTCAGGCTAAAAAGAGCGTCTGGCATTGTTCATAATCTCAAGCTTATTGTTAGCTTGTCATAAACCTAAACGCAGAATAAACACAAACAAAACAAATGAAAAGATTCCATTGTCAGAGCCGACAGAGCGCATCGAAATAGCGGCCGCCAACTCCTCCGACGGCCTCCAGCAGCTTTTGATGCGCGTCAAATACCAGTCAGCTTATATATAGTTCAAAGGAAAGAAACCATTATACTATATACACAAAAACATTATATATAAACGGCTGCAAATCGAAACCGCGTGCGCATCAGGGTACTCTGATAATATTGAGAAATGAA
Organism: Allodiplogaster sudhausi; assembly: GCA_945643635.1. Classification (NCBI taxonomy): domain Eukaryota; kingdom Metazoa; phylum Nematoda; class Chromadorea; order Rhabditida; family Diplogasteridae; genus Allodiplogaster; species Allodiplogaster sudhausi. Next base: position 565,381 of record CALZFC010000006.1, read on the forward strand.
TATTGAAAATAAATAAATAAATAAGTCTGTTATTCAATCTGTGAGTCAGAAAATGGCTCATTGAACATAACGCAACTGATTTAACGTAATTGACGGAACTGACCTGACTTAACTGAAATGATAGATAATTAATAGATAGATTCTGAATCTGCTAGATACACTCCGGACGCAACGCAGCCGATCTCGAATGCCGTGACGGCGGCGCTCGTGGCCGTGTCGGCCGGCGAAGAAGGCTTCGCCGCCATGACGCTCCTCGTCGTCACCGACGCCGCCGACGACGCCCTCGGCAAGAATGCAGTGTCAGTGACGAATTTGTACATAGAATTATAATTTCATTTTTGCTTCTAAACAAGGATAACAGATGGAATTGTGTAGAGAATGAGAAAAAGAAGGGAGTAAAAAGCTGAAAACGCTGGAAAATATTCATAGTATGTACCTATTTTAATGAATTGATCATATTTCAGTGAATCGTAATGGCATTTTTGTATATTGGAAAACAATATATATATATATCGACATGAAAATAAATGTTGTAATGCTTCCTGTATATTCCTCCTATTTTTCTTCTTTGTGAAGAAAGAAAGCGACTTCCGCGACAACGGCGATTTCTGTGCTGCGTACGTCGCTTTTCGGCGACGAATGCAACGGCGCCTTTAAGCCGACGGTGAACATCAATTTGTATTGTATTTTGTGTATGTGTTTTTTGTGTTACTGTGTTTTATTTTTCCCGTTTCCACTTTTCCATCGCTTTTACACCTGTCTTTCCCTCTCTTTTTAAAATCACCAGCCGTAGTAAACTGCCGGTTTTTCCGATGAGAACGCGGAGTAAATGCGACTAATCGTGAGCTGAAATTCTCCAGTCCACCTCATAATACACGTTCTTTAAAAGCACTCTGCGCATCTCCCTTTTAAATCTGAGGTTTTGGTTGCTCGCAGCTAAAAAAAAAAGTTCAAACCCGTTCACTTGTATTCCTCCGAGTTTTCACAACAGCCAACGACAATTCGAAAGGGCGGCAAGTGCTAAACGCGCATGCAGGCTGCACATTTGCAAAAAAAGTTTTATAGGCATATACATATGTATATGAATCTAAAAATATATTTAAAAAAATTATTATATATAATATTGTTTCATTTATAAGTGCGGCAAACATTTATTCTATGGTTTGACAATTCCATTTCAACATTTCAGTCGCTTCATCTGCTCACACAACGAACGGGCGGCGCCTACGTCGACATTTGTGGCCGCGAGAAGGAGGCGATCGTCAAGGTTTTTCTTTTTCTTCTTCCTATTTTTCTTTCTTAATTTTCTTATTTTTATCACCTTTTTTAAAGGTTGTTAAGCCTCTCGATAACTTTTTTTTATAAAATAAAATTATTATACCCTCGATAACATTGCAAAGCATCCACAATCATTCCTGAACAAGGACCAATTTTCCATTTGTATCGAATTTATCGATTGACAATTTTTATTATCTGTAAATTTTTTTGCTTTAATTCTCAGCTCCTCCCGCAACTGGCACTCCATCCAGGACAACTTCTGGATGCTGTCTTGGCGGAGGGCGCAAAGAGTATTAGCGAGTTGAACAAGGAGAATAACGGAGGTTGCTTTTACAATTAGAAAATGCTGAAAATTTGTGCTTGATCTGTTTTTGCTAAGAAAACAGGTAATTATTTTTTTTTATTTTAAATCGAATTTTGGTTGTAGTCATAGGCCAAAATTTGTGTCTTTTGCTACACCAGCCACCACGAGACTTAACAAGTGCTCACAAAACGAGCGAAGTGGTTGTTCTTTTTTGTCCAACCAATATTTCAAGTATTGTTTTTTTCCGCCACAAGGAGCAGATATTTCTTCACTATCACCAAAAATGTTGTCTAAAATATCGCACTCCTCCATGCACACATTTTCTGCAGCGGTGGTTTTCGTGTCCAGCTGCCCATGAACAACACGAGCGCGAAATAATTCTGTTTTCATTTCGAACTTCTCTTCAAAATTGATACAATATGTTACTGTTCATTACATTCTTAAATTCATTTTTTTTTTAGATACACATGTTAATTTTTTTAGATACACATGTACACAATACTTTTTTTTTGTCAGTCTTAATTTTTGGTATATTTTCTTCCAGACCCGCCGGCGTCGCCGTCACCAAGCGGCGTTCACGTTGAGCTCCAGTACAAAGTCGTCGACGAGAAGGAAGAAGCGACCTTCCAGCTTCGCATCAATCCATGTTATACTTCTTTTAATTGAGCAAAAAACATAATAGAAAAGATTTACTTCTATCGCAACTGTTCCAGTCCATCATGTTGCTTTCTCGGTCAATTACATTGTGATTTGACAAAAAAAAACACACACATTTTTTCTCACTATTTTTGTTGAATTTATTAGAAGGTGACGAAAAACCCTATTTTAAAAATTGATCGGATATGACGCGTCAATTTTTTTTTATAAACGTTATTTGTATACTACGCTTCCGTGTAGTGCGCTTTTCCTCAACGGTTTTACAAAAAAAGTAGTATGCCTAGTTGCACTGTGTTTTCGTGACAACGTAATTTCTCTCACTTCCAGTCAGCGCCCTCTCACCTGGCGATGTCAACGTTTCGATGTTCTCTGACGGAAAGACGACCGGAACGGCGTCTCTTTCATTCTCAGACAACTCGCTTCTCGTCTATGATCTGCCAATGGAGAAAGCGAGGTCAGCGAGCACCTTTTATCACAATTTTCACAACATTATTAGGAAAAAAAAGTATTCAGTATGAAACTATGGCTGAAATAATCAGTGTAAAATGATGTTTGCTACTTTTGTTTTACTTAAAGAAGAGCAAATCATGTGAGATTTTTAATGCATCGGCCCTTGGAATTCTCATACTAGCGCGCCGTTTTGTTTATGCATCTCGAATTTGTGCTGCATACGAGAAATAGCAGGCAAGAATGAGAGAGTGCCTACTCTCAGGGTAAACGCGCGGAAAATTGAAACTGAATTAATTGTTTTTTTCGGTGTTTGTTCTTGTTTAATGAAGTAATTTCAGCTATCGTGTCAGCATCGCAATCGCCAAGGCGCTCGAAGTTCAGGTGAAATAAATTACAAAGAAACAAAAAAATTGCTTCTTTTTAACGTATTACGTTCTTTTTTGATTGATGAATTAATTTAATTTTAAGAAAAATAAAAAATAAAAACGGATTTGTTATTTATTTTTCATTTATCTCGTAAACAAACGCTACCTACTCCTTCTCTCATCTCAGTGCCTCATCTACTCGTCATCTCCTCATACTCTCTACACGTCCTTCACGGCCCTCGGCGCTTCTGACGTCATAGCAACTCAGCCGAATTTTGGTTCGGTTTGAGAGAGAGAGAGATATCGAGAGAAGAGAGAGAGAGAGAAATATTGAGAAGGAGAGACACGGGAAGTTGGGGAGAGAAAGAGACAGATTGAGCAAGAAAGCGAAAGAGAGAAAGAGAGATAAGATCGAGCGAGGTTGGTAGGATAGGGAGCAACTGAGAAAGTGCGAAAATTAGAGAAATGGAAAAACACTGTTCCCGGATATTAGATATTATGTACAATCAGAGAATATGAATGCTGGCACTTGGAGAAAAAAATTGACATACACCGGTGATTTTAGAAGGAAACAACAGCTCAAAATGATCACAGATGTTCTCACCGATGATATGTTGATCGAATTAAACATCCCTCTCTATCACTATGTATCTTTCGAGTGCTCTCACTGTTTTAATCGCTCATTTTCAGTTGTTTCTCTCTCTCCTCTCTCACTCTCTCTTTCCATCCTCTCTATCTCTCCTCTCTCCTTCTCTCACTCCTCTCCTGTGTCTCTCCTCTCTCTTTCTCTCTCTTTCTCTCTTTCTCGCTCTCTTTCTCTCTCTCCTCTCTCTCTCCCTCCTCCCTTCTCCCAGGTCATCCGGTCGTTCCGGTGGTGCACGTGCAAGCAGACGCGTACACTCCTCGTTCTGCCACGTTTTCTGCGTCGTCCCTCGGCGGTGACGTCACCTTCACGAGTGAAAAAGGTTCGGGCAAAGATGCAAAGATTCGTCCAGTCAATATTGCAAGTTGGAGATGCGCAAACAATTGGAAACAGCGCTAGAATTATACAGAAATTTATAGAAGGCCAGAAAGCGTATGGATTTTCGGAATTTTTGTTTCTTTCTTTCACTATTAAATTTTCTTTAAATTTAATTTTTAGAATATTACAATAAAATTGTAATATTGTTTCTGAAAAAAAATTTTTTTTTTGAAAATCAGAAATAGAGTGAATACCATAGGCGTTCTCCGCTCTAACTGCACCTTCGAGCTGCTGTGGCCGGCGAACTTTGCGTGCGCTGCGCACGACGATGTATTTATTTCGAAGGTATTCTATTTCACAAATATTTATTTCTTTGTTTCACTTTTTGTTTAAAGAAGTTGAAAGTTTTGATTAAAAAAGGTTGCATTTTTAAATGTATTTTTTTTTAGAATACATCAATTCATAATTATATATTTCAAATATTAAAGGTGCACGAATCTCGACCGTAATCTGTTTGTATTTTTCTGGCAATAGTAGTCGCATGAGTCATAAGTGGTCTCGCAATTGTGTCAGGCGAAATGGCGCGAATTCAAACGTGGCTTTTTGGGCTCTTTTAAGGCGTGTGTCCTCGTGGACGAGACGCGCTTCATCTCACGCGCCTTCTACACGTACTGCGGCTTGCAAGACGGCGCGTACTGCGTGCACGGCATTATTCGACCTGGTTCTCTTTTTATTCTTCTTCTAATTTACAATTATTTTTTTTCATTTATTCAATAAAAGGATACATAGTATAGTAAAAACATTATTAATTTCGTTATCAACAGTGATATGTAGGAATTATTGTTATATAAGGCAATATATTTCAAAAATAGCAATCTCATCCAAGCTTTATCGTTGTTTTATTTTCATTGTTTTTAACGTTCTTACCCAAACTGTGAGCATTGGTGGTTTTCATCGCGGAAGCGCCCCTATAAGGAAAGCGCGCGAAAGAATGACCGATGGAATGGTTGGTTATGTGGTGGGTGGTAATTAAACACTTAGAAAAATTGCCGGAGCGCTTCTCATAACTCTTTTCAAACTATGAGCACCCGTGGTTTTCACCGCGGAAGCGCCTCTATAAGCAATTCGCTCACGGAAAAGACCGAGAGATTCCCACATCTCAGACAATCGTTCTCTAATTGTTAGAATACCCGATGATTTTATTGTGCAAGCACATAAATTTTTTTTCCGTCTTATAAAAATATAATAATTAAAATAATAATATTAACATGTAATTAGGCTAATTGAATATAGTTAATTTGAATATATAAATATGAAATAATAAAAATTATTTAATTATATTTCTCAACAATCAGACGGCAGCGGGAAGTGCGAGTGCGATGTCGGCTACGCGGGCGACTTTTGCGACCGGCCGGAGTGCGAGAACGGCGCGGCCTCTTCCAACGACGTCTGCCAGTGCGGAGAGCTCTTCTCGGGACGCTTCTGCGAATACGGTAGGAATGAGCAAGCTATTAGACATGAATACATAAAGAAAGACCTATGAATTTCTTTGATTATAGTAAGAGTGGGCTAGATTTCAAAACGAATGCGCTAATTGTAAGAACGAGCAAAACTTTTCTGATTCTCTCACTCTCTTTTCTTATCACCACCTTCTGTCTCTATCTCTCTCACTCTCTCTCTCAATATTTTCTCTCATGTTCTCTCTCAATATCGCTCTCTCTCTCTCACTCTCTCAGTCTCTCTCTCTCTAAGAAATGTGCACCTCGTGGGACTTCCTGGCTGCGCACGATCCGCGCGCCTTTGACTTCCGTGCCGTGACTCTGGTCGCGGAGACAACGCAGGCGGCGCTCATTGCTGACATCTATTTGAAGGTTTTGATCTTTGATCTTTAATCGTTGATCTCAAAAGATCTCTCTATTGTTAATGTATCTATATAATCAATGTATTTCTTATCTATGTATCTAGACAAGGCTATTTTTGATGAACCCCACGCTCTGACAAAGTTGCACAGTTATTTTTTTTGTTGGCAAATAGAAAACAAATGTTTCTAATATTTGTAGGGAACAATGCAAAAATTCGTGGATGCAGTGGATTCCGTTGGCGGCAGCAAACAATTTTCACTGCTCACTTACGGCGAGAAGAGTGCGTTCTATTTTCTCCTTTAATCTCTTGAGATTTTTCTTTTCAATATATGTATGCTCACCCACTCTCTCTCTCTCTCACTCTTTGTTTCTCACTCTCTCTCTCTATCTCCCAGTCTCGCTCATTGGTTGTCTCCCTTCTCCCTCTCTTCCCCCTCCCTCTCAGTTTTTCTCTCTCTCTCTTTCTCTCGCATCCTCATATCTCCTTCGCAGCTTTCCAAACCGTTGTGAGCACTTTGATCGCTCCTCTCTTCCTTTTCTACGCATCGCCCGCCCTCGGCTCCGTCGAGACGGGCTATCCAAAGTCGACCGTGGCATTCACTGCATTGGATTCGGTAAGAGATATTAAATTTAAAAAAATAATAATTAATTAAATAATTGTAGAAAAAAGCTAATCACTCAACAGAATACGAATAATGAACTGATGGTTAGAATGAGCATACACTCCGAAAAGTTCATATTTTATTGAATAAATTTTTTTTATTAGTGTCAAGGAAGCCTGAACTTCCTTCTTTTAAATAATCATAATTTTCCTTCCCACCTCAGGCAATGCTGCAAGACGTGCCTGCGCCTCATATCGTCTTCGTCTTCCTCTCCTCGTCGTCACAGCCGAATCTGGACGTCTTTCGTCGTATTCTCATTCAGCATCCGGGCGTACAGGTCTGTTTTTGTTTTCTATTTGCGAATTGTTTTTTTATTGACTAATTAAACGACAATTTGTCTTCTTCAGAAAAGTAAGAATGTTACGAAGAACGAAGAAGAAACTGACATGATCATATTTTATTTTATTTTATGATCATATTTTATTTTATTAATTATATCGGCCCCATATATTAGGAAAAATGATAGACATGTACTACTTATTTAACAATTTATCACGGATTAATTATTTTTAAATGGCGCGAATTCAAATGTGATTTTTCGTCCTTGAAAGGTGAACGTGATCTACTCGCCTTACAACACGCCGGAGCCGATGCTGCCGACGACGTCGCCCTTCTATCTCTGGGAGGCTGTCGCGCACCAGTCGGGCGGGCGCGTCCTGCCACTCACGCAGGCGTACACCTACTATGTCAGGGGTGGCGCATGGTGTCGGGGTTAAATGCCAGGATTACAAGTCAGATAGTCGAGGGTTCGATGCACACGGCGGTTTTGCGTGGAATCAAAGCTATATGTGCGCATCCGAAAAATGCAGGGCGATTTGAACTTTTCTTCTCTTCTCAGTTGTAAATACTTACAAATATACCTTTATTTCACATACAACAATGAACAGACGATGCCTTAGTATTTCTTCTACTGTAGTCAACCATTTCGCTTGGCCTCGAGGTTAGAGCCCACGATTGCATGCCACGTAATCAAGGGATCGCTGCCAAGGCGGTTTTGCGAGGCATCAAATGTATATATGCGGATCCGAAAATGCATAAGATGATAGATACATCATCGTGAGGGATTGAATATATGTTTTCACTTTCATGCTTAAAAATATTCAATGCAGTTGTAATGGTGCTACCGTATTCTCCTTTTCTTCCTTTTCCCAAGCCTCTTCCACTTCCAGCTGCACCCGACACTCGCTTCGATGGTGCGCGAATCGGCGCTGCTGTACACGGCGGGCGCGAAAGACTGCACTGGCGGCTTCAACTTCAGCTTCGTCGTCGATCCACTCGCGACACGGGTCGTCGTCTATTTTGGTGTGTGTGTGTGACCAGATTCTGCAGGTTACGGTAAAAGTCGTCGCTTTTTTGGTCAAGAAAATTATAATATATTAATAATATTGAGTTTCGTGCTCCTTTAACGATTCTTTTTTTAAATAAATAAAATTAAAAAATTATATATCGTAAAAAAAATCATTTCCAATTTCCCAGTGGGCGTCGGCGCCTCCCGCCAGGCGATCACGCTGACGGCGCCGAATGGCGAAGCGGTCGGTCTCGTCGGCAAGGCCGTCCTCGCTGGCGACGCTTCGCTCATGGTCGTCGAGTATCGTAGGGTTTTTTTACACTAAAAAAAGAATAAGTTTTATTTTTATTTTATTCTTTTTAATAAGTAGACAAGTTGTACCGGTGGGTTTGACAGTACTGTTGGGGAAGAGTAAATGCGGTTATAATGACAAGTTTATCATGTAGACAGCATCAGTGTTCAGTGGAGAAGGGAGCGAAAAGGAGCTGCGAGAGATATATGTAGTAGATAGATGGGAGGAGCGGCGCGGTCACGCCGCGGTCGCCCCGCCCCTCCATGACTCTCAGCACACTCCCGGCGGCAAGATAAAAGATATGTCGACGAGATAGAAAATTAGATCTGCACTGACTCCAACAAAAATGCGTCTAGACAATCTGGTATTGTGAAAAATACTTGCGAAAGTTGAGAACCAAATAAATGGACAAAATATTTTGAAACTTAGATCAATTTACATACTAAGTCCTGAGAAGAACTGCAAAGTTATTCGGCAGCAAAAAGTGACGACATAAATCGGCAAAAATACTAAGACTCAAAGCAATGTACTTACAATTAATACTGACAATCGATATGGTGAGAATAATATGGGACTTTGAAATTTGTATATGGGAAGATAGATAATGTAGATATTAGATGGTAGATGTATACATAGATTAATAGTAGTTGTTGGCAGCCTCCTGGCGGGCAAGATAAGGTAGATTCTTGAATTGGTCCCTCGCTTTTCTGCTTCGAGGGAGAAGAAAGATGAGAAGGTTAAGTGCACAAGCCATGGCTCTTAGATTAGATGAGCAGAGAAGTCGGTGAAAGAAGACAAAGACAAAGAGAGATCCCCGCTGGTTGAATGGAAGCTGGAAGCGAGGATGCTGCTTCTACCGTACTCAGCGAACAAAGGGAAGGCGAGAGAGACTGATCGGATACAGATAGAAAGGAGTCAGAGATGTGTGGAAATGGAGAAGGAGATTTTTCTCTCTCTCCTCTTTCCTTATCGGAAGATGTTCGGCCGCGTGCCTTCTCCCTTATGTTTTTAGCGTCTGGAAGCGAGGATGCTGCTTCTACCGTATTCAGCGAACAAAGGGAAGAAGGGGAGAGAGAGACTGATCGGTTAGAGATAGGAAGGAGTTAGAGATGTTTGGCAATGGATAATTATAGGATGGAAAGAGTGTAGAGAATGGAAATGCAGTGTCCTCCTGATCTCCTAACAGTCTCTTAACAGGCCAAGATAAAGTGGGTAAAACCATCCAAGATGGTCTTTTCCACCACAGCTGATTATCATTTAGCTCATTAGATGAAATACCACGTGTTGCTAAATCGGCCGAATTATCCGCTGAGGACACATGTTTTAAAGATGTACATAGATTGAAAGAAGAAGAAATGGAAGCAAGAATTTTAGCGATACGGTTTCTGGCAAAAATATTTTTGTGCCTAGATGATTGGCGAAATTGTTGTAAGACAATTTCAGAATCAGAAAAAAAGATGTATAGATGCCACAGATATGTTAGTCCCTTTTAGTGCATTCACGATGAATGCACCAAAGAAAAACATAGGCACAGGCTGCGTAAGCGAGTGCTGACTCATCCGCAAAGACGCATAGATCGCATGTGTATGAGAGGGATGAGACGAGCAGATGAGGCGAAAGAAAACGAGGCAAAGAAGAAGAGAAGCTAGAGATCTCGCATTGAATTTTCGCCCAGAGTTCGCTTTCTTCTTTGTCAAGCGGGGAGTCCCAATCATATTTTTTCTTCCATAAAGATTGAATGAAGATTTTTGATCAGCTAGATGAATGTGATGATTCAATTTCCAGGGAAACTGGACATAGATGATACCATTTCTTACAGAAATGTTGGAGTGAAACTCTCTAATGGCCTGCTCTTTTATTTTTGCTCTCATTAATATAACAGAGTAGACTGCAGATTGGCTAGAGAGAACAGAAGAGAGTGGTGGGAGAGATGAATGGGACAGCTCAAAAGGGCTAACAGAGGGAAGGGAGCTGTTCCCCCCTATTGACTGACTGTCCCTTCGTATGTCAGCCTCGCCGTCTTCCTCCCCGTCCTCGACGCCGGTTGCTGCCGTTGATGCAGCCATTTGTTGTTCCGGCGGCGATGCCGAGATGAGTAGAGCCAAGTTGACAGCCGGAGTTGGCAGATTATTTAGATTCCTTTGTGAGTTGTTACTCGGAAAAGATGGAGAGCGCCTGACTCTGCTCTCTCCTCTTGGCTCTCTCTCTCTCAGCTGATTGCTGTAGTCGCGCCATCGTAATCGATTGCGCCAGAAATCGCGAGAGGGAACACGTGAGCGAGAGATAGAGCGAGTGTAACGGTTAGACCGAGAGACAGAGCGGGGACAGATAGAGCGATGATGACAGCGGTCGCACTGGCGACAAGGAGGCTTAGGGCATCTGCCAGAATAGTGATCTGTTTCCAGACAATTCCAGCATGCGAGTCCTTCAGATATTTTGTTTCTTCGCTCTCCCTGATCAGATATTTTTCTGCATTCTTCTGATAGATGATTATCGCCACAGAAAAGGCATTTCGGGGCAGTTGCAGATGTTTTTAGTGCTGCAGATACAAAAGATTCAGATGGATCACTAGTTGAGATAGAAGATACAATAGATAGATCACCAGTTTTGCAGGCGATTTGTTCTTGTGCAGCGATTTCTTCTTGCTCACAAACAGATGAGACAGACTGCTGCTGATACGGTATATCAGAAGGAGGGGGAACATGAATCTGATATGTTGCCTGATTGCGATTTTGGCAGAGTGTAGGATTGGGCGCTTGTGGTAGAGGCGCAGTATGGTCAATCTGCAAGCCAGGTGGTTGTGAAAAAGATGAGAAAGATTGCTGATAGATTGCCGTAGGTGGCGCCCTCATCGCAGAGGAAGAAGAGTTGATCTGCCTATCTTCCATGTTAGGCTGGTTTGGGATTGCTGACTTATAATTTTGAGATAAGAAATTAGCTCTCTGAGACAAATAAGATGTCAAATGAGATGGGGTTTGAGTGGTAAAACCCGGGGAAATGCCGACAGTGCATGACGGCGCTGGTATGGCGTGTGGAGAATCGGCGCGCGATTCCATCGGCGTTAGGTTGGGGATTTCATCCAGAAGAGATCCGGCTTCGCCGAAAAGTACATCTAGGATAATCATCGCGGTGTCCACTTGGTCGAAGAATTCTGCCGTCTTATTATCTTCTAGATATTGTGTGATAATCGGATGGACTTCTTCAAGATTTTCACAATCCAAGATTCGTTGTTGATGAGAGCTGTAAGTCGTAATGATTTTATTTTTCTTTGTTAGATATGCACGTGTGGTATTGATCGTGCTGATAGTAGAATATAGGATTCTCGTGGCGGTTGAAGGATCATTAGATTGAAGTGAGAGCGGGGTAGAATAAGATTGAGATATTGTAAGCATTTCCATGAGTCCCTTATCTCTCAGGACTCGTGAAAGCTGCCTCTTGGCTGTTGAGATTGCTTCTTTCACTTCTTCACTAGATTCTAGATCAAAGAGATCCGAGTGATTAGATGGCTGATCCGATGAGGAGAGATCAGCAGTTGACATGTCGTCAAGAGTTGTTCAAACAAGTAATAAAATTGACAGGAGGCCGACGAGAGGCACGGACCCAGAGGGCTGGTGGTCGCTCAAGTCGGGTACGGCAAGGTTGACGAGAGGCACGGACCCAGAGGGCTGGTGATCACTCTTGTCAGGGGAAAATGGGGAATGGGAACAACAATGGTTGACGAGAGGCACGGACCCGAAGGGCTGGTGATCACTCCCGTCAGGGGAAATGGGAACAGACTGTGCCGACGCACCAGTTGTGCCGGTGGGTTCGACAGTACTGTTGGGGAAGAGTAAATGCGGTTATAATGGCAAGTTTATCATGTAGACAGCATCAGTGTTCAGTGGAGAAGGGAGCGAAAAGGAGCTGCGAGAGATATATGTAGTAGATAGATGGGAGGAGCGGCGCGGTCACGCCGCGGTCGCCCCGCCCCTCCATGACTCTCAGCACACAAGTTAACATTTTCGACAAATAGTTTAAAAAAAAACGCAATTTTAGTTGCCTCTGACATTACGATTGCCGGCAGCTGGTCGGCCGTGTTCAAGACAACTGAGGGACGCTGCTCGGTGCAAGCGAGGGCAGAGACGGCGATGAGGTAGAGAGAGAAAGAGAGAGAGAGAGAAGAGAGAGAGGGTGGGAGTGAGTGAGATAGAGAGAGAGAGAGAGAGAGTAAGAGAGTGATAGAGAGAGAGAGAGCAAGAGGGGTGAGGGAGATACAGAGAGAGAAAGAGATCGGGAGACAAAGAGAGAGAGAGAGAGAGAGAGAGAGAGATCGGGAGGCAGAGAGAGAGAGAGACAAAAGAGAGAAAGAGAGTGAGAAAAGGAGGAGAGGAAGAAAGATAGGGGAGATAGACAGAAACAGAGAAGGACAAAGAGAGTTGAGAGATATCAAAAAGAGGTGGAGAGAGAGATAGGTAGATGTAGAGATAAAGAGATAGAGAGAGTGAAAGGGACACAGCGAAGCACAATATATCACAGCAAAGAAGCCACGCGAGTCAAGATTGCATTTTTGGCTCTATTAAGAATGGAGATCGGCTTCACATCTGACTCGCATAATGACTTCCCGCATGAACTGCCCTTTGGCGTTGGAGGTTGGAAAAGTTATTTTAAAGGAATCATGCACCACCGAATCATTCTACATTAGTTCATTAGCACCATTTTGGCGCGCCCTCAAATATTTGGCTCTTCTTCTTGTTAGAGGGTAAAATTGGAGAGTAGCTCACAGCCATATTTTGCATGCTTTTTTAACTTTGTAACAAGTATGTAGGCTAAAATGTTCAAATTTTCTAGACGTACTTTTTAGACAGATGCTACTAGGTCCCTGTTCATATACAGTCCCGCCCAGGATCTTGGTACCAAGGACGCTTCGGACGATTCGGACGCTTCCAAATGCATCCTCGCTAATAACTTTTGTTCTAGGAAAAACTAAAATATTCTAAATGGTACATTAGTTTGCTTATAGAGTACGGATGCTACTGTTTAAAAATCGATAACTTTTTATCATTTGATAAGAAGTTATCAGTTTTTGCTAATAAAAAATTTCATTTCAAGTATTTTTAAACGAAATTTCTCCTGTACCATTATTTTGTCTCTACACACATCCCCAAATAATAAAATTAAAGATTGTATCATTGATAACGGAAATCGATAAATGAGAACTTATCACGCATGTTCATATGATGTAAAGATTCGCCTTACGATTCTGAATCTAATTCTGTAATCAGTTTTCAACAGAATGTGCCGGTTAACAATGTATTTTTGATTGTGTGTACTTTGCAAGACTTTCTTCAGAGAGAACAGGGCAGGTAGGCCTCGCAGGCCGAGGGGGCGGGGCCTAACCCTTTTTTTCTCTGCCTGTGCTATTTCGCTACCTCAAACTTGGGCAATTAAACCGAAGACGAAAAGGGAGCGCGCCACTTTTCTGAGTATCAATGCTGGCGCAGCAACCTAGATTTGGACGCGTCATACCGGGCCAAAATTTTGACAAAGACCAAGACAATGAGGAATCCTGAAGAAAGACTTGCAAAGAACACACAATCAAAAATGTTGTTAACCGGCACTTTCTGTTGAAAACTGATCACATAATTAGATTCAGAATCGTAAGTCGAATCTTTACATCATATGAACATGCGTGATAAGTTCTCATTTATCGATTTCCGTTATCAATGATACAATCTTTAATTTTATTATTTGGGGATGTGTGTAGAGACAAAATAATGGTACAGGAGAAATTTCGTTTAAAAATATTTGAAATGAAATTTTTTATTAGCAAAAACTGATAACTTCTTATCAAATGATAAAAAGTTATCGATTGTTAAACAGTAGCATCCGTACTCTATAAGCAAACTAATGTACCATTTGGAATATTTTAGTTTTTCCTAGAACAAAAGTTATTAGCGAGGATGCATTTGGAAGCGTCCGAATCGTCCGAAGCGTCCTTGGTACCAAGATCCTGGGCGGGACTGTACATAAGCATATGTTAATTATTCAGTGAACTTCTCCTTTAAATAAATATTAATTCATTTTCTTTTTTTTTAATATGGTTTTTGGTTTTTGTTTTACAAATTGCACAAATGATGGTAAGAAAAGGAAAGCATGAAAGAAAAATTTTCCAATTAATTAATTTATTAAAAATGAATCGAATTAATGCTTCTCATCGCCAGCTTACAACATGAGCCTTGGCGACGGAATGATTACGGTGGCGTTGCAGCGAGAACTCGTCATGAGCAACGACGCCGCGCGCATCGACAAAGTACTACATTTACAGTTTTAATCTGTTTCTTTTTTTCCATTTTTTTCTTGATTTATTTGTTTTTATCATCCGTCAGTCAATTCCACAAACGACATTGCATCGGATGGAAAAGGCAAATATAGCCCATAAACTTTCATTGAGTCGTTAAACTGGAAAGCGCAATTCAGATTACGGTGAACTCGTTCGATCCGACTTTCGGGACGCACACCGTTAAAGTATGTGTTTTTTTTTTAAATAAAATATAATGAAGACTATTTAAACTATGTTTGTAACATCAACTTTCCACCCGTGAAACACAGTTTGACAATTGCAACTTTTCTAAAGAATTTATTTTTTCCGAGTTCTTCGATAACTGGTATCAAAAAGGTTATTTTATCAGCAAATAGTCGCCGTCTCCCGACGCGATCCGCACGGCTGCGCGAGTCAATTCGTCAGCGCGCCCGTCCAGGTGATTTTGTGTCGACTCAATACCTATATGTATATTTGTACATTTGGAACTTTGATACTTGTGCCAATCTGAACATTTCGGATTATCTTTACACAACGAATATATACAAGAAATTGCGCCCGTTCCCCATGACTATAAACAATGCTTTTTTTGTAGCTCAAGAGCCAAGGCTACCTCTCAATCATCGTGAGCGGGCAGTCGAAGACGGACAAGGGCGCCGTTCCATTTATGCGGACGTTCATTGTCAACAACGTCAAGCAAGGTAGAGCTACCGTTCCATAGAAGGATTAAAAATTAAAAATTTAAATATTGTAAAAAAAAATTAAAGATATTTTAAAAACTATTGTCAGACTTCTTTTTTTTCTTTATTGAATGCGTATAGTTAATTTTTTTAATCCCGCACAGATTGCTTTCCTTGTCTGGCTTCAATTAATATTTTCCATTTGTACTATCTGAAAAAAAAATTCTATTGATTCAAAGTTAATGCTGGGTCCCGTGCAGATTGTGGCGATTACGGTAGTGTGACTTTGACTGGCGAGTGCGCGTGCGTCTCTGGCTGGAGTGGCGACATCTGTGAGAGGCCACTCTGTGGACATGGAGGGACCGCTGCGGCCGGAGTCTGCCTCTGCGCGTCCGGATATCAGGGAGAGCACTGCGAAGAGAGTACGGAAGACGAGAGAGAGTAGAGAGAGAAAGAGGGAGGGAGAGAGAGAGAGAGAGAAATGGATATAAATGGAAGATTGAGAGAGGTTAAGAGGGAGAGAGGGCAGCGAAAGAGTTAGAGATACTCTAGGAGTGAAAGTTGAAAGGGCATAAGGATTAACCATAAGGTATTTGTGATAGGAGAAAGATTGGAGAAGAGCTTGAAAAGGAATCGCGAGAGTGAATACTGCAAATTATTCGGAGATATTCGAGGAGATTATTAAATAAATGATGAGAAAGAATAAGATTGAAAAAGAAGAAGTACAATGAAACTTCCTAACCAATGCAAACTTTCACTAGTTGTCAATCCACATCCTCCGACGCCTCCACCAACAACAACGACTCTGCCCACAACGACAGGTTTGCAGTGAATCTGTTTTTTTTTACTTTTTATTTTTAAAATAAATTTAAATTTTCAACTTTGTAATCCCTAAAATTCTTCATAACATTAATGTACGGTTTTTAAAATAAATTGGGTAAATTTTTTTTTGGTTTATGGCCCTAAATAATCATTTTCAGCCGCGCCAACGACCGGAGCGTCAGGGTCAACCGACTTTTCTGCTGGAAGTTAGTGTTCATTCTCTCCGCTATTATTACAAGTGCAACCGGCTGTTTTGGCGCTTGGATTGTGTTGAAATAACTGAGAAAAACGAAAAAGTCTGCTTATGCTCCCCGCCGTATCTCAATCACGTTTAATATCCGTAATCAGAGCAGATGTATTTAGTATTATTAATGATGAATAAAATCAAAACACATAAAATTATTTTCTATAAATATTCAGCTGCTACAACTACGGCTGAAGCATCCACGGCGTCATGTGTGTTTTTCTTAAACTTTTTATTTACTCTTTTTTATTCTGTTTATCAGACATGGCTATTCGTCGTAATTCTTGAAAGGTTACTGTTTTACAATCATTTAGACATGATCTGGGAATCTCGTGTTGAAAAAGAAGCCAAGCGTATGTACGATGATCTTTGATTTATGATGTATGATGTTTGAAGCGACGCCGAAGCTTCCGTGCTACTTTGAGACAACCGACTACGACATCGCCGTCTTCATTGATGCATTCAGTCTCAACAATAACGTCATCGATTTTGTGAGTATCAAACTTTTTTTGTTCTAATATTTTCGTCTCATAAATTTTAACACAACGCAAAAACTATGGAAAAGTTTCAAATTTGTTAACAATGAAAAGTATAGAAAAAAAATACCACAGGCTCGCCAAGTGTTCTCCAAGCTTGCTCAACTCCAACGCTTCGGTGATCTTTCAAAGAGCTTCTACGAAATTGTTGCGTCAAATAAGGTTTATATTTCGTAGTTGAATTACTTATTATCTACTTATGAAATTTTTCTCATGGTATAGTACGAGACAAAAAAGTCATGAAATTTCAAACCGATCACAGTTGAATTTCCTGCCAGCAAAACATTTGGACTTTTTCAAATAAATCATGTCTACTCAAAGTTGTATATTTATAAAAGGACTACATTTATGCTAGCAGGCTCGATCTATCACTCGTTAGGAAACTCAACTGTGATCAATATGAAATTTTATGACTTTTATAGTCTCGTCTCTCTAAAGCGGAATGCTCTCTCGCTCTTCGGTCAGGCAAAATGGCGCGAATTCAAAAGTGAGTTTTGGGCTCCTTTGAGGAAACCTTGTTCACGACCCCCGCGTCCTCGATCGCTGATCTCGACGCCGCGTTCATCGATGCAAGACAATTCACCGACGTAGACAACGCAAATGTCTTCAATCTCAATAGGTATTCAGGAATAGTTCATTTTGTATTTCCCAACAAGAAAGGGGTGCAGGAACTTTCGGAACTTATGGAAAGTTCGGAACTTTCGGAACTGTTTTAAAGTTCGGAACTTTCGGAACTTATGGAAAGTTCCAAAATGATCCAATTGTGCGTTTTCTCGATGAACATGCCGACCGATAGTTCCGAAAGTTGGTTGATGTGCGCTACTGTATGAATGGAAGGATGTGCCTGATGAGATGCTTGATATTAACTGCAATTTTAAGCTCTCTCACAAAGTTCGCAGCGAACGACAAATTACTCGCCAACTTCACTGCGAAACCGTCGCTCATTATAATCGTCGCGGGGCACAGGCAAAATATTCTCGCTATATTTTTTCTTTAATTTGTATTTTTTGAAGACCGGACTATATATAATTTAATAGGAATTGTACACTTTCTCTTTTTCGTCGATTTCCCCTCTTTCTTTTCATAGATTCTCTCTCCTCTCTCTCCTTTTTAATCTTTCTCTCTCTTTCTTTCTCTCTCTCTCTCTCTCTTTCTCTCTCTCTGTTTTCATCTCTCTCCCTCTCGATCCCTTGCAGTCCCTCCGCGCCAGTGGCTGAAATAGTGGTTTCCCTGCGTGCTCTGCCTGCCTCCTTCCGCTTCGTTCTCCTCGCCGTGACTGAGGAGGCCACGTCGCTGAAGGAAGTCGTCGACCGCGCCGGCCTCTTCGTGCTGCCCAACGACGCCGTCGACTTCCTCAAGACAGCCATCTGCGACCTGTCAGACATCATTTTTACACCTCTCGTTAAAGGAGGTATCCGGGGAATAATTAACCTATGTTTCGTTCTATGTTGATAAGTTCATATTGGCGTAAAACATCCATCCAGCAAGTTTGAGCGATTTTCTTTCAGTACATTCGGAGCAAAAGTAACGTGACACCTGGCGGGTAGAGAATTAGCTACGGTAGGTCAGAGCCGCCCTCCTATTTCACATGCTCTCTCAACCGAGCGACAGGCAACTTTATGAGCGCGCGCATTCAAACACGTTCTCTAGCACTACTGTATAATTATTCGCCGGATACTTCCTTTAACCTTATCATATCCTATACCTGATTATCGATTGGCTTATCCTTAAATATTAATTTGCAGCTTATACTTTATTTACTCTATTAAATATTCGCTTCGAAGTTCAGAAATCGAACTTGCTACTATTTCAGGGGACCACACTGAGCAACTGCATCCTTTTCACGGCAGCTCTCACTGAATACGGAATTTTGCTACTTTTGTCGTCCAGGATAATTTGCGTCTAATATTTATTGCATTCGAAGATCAATTTGTTTTATTTATACGACATTAGATTTTGTTGTTAGAGCATTTCGCCTAATTGAATTTTTATGTGAAAGAATTTTATTATTTTGTAGAAAAAATGCAGTTGTTGAAAGAGGTGGAAGCACAACAGTTTTAAGATAAAGGAACTTTATCCGTAAATTTTCATATTTTAAATTTTTTTACATGTATGTCAAAAAACAACTGATAAGGCTGAATTCAAAGAGTGTATGGAAACAGTTAAATTGCCGACGAAGAAACAGTGAGAGAGATAGAAAGAGAGAGAGAGAGAGATAGAGAGAGAAGCGAAAGCACAAAAGCAAAGAAAAAAGTGCCCTGACTGACAATGAGAGCAAGTTTAATGGCACAAAAGGTTTAGGAGAAATGTGGGCGTGATTAGGTAATAACAGAAAGTAATTAAATGGGAGGGAGAGGGAATGAGAAATAGAGAGAAAGGGAGAGAAGGGGACAGAGAGAGAGAGAGAGAGAGAGAGAGAGAGAGAGAGGAGAAAGAGAGAATGGGACAGGGTGAGGGAGAGAGAGAAGAGGTGAACACATTATGCTTTTCTGCCTGGGTGAGAATGTATGGATTGAAATTTATAATGATTATTTTTGTATCTTTAATTTTAAGTTGATTTTCATAGGTGTAACTCACCAGACTTCTCTTACTGACGCTGCTCCAGTTTGGCTCACTTCGTGGAGAGCGTATTGGAATCAATCTTATTTCGTTTTCATCAGAAATAATAAGAATTCTTTTTACATAAGATAATAATGTGCAAAAAAAGTAGTTCTCATCCAAGCTCCCGTTGTTTTCATGGCTTAAGCGCCTATATCAAGACGGCTTTCGAGAAAGCACCGATACCTCTTCGACACTCCCTTGGTTTATTATGAAATAGTTTTCAACACTTGCATGCGAAATCGCTGGTGCCCACCGATGGCCCGCTTCCATGTTATATCTACCCTTTGCATTCCATAGACACATTAGGCCGATATGCGAATAAACTGTTAGATAAAGGAACAAAATACTAAGTGAACAAAATGAATAAAATGAATCTATTTGCCATTTGAATTGATGGGGGCTCGCGGAGGCACAATGATGGGAGTTGTATTTTATGAGGGATATGGAAGCAGGCAGCGTTGCTGGCGGCCGAGCCCAATGAAGGAGAGCGCCTTTCGCTGTATCTGACCTGAATACAACGTTATTTATCTTGCAGTAATCAATGACTGAATCAATCAATATAATTGTGTTTATGTGCACAAAGATTGCGATAAAGTATTGCAAAAGTTAACATGAACGAGCAGACCTTATGTATGTATGTATGTATATATTTATAAGCGTAGAAGCAGGTTCACCAAGGAGGGTTGGGGGGGGGGGGTGGGGAAAGAGTATGATGAGCAAACTTGGAAAGAAGAACATGTAGACGGGCGGGCCGAGCGAGAAGACGTCCGACGTGAAGGGCAATATTAAAAGCAAAATGCTTGCCGCTGTTGTATTTTTATATTCCGAGAAAATAAATCGCAGTATCTACAAGTGTAAAAAGATTGTTTCATTTATAGGTAATATATTGGTAATAAGAAATTATATAAGAAATTTTTGAAGAAGAAAAATAGTGCTCAAATGCAAAACTGTGCTGGTTATCTGTGTACAAAATTATTATTTTATTATTAAAATATTTAAAAAAAATGTAGATTCATGATTATGAGTATAGAGAAAAAGTTTGATATTTCATTAATGTTGTCGCACAATGAATGTCATGTTGAGTGTCTGCGCTAAGAAGACGCAGAAAGCAACGCCGAAAAAGGCGCGTTCATGTCGAACAACTTTTGAACGCTGAAAGATTATTGGCAAATATTGGCAAATAAGCAATTATAGTAATAATAACAAAAGTTTTTTTGTAAAAAAAAATTATTTTCTTAATTCAATTTAAAGATTAAAGTAAAATATTAAGGAAGCAACCAATCTTAAAGGATACCATTAGGGAAAAACTCCTACCACGAAGTCTCTGACAGATTGGTAAAAAGTACGGTGCAAGGAATCCACAAAAATGGTGCAACTGCTCCTTGCCTCTCTCCACAGTAACTAGTGGCTTGAACAACTGGCATGTGTTGAAGGAGCACGAAACGAAATTTTTTCATGCCTTGAGCGATTACACTAGTCGGTCAATCTCCTTCATGCGAACACATCAACAAAGTAAAAAGATTAAAAAGTACAGTATTCGCAAGAAATTTGCATTTAAAAAATGTGCCTGTATCAGGGAAATTTTTGGTGCGATGTAGTATATTTCAGTTCTTTGTATGTTTTGCAGAAATTAACTCCAGGATATTCGCCACCGGCGTATAGGCGGGAAAATATTTTTTTACATCTTCTCTTACCAGATCGAAATAAATGAAAATAACCATCTCCAGTTCCTTTTTTTCTGTTCGTTTGCCATTATTATAACATTCCCGAGGAAATACCGAAATATCGAAGAAAGTTTCACTTTCAAAATTTTTCAAAAAGTTTTAGGAGTTAGTGTGTGCTGCTTTTCAGTACAAATATTATAATAAAAGCGAAGCGCATTATAGTATCTCGGCACTTTTCTACAGGTCTTTCCGTGAAGGAGTTTTGGGTGTTCATGCTACGGCTAATGCTGGTTGCGCCATATGCATGAGTTTGAAGTGCATAAGGTTAATGGCACTCTTTGTGACTTCGGGACACTAATCGAAATTTCTAGCTCAACCTGACCAAATAAGGCGAATATTTATTCGCCTCGGACCTCCTTTAAAGGAGAGCGATCACCGAAAAATTATTTGATATTTCAAATAATAGAAGTGTCTTGAGAGGTCAAGACAATTCTATGACGCGCAATTGTCTTGACCGGGCAAGACAATTTCGTCAAGACAATGATTGTCAAAAGCAGGAAAGACAATATTGTCTTGCGTATATTTTAAGACAAATTGTCTTGAGCAATTGTCTTGACCTCTCAAGACAATCTTCTTTGTGTATGGTGGGAATCTTACTACTTTAATGAAGAACAGACGACGTAGTGAGAGCGTGTTCATGAGAACGCAGGCGATGAGAAGAGCGCCGCCGAATGCGAGCTGCGTCGCGTTCCCGTGGATCGTCAGGGGCTATGAAAAGAAGGCCTTTTATATACATATATATATACAACAGCCGGTTCGCGCGCGCTTCACCGGCTGGCTGCTCGGCCGCTTCGCGGCCTCGCAACCTGTTAACCTTCTTTATAAATGTTCTGGAAAAGTAATTTCCCAGGGCGCGCATGGTCCTTTCGCAACGTTCTCTAATGTTCCCAGGACGTTTCTTCCGGAGTGTTCAGGAAAATTCAATGTCCTGAACACTCCGGAAGAACATTGTCCTTTCTGGAACCTTCTGGAACGTTCCATGGACGGGGGGGGGCAGACGTTGGCCCATTCCCGAATGTTCTGGAAAACCTTCTTTGTAAATGTTCTGGAAAATTCTATTTCCCGGGCCGCACATGGTCCTTCCTGAACCTTCTCGAATGTTCCCAGGACACAGAGCAGACGTTTCTTCCGGAGTGTTCAGGAAAATACCATGTCCCGGGGCAGAAAATTGTACTTTCTGGAACCTACTAGAATGTTTCATGGACACTGGGGCAGACGTTGGCCCATTCCCGAATGTTCAGGAAAATTAGATGTCCCGGGGCAGAACTCGGTCCTTCCCAGCCTTCTAGAATTTTCCCAGGACCCAGGGCAGACGTTGGCCCTTCCCCAATGTTCTGGAAAATTCCACGTCCCGAGGACGAAATTGGTCCCTTCTGGAAACTTCTGGCTGTTTCCAGTATTGTGGGTAGACGTTGGCCCCTTCCAGAATGTTCTGGAAAATTCCACACCTCGGGGCCGAGCTCGGCCCATTCTGGAACCTTCTGGAAAGCTCCATGGACTGGGCCCCTTCCGGAATGTTCTGGAAACTTCGATGTGGAAAACTTTGACCCTTCTGGAACCATCTGGAATGTTCCAGTATTGGGGGTAGACGTTGGCCTCTTCCGGAATGTTCTGGAAATTTCCATGTCCCTGGGCAGAACTTGGTCCCTTCTGGAACCTTCTGGAATGTTCCAGTATTGGGGGCAGACGTGGGCCCCTTCCTTAATGTTCTGGAAAATTCTACGTCTCGGGGCCGAGCTCGGCCCATTCTGGAACCTTCTAAAATGTTTCAAGGACCGGGGGCAACCGTTGGCTACTTCCGGAATGTTCTGGAAATATCCATGTCCCTGGGCAAAACTTGGTCCCTTCTGGAACCCTCTGGAATTTTAAAGTATCGGGGGCAGACGTGGGCCCCTTCCAGAATGTTCTGGAAGATTCCACGTCTCGGGGCCGAGTTCGCCCCATTCTGGAACCTTCTGGATGTTTCCATTGTCGGGGGCAGACGTTAGCCCCTTATGGAATGTTCTGGAAAATTCCACGTTCCAGGTCGAAATTGGTCCCATCTGGAACCTTCTAGAATGTTCAAAAACCCGGGGCAGAAGTGTGCCTCAGGTGCAAAAGTCACAACGTTCGTACCGGTGGAAAAGTCGAAACGCGCTTAGTTGTTTTTACAATTTGGGTAAGTAAACCGGGACCTTATCGGGCCCAAACGGGCCCTGCGGGCCGGCCCAACTTTTTTGGGCCCGGCCCGGCAGGCCCGGGGCCCTGGGAAATTGGGCCGGGCCGGGCCGTTGACACCTCTGACCGGGAGCAGCATGGAAGGTTCTAGAAGAAAACTGTTACAAACCGACGCTTAGCGCTTTATTAGTAGTTAGATATATATATATATTTTTTTTTTTTAATTTACTTAATTGATTAATTATTTATATTACTTATGTTATTTATTAGATTTTAATTATTTAACTATATGAAAAACATAAATAAATTTTGGCATTTATTTTTTTTCGTTGCAATTCACAATTTTCTTTCGAAGCTTCGCAATAATAGTATCAAATCGCTTCGCACATTAATATACACATTCTGTCAGATTCCCAGCAAGGTTTCGCGGAGACGAATGAAAAGGTCATTGATATTCACATCGTAAAAACAAGTGAACCAAATAACGGATCAAATATCCGCAGACAAGGAAGTCATTCAATTTTCTCTCTTTTTTCTTTGTTCTCAGACTAATATATAATTGACTTTGTACAGAGAATACTGAGCACAACTTGAGAACCAGTGTTGTCGTATGATTGTAATGGTAATATCAAATTTTACGTTTAAAATGAAAACAAAGTTAGAAAAAAGAAGATAAAAGTGTTTACTGCTCTATAAACAGAGGCGTATCCTCCGGTCACGGAATTGTACACGTAGTAATTATCGACTGGAAGGCGACTTAGAGCCGCAAGTGTTGCGAGCAAGAGGCCAACAAGGATCACTTTCGAACTGTGAACGTTCCAGAACTAAACGATTTTATTATATGTAAATTTATTAGTATTATATATATATATATATATATATAAGTAAATTCATACAAATGTGTACGAAAACACAACACCAACCCGGTCATGCTGATATGGAGAGACAACGGCTGTAAAGCGGTTGAATGTGAATAGAAAAGCGCACACGTTCTGGGCGAAATAAAAGTAGCTCGCGAGAAAGTACTGCGCATTTCGGCAAATGTCCTGGACAATGCACATGATTTATGTATCTTTGAAATATTGTTGATAAACCCTATTGGTGAAAAAAATTTCATTGATAAAATCACCGACTAGATGATTCATCCACTCGTAATACCACCAGAACCACGGCTCTCTCAGGAGACGAAAGGTGGGATAGGAATTTACGTAGGTCAGCATGTTCTGAAAGGCAAGAGAAAAAATTGACTTTTCTTCATTTGGTCGTATTTAGTATGTACATATGTATATGGATCCATTTTTCCCCGACTAACCACCGCACAGGTGACGAGAAAGATTGAGGAGAACGATTTGGAGGTCTTGTTGCGGAGGCAGAGTGTGGCGGAGACGGCAACGATGCAGAGAAACACGGCGGGTATTCCGTAGGCAAAGTAGACAAAAGTCAAGGGCTCCATTTGAATTCTAAAACCACTTTTTTTTTGCTTTTATAGAATGTTGGAAAAGGTGCGCAGCGAGCCGGGCCGAAAACCTGGGCAGGAGTGCGGACCCAATTATTTGGGCCTATTGGCAACTTTGCCCTTTTACGGGAAGAAATACGCTAGGGGTGATTATTACAAGTAAAGAAGGATAAGAGACGGGATTTATTTCATATCCCGTCTCTAATTCTAAAAGCGCCTTTTTGACTGATACATTTACAAATGCATTCTGGACAGAAAGAATTGGGCGTTCTTCGACGTGGATCTACAGGGATCTTTTGGATTCCGGGAGTTTCCATTCTTGAACAAAGTGTCGCTTTTTTAGGGGTAATCCTGAAGTTGTTACCCATGAGGATAACTCTGGGAGGAATGTGATCTCTCATACTGTCTAGCATGCAACCATTGCTTACCCTCATGGTAAAGACATGGTCAACGCTCTGGGGGTAATGTTTGGGTAACAATAGACAGACCGAGAGAGCATGTAATGCTTGGAGACGATGTTATCCTCATTATCAAGTGAAAAATGGTTGTGCTAATGCGCATTGAGATAGCGATTTTTTCCTTTCATCATCAAGCGCCAAATTGCAGATATTTTTCTGTGCCAAGTAAAGCGGCAGTGTTCGGAAACATGAAATATTCATCCTGGATAAGAATTGGAATTATAGTATTTTTGGAGGCTGACCTGTCAACATTTGCCTGGGGGTCGTGAAGTCAAGCCTGGAGTAGTGGTAAGTGCGATCTCTCAAAGTTCAAGTGTCTCAGGTTCAAACTACAATCGGTCCATTCACACTGGTCTTACTTTCGCAATTCTTGATGTCAAACCTTCGAGCGTCTTTCTAATGCAATTACACTACGTTGTCAGGCAAAGGTATGATGAAACTAACAATAAGCCGTAATTGTAATACACCCTCATACTCAACAACCTCAGGATTACCCCTCAAAGGCGACACTTTAGTATTTATACATACATATATTCACGAAATAAGTGCAAATGTCGTGCACTAAAAGTTGAAAATGCATATTTATAATAACAGGAGTATCATGAAAAAGGAAAAGTAGATCCTTCAATAATTTTATGCGGCAAAAAAATATAACACAACTTTGTTGCACTAATCTTTTAGTGTTGCCAGCCATGCAGAGGAGAATGAAGACCACGAACGGGATAACGAGAAGAACAATGAGAGCAGACTCTCTGTACTATTCGAATAATCGAGAGAAAGAGAGAAGTTCAACCCGGAAAGAACTGAGAGTTCTTTGACGTTTGCGGAGGCACCGACGTGGGAATGTAGGATTTCGATGAGAGCGACACGAAGAGACGGTGAACAAAACGCGGCGTGTCTGAATCGGGCAGATTCCCAAATAAATTACTGCTTTAAATTAACTTCCATGGTACTATTACAAACAGGCCCCCCCCCCCCCTTAAAGAACAGATTGTAAAGTACATCAGCTATTATAAGAATTTAAATAGCTCTCGTCCGAGCTTTATTTTTCACAAATTTTAAATTAAAATTAATCATCTGCAACCGTGGATTTCATCGCTTGATCAACTATTTAAGAAAGGTGCTCGAGAACACCGCTCTGACTTTTTCCTATGACTTTCTCGTTTTCACACATTCTCTCAGAGCTTCTCTCAGTGGGTGGTTGTTAAGGGTAGCATTGTACATGATTTAGCTTACACTCGATTACAGAGTTGCTGGTTGTGTCTGTGAGAACGACGCGTGGAAGTCAACATTATTGAGTGATGGCTCTCTATTTTTTCTCCACAACCCCCCTCTCTCCCTCTCTCTCCCTCTCTCTCCCTCTCTCTCCCTCCCTCTCCCTCTCCCTCCCTCTCTCCCCCTCTCTCCCCCTCTCTCTCCCTCTCTCCCTCTCTCTCTCCTCTCTCTCCCTCTCTCTCCCTCTCTCTCCCTCTCTCTCCCTCTCTCTCCCTCTCTCTCCCTCTCTCTCCCTCCTCTCTCTCCCTCTCTCTCCCTCTCTCTCCCCCTCTCTCTCCCTCTCTCTCCCTCTCTCTCCCTCCTCTCTCTCCCTCTCTCTCCCTCTCTCTCCCTCTCTCTCCCTCTCCCTCTCTCTCCCTCTTTCTCCCTCTCTCTCCCTCTCTCCCTCTCTCTAGCCGAAGCGAAGAGCGGAGATTCTCGGCTGGATGGAATAGAATAATAGTTCATATTATAAACATAGAGATGAAGATGAGTTATTAAAAAGTTATCGATAGAAATAGCGAGAGAGAGAGGACGAAAGAGAGCAGGAAAAGAGGGAGGGAGTGAGAGAGAGAGAATGAAAGGAGGCAGAAAAAAGAGGGAGAGAGAGAGAGAGAGACGTTCTGCAAGCATCGCCAGGCTTCTCTTACTAACGCTGCTCGAGCTTGGCTCGCTTCATGGAGGTCAAAGCTTATTTGAATAAGTATATTTCGTTATTATCAGCGATTATAAGTATTCTTACCAAATAGCATGTGCAAAAATAGCTCTCCTAAAAGCTTTATTTTTCAACTTTTTCAAATTTCTTCGAACTGCGAGCACCTGTAGTTTTCATCGCACAAGCGCCTATTTATGGAAGGCGCTCGCTAGTAACGGTGTGTATCTTAAACAGAAGACAAACAAATAATGGCTGCTTTGAAAATATTCTGGAAAAGAGTGAGAGAGTGATAGAAAGAGAGAGAGAGAGAGAGAAGAGAGAGAGAGAACTAGGTTCCGGTAGTAAACGTATACTAGTACAAAAACAAAAGAACGAACAAATAGAACACAGACATAAGTATATAAACCTATAAAATCTGCTCAAACATCCTCGATTTCATTTACATATTCTCCTGGCGAGGCTGCTTTATGTTATTAATCAAGAAACAAAAAGCGCTGTGAGAAGAACTTTATTGTGACATTATGAATAGTAAGCGCTCCCGCTCGGAACTTTCCGTCTGGCTCTCTTTCTCTCACACGCTCTCTCAACACTTCTCTCAGTGCCTGGTGGTATTGTAAAAAAAAACATTTTTGTGTTTTTTTTTACAATACCACCAGGCACTGAGAGAAATGCTGAGAGAGCGTGTGAGATTGCGGAGTTGCAGAATGAGCGCATGAGAGAGATTGACACGTCGTTTCAAAACAGCATATGTAATTGAGTGCATTCACGGCTCTCTACTATTCTCTCCCCTCTCTTATCCTTACTACCTCCACTCTCTCCTTGTCTCTCTTTCTACCTTTTCTTTCCCTGTTGCGAATAAGTAGACAGGTATCCTTTATTCTCCCTCAAACTTGGGTAATTAAACCTCAATCATAATCGAGAAACAAACAGGAAGAATAGAAAGGAAATGAACAATTGAGTCCTTGCATCAACTTAGATAGCTCCATGCTTGGTGGAATGAAGATTCTAGACATTTCTTAGACAATGTGAAAACGAGAGAAAAAAAACATGCAAAACATGTCATCATCGGGAAAAACCAAAAGAAAATGTCTAGTAGAATACTAATGGAGAAAATGGAATTCCTTCTCATTCTATCAAAAATAGAGAAGGAGAGCAGGAGGGCCAGAAAAGAGGATGATTCATTCGGGATGGGAGAAATGAATTTCTATAGATTCGGCACTTGCCGACACTCCCTGTGTTCGTCATGCCGGCTTTTTAACATTGTTATTCCTAACCTACTTTATTTTTTGAATTTTTGATTTGCTCCCTCAATCAGACTTATCAATAGCGAGACGCGGCCGGGAACAACTGAGAAGTGGCGGACGCGGTAGGCGAGCCAGGCTGTTCGACGATCTGTGGGGTGCAAGAGTGACGGGCGGAGAGAGCGCAGCGGCCGAACGATTGAGAAAACCGAGACAGATAGAAAATAGATACATACATCCTTTTAGGATAATAGCATTGTTTTTTTATCCGCGATGCCTAAATTAGTATTTTATATGTATTTTTTTAACACTAAAACTTTACAAGAACGAATCATGGAACATATTTCCACCCAAGTATAAAGGAATGCTGCACGTACCAAATGCACCTGGTTTCGAAAAAAAAACTCAATTTCCGAGGGAGCTAATCGTCGCGCCGATCTTGAAGATGAAACGAAGCAGGAAAGTGTTTTTAGTATTACTATTCTCTACTCCACTTTATTTATTTGAATTAGTAGTATGCACCTCAAAAATTGTAACTTGTCCATAGCTTTTAATTATTATTTATTAT
The DNA here is from genome assembly GCA_945643635.1 of Allodiplogaster sudhausi. Classification (NCBI taxonomy): domain Eukaryota; kingdom Metazoa; phylum Nematoda; class Chromadorea; order Rhabditida; family Diplogasteridae; genus Allodiplogaster; species Allodiplogaster sudhausi. The sequence continues at coordinate 594,194 of CALZFC010000006.1, forward strand.
AAATAAATCATAGGATAAGGAAGAAACATCGTGAGCAGGCCGTCTTGGTAGGCGCAGTGGAGCACCCGTTGTTTTCAACACTGGCGGGCCGATATAAGGAAGGGCCCTACAGAACTGACGATCATGAGCGTGAAAAAAGAGGCGTAAATGTTGAACAATATAAGCGCATAAAATCTTCAAAAATGTCATCGATTTCATGTAGTCCCTGCCATGGCTGCGTTGGGAATGAAAAAGACAGCAAAAAGATACGTGATAACCGTGGGAGAAAAATTTCATTGGCGACATTATTACAAGTATTTTTCTTTCTTCTCTAGCACTGATTTTTCTGTGTGGCTCTCTTACTTTCACAGGCTCTCTGAGCAGTTCTCTCGGCATTTGGCGTTACTACTAGGAAGATCAATCCGGTGGCGTTGTAAGATTCAGTTATACACTCTCTTGCGGAGTTGCAAAATGTGTCCGTGGCCATTTCCACTCAAGCACAAATGGATGTTAGACGCAGCAAAAAGAACACTTTGACGAAAAAAGACAGACACAGTTTCCAGGTCGTCGCTCCGTTCGTGGCGATGAAAAGAGCTGGAGATGGCATTTTAATATTACTATGCCTATTCTATATTATTAATTTAAATTTGTAGTTTGCACATTATCAATAAATGCATAAAACATTTATCAGGTTGGGCCGGCCCGGCCCGCGGGCCGGGCCGGCCCAATTTCCCAGGGCCCCGGGCCGGGCAGGGCCGGGCCCAAAAAAGTTGATCCGGCTCTCAGGCCCGTTTGGGCCCGATAAGCACACGATGTCGTCCAGTCAAGACGACTTATGGCACTTTTAAGTGCAAAACTTTCTTCATTTGTTCGCTTTTCCCCCTAAAACTTTTTCTACTATACATTAAAATGAATATTCATAGCATGAGCATGAAAATTTTTGTTGCTCTTCGGACTTTTTCCCTCCCGAATTTTTTGAAAATCGGGCTCAAACGGGCCGACGGGCCGGGCCGGGCCCAAAATTCTAGCGCCCGGAAATCGTTCGGGTCGGATCTCGAGCACCGTGAGCAGGCCGTCTTGGTAGACGCAGAGGAGTGAAAAGAAGACGACGGGGAGAGAGAGAAAGTTGATGGTGACGTGGGCGATCAGTGATAAAATTTTGCGATTGTTTGACACTCAAGCTCACAATTGTTTGCGGAACAAAAGCAGTTTCCTAACATCGAGAAGGTCAACACTTTACACAGCAACATTATTTCCTAGAATTCAAAGTCTCTCTCTTGCTACTTTTACTTTTATTTTTTTTCCCGAGCTACTTTTATTTTTCAAAGCGTCGCACCGATAATGGAGTTGAAAAGAAGCTGGAATGGTTTTCAGAGAGAGAGAGCCAGCAGGAGAGCGAGAGAGAGAGAAAGAGAGGGAGAGAGAGAGAGAGAGAAACGTTTCGCAGCAAACTTTTTTTTAGCACAAAATGCCAATCGCCAGACTTCTCTTACTGACGCTGTTCCATCTTGGATCTTTTCGCGGAGGTGTCAGCTTTCTGAAGTTTTCTATTTAAAAACTTCTGCGATAATAAGATTTTTTTTTAAAACAATGTATGCACTTTCATCCATGTTTTATTGTTTTTTTTCTTATAATTTCAACTATTTTAAATAACTTATCGAAGTATGAGAACCCGTGGGTTTCAAGGCTAAAGGGCTGATATAAGGAAGGCACTCGAAAGAACTAGCCATCGTTTGCCCCGACTGGGTAAGCCGACCCGACACCTAAACACTTTTAAATTAAATAAATTTAACATTTAAAATGGCCCACTAGAAGAGCTCGACGAGATGGAAGATCTCGAAGTTGGAGACGCCGTCGATCAAATCTTTCCCGTGGCTTGAGGGGGGATGTGGAGAGGGATAGCAAGGATGAGAGAGAGTGTGTGTGTTTGACAGATAGAGAGGGAATGAGAGTGAAAGAGAGGGTGAAAGAGAGAGAGAGAGAGAGAGAGAGAGAGAGAGAAGAGAGAGAAAGTTAGAGAGAGATAAAACAGATAAAGAAAGATAGAGAGATGTGGCCGAAGAGAAAGTATAAATGGAAGTTAGACGCACTAAAAGCGACTGGTGTTGAAAGAAGACGCAATTTCCGAGAGCTCAAATAGTCGCACAGATCATGGAGATGAAAAGAAACTATAATGAGAGAAGAGAAAGAGAGGGAGAAAGTTAGAGAGAGAGGAGAAATAAAGTGAGAGAGAAGGAGAGAAAGAGCGAGAGAGAGAGAGAGAGAGAGAGAGAGAGACATATGTAGATAGAAAGGTTCCGCTAGCAAACTTATTTTTAGGTAATGTCAATCGCCAGTCTTCTCTTACTGACGCTGTTCCAGCTTGGCTCTTTTCGCGGACGTCTCAGCTTTCTGGAATTATCTATTTAAGACAGCCTATCTGTAAGGCTCGAGCTGCCCTCTGCAATGGGAAATTTTTGATTTTTAAAATCGATGAAAACTTTATCATTTGTACTACTCGACATGCTCTTTAAAATGGTATAATCGCGATTTCCAAAAAAAAATTTTCTTTTGAGATAACAGCGATTTAAGTAAAAAATTCCCGTGCCCATAAATCAGTAAATACTTCATATTTTTGAAATTTCATTTTTTTAATCGCTGTCTCTATTCATGTTCTTTAAAAAAGATCTCGGAGACATTTTCGTGAAAACATCATTTAAGCTTTAAAAATCGCAAAAGTAGATTTGAGAAGAGGGTTTTTCGGTCTTTTCAGTACCAAACGCCTCCGCGGGGAAGGTAAGCTGCGCATAGAAAGAAAGCCCATGAAATTAGCTACAATATAGCCAAGTTTAAAAGAAACGTGTTTTGGGTATTTGCACTTATGTGACGATATTCAACCTCAAAACTACCATGCAAGAGGTCCGGGTTCGAACCCCGCTTGGGGCAAAATTTTTGCAATGTTTTGCAAAGAAGCAAAAAAACATATTTTTGGTTGGAAATTGATGGCTATTCATCCAATACTTCCATAGCCTTGCTCTAACTTTCAATTTTTCATGCTGTCTTAACGAACAGACAACATACATATTTTATTCAGCGCTTTCTGCACACAGTTATGTACGATTTCATCTCGATGAAGGTGTTGCCGGCCGAATGATATATATATATATATATATATATATATATATATATATATTTATACTTGTATTGTGACACCGGGTCTGCCCATGACGGTGTTACTGCCCGGCTTCTTAGATGTAGCTTTATCACTTACTTGTTGTTAGTCGATAAGAAGGTACTGGGGATATAAGGGGGCGGGGGAGGAGATCGACTATGCGGTCTTCAGCTTCTTGGTACCGCAGGTCTTTGACGGTCTCACTATACCTTCTTCTCTTACGTCATGACTGGCATTGCTGGAGCTTAAAAGTAAGTAAATGTTGAATAGCCGATAACAGCGATAAAGAGGAAAAAGAGGAGATGGATCCTCCCCGGATGAATGGCTAGTACTGACGGCGACTTGATAGATATCTAGTAGAGAAGAGCTCTCTCGATCTTATGTGTTCTCTTAGTATGTGGAGTGGTGGGCTAAAGTTTCTCCTTCGTTCTCTCTCCATCACAGTGTTGAACAAGGCCGGCGCATGCGCCGTATTGGGTTGGAACCCACCCCCCCCCCCCCCCCCCCCCCCGTTTGCTCAAAAGCCCGTTGTACCCCCTCCCTCTTTGCCCACAAAAAGGTAATTTTAGACCCAAAAATTCATTATTTCGGCTTTCGACCCCCCCCCCCCGGCCTGGGGCGCCGGACTTTGTTCAGCACTGCTTCATGCCATCTCATGGTCGACGTGGCAACAATGACCGAAGAGGACTCGCAGACTGGCACCCACAGCGAAGAGACTGAGTGGCAGACCTGGCATAGGATCGCCAAGGAAGTCGAGTACCTAGTAAGCCTTTTCCAGCTACTCAATGCGCTGTCTCGCCAGAGCAAGAACTCGCTCTGGCGAGACAGCGCATTGAGTACTTGGAAAAGATCGTGCCGCCAGCCGAGAGGTTGTGAATGTATCTCTTTTTCTGCTTTATTATTCTGTCGCACCTACTTTGAGCTGCTGTATCACAATCGTATTTGTGCATTGATGAGCTACCGTAAGAGACTTGATGAATGTTTTCAATTTATTGAATCACCTTGCATTAAATTCTATAATTCCGAGCCATTAATTCAATTTCTTCCAAATAACTTAGTTGTGCAGTTTTTTTTTGTTGGAATAATCAAATGTTAACTGAGCGCGGTTTACTATGAAGATACTTTCAGTTGGTGATAACAGAATGAAAAATGGAAAGTTTGAGCAAGGCTATGAAAGTATTGGATGAATAGCTATCAATTTCCGACCAAAAATAGGTCTTTTGTTCGTTTCCAACAAAACTTTGCTCCCACCTGGCATCGAACCCGGACCTCTTGCATGGTAGTTTTGAGGTTGAATATCGTCACATAAGTGCAAATACCCAAAACACGTACCCTTCGATTTCTTTTAAACTTGGCTATATTGTAGCAAATTTCATGGGGTTTCTTTCCATGCACAGCTTACCTTCCCCGCGTGGGCGTTTGGTACTGAAAAGACCGAAAACCCCTCTTCTCAAATCTATTTTTGCGATTTTTAAAGCTTAAATGATGTTTTCACGAAAATGTCTCCGAGATCTTTTTTAAAGATCATGAAAAGAGACAGCGATTAAAAAAATGAAATTTCAAAAATATGAAGTATTTACTGATTTATGGGCACGGGAATTTTTTATTTAAATCGCTGTTATCTCGAAAGAAAATTTTTTTTGGAAATCGCGATTATACCATTTTAAAGAGCATGTCGAGTAGTACAAATGATAAAGTTTTCATCGATTTTAAAAATCAAAAATTTCCCATTGCAGCCCTGTATTGCGCCCTGCTCGACTCTTACAGATAGGCTGTCTTAAAGGAGATCTAAAGCGAATAAATAGTGTCTTGTTTTTTTCGCCTTATTTCGTCGGGCTGAGCTAGAAAAGTCGTTTGCAAGTATTCCGAAGTCACAAAAATCTCTCTGCTGTGAGCAAATTAGGAGTATTTTCTGCTTTGAATTCGCGAATATTTATGTTCGCGCCATTTTCAAAAAAATTTGATAAGGCTACGCCGTGGCCGACAAGGCCATTAAGCTGCAGCGCGAAAATCGCATACATATGGTGCGCGCAACCAACATTGGCCGGGTTTTGCTTAACACGTAGGCTGACTTGTCCGTGGTTCAAACCACAAGTTTCTGTGGAGAGAGGCGAGGAGCAGTATCACTTTCTCTACACCGTACTTTTTAACAATCTGTCAGGGAATTCGTGTTAGGAGTTTTTCCCTTATGGTCTCCTTTAAGAACATCTGCGATAAAAAGATTTTTATATTATTATAAACAATGTGTGTAAAATAACATGCTTTATTGTTTGTTTTATATTATTTTCGACGCTGCTCCCGCTTGACTCACTTCGTCTACTTCAGAGTTTACTGGAATCAATTTACATCATCATCATCAGCTGTAATAAAAATTCTTGTTATATAAGACAATATGTGCAAAAATTACTCTCATCCAAGCTTTTTTTTAATTGTTTCAACCATTTTAAAACTATCTTCGAAGTATGAGCACCCGTGGTTTTATGTACAGAAGAGCCGATATAAGGAAGGCGCTCGGGATAACTGGTGCTAGGTATCCTGAAGCGCGCTCTTTTAATACTTAATAAAGTAAAGGATTGTCCTTTGGAATATATGTTGGGCAATAAATACATACAAATAACAGAGAAAGTGCGAGAGAAAAAGAGAGGGAGACAGAGAGAGCACGGCAATTCAAGCACGGCCATGAAAAATGGCTGCGCAGTTAGTCAGAATCGCACTTGCTAGGCTCCGCCCCTTTGCGGTCGGACAAACGCGTCACTTGTCAATTTGACCTTCCGCACGCTCTATCCCACCAGGTTACTGTACGCTTGAAGGGGGTATCCAGTGAAACAAACAGGACGCAGCAGAATCAATAATTTGAAACTTTGCTTTGAATTTCCCGCATTTGAGGTTTCATAAAACAGGGATTTTGCGCATAAAATGCGTGATTTTGGCTGCGCACCTGCAAGCTCCGCCCACTTCTCCGAAGCCATGGATCAAGGCTTCATGATGACCGCATTTATTAGGGGCTGAACGGCCGTGGAGAGGGGAAGAGAACGAGCGGGAGAAGGAGAGCGATGTTCCGTTAGCATCTTGTTCTAATACGAAAACAAAAGAACGAAAATATGGATCACAGAAATGCCTGAATATAAACAAATGAAATCTGCCCAAACATCTTCCATTTCATGCCTGCATAGTGGAATTAATAAAGAAAGTTTAAAAAAAAACTATGTACTCCCCGTTGGAGACAAAGTTCATCGTCGACGTAATTACTCAAGAAAGCACTCTCGCAAGTATCTTTCCCGTATGGCTCTCCTGTGTTCACATGCTCTCTCGGCAATTCTCTCATTGCCTGACGCTAATTCGAGGGAGATCAATCTGGTGTCATTGCAAGATCCGGAGTTGCAAAATGTGGCTGTGAGAGGGTGCCGACGCGTTGTTCAAAACAACTTTATTGAGTGCACTCATTGCTCTCTACCTTTCCCTCTTCATTCGCCTCTCTCATGTTCACGTTCTCCTTCTCTCTCCCCTCCTTTTTCCTCTCTCTACCTCTATTATATTCGACTACTGCATTGAAAGGTTAGAAGAGCTGCTCTTAAACAAAGAAGAACAGACAAATCAATTGGACGAAGCAACGGCCTACGAGATGCGAAGAGGAGAGAGGAAAGCGAACTGCGATTCAGGGAATCCAGACATGAAATTGTATGAAGACATACAATTATCGACGACGCTTTTACTCTATATTTTCTAAATACAAATAGCGGTCCACAGATCGATCAGGGCGTGTTTTTTCAGCCAAGCATAAATGGAAGTTAGACGAATGAAAAGCACCTGGTACCGAAAAAAGACCCAAAATCCGGGGGCGCAAATCGTCGCGCCGAAAATGAAGATAAAAAAGCGCTGTTTAAGAGAGCCTCTCCGTATGCCTCCAGTAGGGCCTGCCCCAGATCCAGATGTTGGAGTTCGAGTGTGAAAACATATTCCGGCATGGCACTGGGCCCCAGTAACAAGATTAAATGGCAAAATTTTTTTTTCAAAAAATATTCTTGCGTGAACAGGTAAAAGTATGGATAATTTAAGAATTGACGTATCTCGCTTCAAACTCAATATTTTTAAATTTTCATTTTTTTATTAGCATTCCCATTGAATTCTAAACAAACGACCTTTAGACGTCATTCGAAAAATATTTCATTTTCATATCGAAAAATTATTTTAAATATTTCAATTTGACCGTTGAATACCTTATACTCAAAACGTTTTGGGTGCTATATCTCAAATTGTAGAGCGTTAAAAACTGTATAACATATCTTCTTTTCGTTTAGCCTGGATGTCCCCTAAGCTGTCAAAAATAGACTCAAATAGGGGCACCTCGGAGATGAACGATTCAAGGGATGCGGGAAGAACGGGTTAAATTCTTGTTGTAACATAAAATGAACCACTTCATTCGATTCAGCGCGTTTTTCTTTTCATAAAACCTATATTTCAAAATTCCATGACTATCGTTTTCCATGAAAAAAACGCATTTTGCGATTTTTCTACCATAGACAGAAAATGACCTAAAACTATTCGAATCGCTATATTTTCAACAGTTTCAAAGACTACAGAATGTGAATTGTACTATTCTGTACGCGACAAAATTCTCTACAAAATATCTCCTTTACATCTGGATACAGTGTCCCCACGAATCACAGTATCGATTTTCCAATGGCCGTCGCGTCAAAACTGACTGCTTCTCATTTTGCAACTTTTCGTGCAATATGAATATTTCCTACTCATCCAATACGTCATTCTGCTCCACACAGCACACTGAGTGTGGAAAAAATGTTTATTTTCCAGATTTCCCGTGTTTGGTTTCATGAATTTACAAAAATTTTGTCTAAATAGGTTATTTTACTGGTTAGTAATTCAACATTTTGTTTTTTTCGAAAGCTTTAATGCCGCAAGTAATAATTTTATTTCATCAACGTTTGATAACAAAAGAAATAGCAGGAAACGTGGAATCTCGACTTTTTCTTAGACCTGCATGAGTTCGAAAGAGTCCTGAAAACGATTAACTGGGACATTAATATGAATGATATATACTAGCAGCAATAAGGATATTCGTGTAGCACTTTTCATATTCGGAAGTTTCCTTTTAGGATCTCTGAGTTGTAAGAGATAAGCTGAATCTCAAAAATGTAACAAATCGGATGTTTTTTGTTAGTTGCAATACATTCTTGTCTTTCTTCGCCCCCCGTTGTAACGAGAAGCACAGTTGTTGAGAAAAATGAAGCCAGAGCAGCCTTAGCTATGAATCACGTCCTACTTCATATCGGATTGCGTTAGTTCTTTGCGCCATAATAGGCAAGGAATTTCCATGATATTATAAACGAGCACTTGCATACATTCATTGGTATAATTTCAGCTGTGTGTACGACGCATAAAGAGGAGCTAGAAAGGGACAGAACCCAGAACAAAGTGCAGGAATCAGGACATTCGTTCGACCCTCCCCTTCTGGAACGCCGCTTCTCCAAAACGCCAGACGTTATCACTGAAAGCGTTCAAGAGTATCCCACATGCTCGCAAGAAGATGATCCATCGTACATGCCGCGCCATGAAGGACCACCGATGAAACGAACTGTATCAACAGCCTCGGAATCTGCAAAGCAGACATTCAATGCCTTCCTCAAAGCAATCGGACAGGGGAAGATAATCCGGCGCATGGATTTCCGAGATCTTGCGGAAAGGTCCCAGAGGAGAAAAGCACAATACTTGCGGAGTGCTTTCGAAGTGGTTTATGAGATAGTAGCTCCCGATTCCCCCGAAATGCTCAAGAAAATGATTGTTTCCGTTGACCTAGAGGAGCTTTATGAAAGAGAGAGAACTGACAAATACGATGCCCTGATGAAATCCATAAAGTCCCGGTTTCTCAATGCGGATTCCCGAGTTGAAAAACTTCATCTGCTCTCACTGGTCACACCACTTCTGGGCTTGGCTGAAGTGCAGCGTTATATACCTGGCTTGACGGAGTATTTCTACACGAAATCAAAGCGCCTCGCATATAGAGGAGGAAAGGAAATCGAAAGGGATCTTAAACGAAAGAAGTATACACACGAGCAAGTGAATCGTTTCGTTGAATTTATTACCAGGTATGTGACCGGGTTTGCAACTTATTTTTAAAAAGTTAAAGGGGCTTTTCAGCTTCAAAATCTCGACTAGCCTTCCGTTCGGAACACGATCCTCGAAGCTGTCGGATGGAAGTCTTATTGAATACCCCAATGTTCTCCGACAACATAGCGCAACAGAAATAATTGAGCTCTATAAACGGTAAAGGTTATTATTCCTTGCAATTATCCATGTCATTAAAAATTTTATACTTTATTCAGAGATCTTGAAGAAAGTGACGAGGTTCATTTGATGATGTCGCCAGCAACTCATTATCGAATTCTGTCTGCTTGTACCGCATCTACCCGTAAGAGTCTCCATGGAGTGGATTTCTTTGTGGCCGAAGCTATGGAAGTCGGTCATTAATATGAGAGTTGCACACAAAAAATGTTAATTTATTCCCAGGCCTTCGACGATGCTCTGGGATTGATTGAAAACTTAAAGGCTGATGGTGATATCGACGAATATTGGTTCGGGTCGCTTAGGATCAAGATCTTGGAAGTGAAGCAATATCTAAGAACCGACTACAAGGTCCACATCAAGCGAAAATCAAGAATAGGGGACCACTGTATCCAGCACGGATTGAGCGATCCCCATACGCCTGAGTACGCAAACTCTTGTGATGGAGCGGATGATGAAGACGTTCATATGCACAATCTTATTTGTGACCGATGTGAGCTATTAAAGGTTAGGAAAAACACAAAAAAATTCCAAGCGATAGCGTGCAAGTTTCAGATTACGTTGGGTGATATTCGCGAAACCATCACGGCTCTGATTACGGCTGCATCTCCACGAACAGAACGCCGGAGAAAATTGGAGCGGAAACTCGCAGACTGGCATAGAATAGAGGAAGCCATAGAAAATCTCAAAAAGCATCAGCTTCGCGCCGTCGCAAGTGAACATGACCGCGAGTCCCTTGTCTCAAACTTGGGGAACGGCGAAGCTCTGATTACGCTCGATTGGGCGATGAAACTGCTTCCCCTCTTTGCACGTGAGAAGACTTTCAGGACTCTTTCGAACTCATGCAGGTCTAAGAAAAAGTCGAGATTCCACGTTTCCTGCTATTTCTTTTGTTATCAAACGTTGATGAAATAAAATTATTACTTGCGGCATTAAAGCTTTCGAAAAAAACAAAATGTTGAATTACTAACCAGTAAAATAACCTATTTAGACAAAATTTTTGTAAATTCATGAAACCAAACACGGGAAATCTGGAAAATAAACATTTTTTCCACACTCAGTGTGCTGTGTGGAGCAGAATGATGTATTGGATGAGTAGGAAATATTCGTATTGCACGAAAAGTTGCAAAATGAGAAGCAGTCAGTTTTGACGCGACGGCCATTGGAAAATCGATACTGTGATTCGTGGGGACACTGTATCCAGATGTAAAGGAGATATTTTGTAGAGAATTTTGTCGCGTACAGAATAGTACAATTCACATTCTGTAGTCTTTGAAATTGTTGAAAATATAGCGATTCGAATAGTTTTAGGTCATTTTCTGTCTATGGTAGAAAAATCGCAAAATGCGTTTTTTTCATGGAAAACGATAGTCATGGAATTTTGAAATATAGGTTTTATGAAAAGAAAAACGCGCTGAATCGAATGAAGTGGTTCATTTTATGTTACAACAAGAATTTAACCCGTTCTTCCCGCATCCCTTGAATCGTTCATCTCCGAGGTGCCCCTATTTGAGTCTATTTTTGACAGCTTAGGGGACATCCAGGCTAAACGAAAAGAAGATATGTTATACAGTTTTTAACGCTCTACAATTTGAGATATAGCACCCAAAACGTTTTGAGTATAAGGTATTCAACGGTCAAATTGAAATATTTAAAATAATTTTTCGATATGAAAATGAAATATTTTTCGAATGACGTCTAAAGGTCGTTTGTTTAGAATTCAATGGGAATGCTAATAAAAAAAAGAAAATTGAAAAACTTTGCTATTAAAGAAAGTTATGGCGAATTAGACTTTTTCCTTACTTTTGCATGCCTAGACAAGAAAAAATTTTTTATAACAAAATTGATCTACTAATCTTGTTTACAGTGGGTATGGATACCCCTATTAAAATTTTGGATAACGGAATCGAAAAATTTTGCGCCGGGGCAGGCCCCCATTGAGGGCAGCTTGATCCTTACAGAGAGGCTCTCTTAATATAACAATTCATGCTCTGCTTAATTAGAATTTTTATTTGAAAAAGTGGCGAGCAGCGAAACAAAACTTTCTTCCTTCCTCTCCTCTGCGCCTACCAAGACGGACAACTCACGGCGGTGCTAGGGAGCAGCCGAATTGACGAGCAGCTGGTAGATCATCACGACAACTGTACAATTTTAACTGTCGTTCGAATTATTTTTAGTGTGATAGATTAATTAATCTACCCTAATTAAGCATATTCTCTTTTGCGCACTACACCAACGTTGCCATCAATCCGAAATCATCGGGCGAGAGGACGGAGGCCTGGAGAGAGAGATTGAGAGGGAGAGAGAGAGAGAGCGCGCGAGAGAGTATGAGAATGGGGGGGAGAGAGAGAGATTATGAGAAAAAGAGAGAGAGAGGGAGAGAGTGAGAAACAGAGGGAGAGAGAGAGCGAGAGAAAGGGGTAAAGATAGAGAGAGAAAGATAGTGGGAGAGAGAAAGAGAGAGAAGGATAGTGGGAGAGCGAGAAAGAGGTAAAGATATTGAGAGAAAGAGAGAGAGAAAGATAGTGGTATAGAGAAAGTGTTCATCATTTACGTTCCTCGTTTATGCTAAAACAGAAAGCTCTCTCTCTCTCTCTCTTTCTCACTCTCTCTCTCTCTCTCTCTCTCTCTGGTTTTCTCTCTCTATATACTATCTTTACACGCTCAATGTTAGGATCAATAATTAATATTTTTTTGTGATGAAACAAAAAACCCCAAAATATCGCCGGTCCTTTCCAGCGCATTCCTTATATCGGCCCAGCCGTGGTGAAAACCACGGGTGCTCATAGTTTTAGGTTAATAGAATTTTAAAATAATTTAAAATATTTAAAAATAAAAAAAACAATAAAGCTTCCATGAGAGTAATACTTGTACACATTTTCGCATATAAAAGAATTCTTATTATAGCTGATGACGATCCAGCTAAGTTAGTACCTCGAGGTGGGCCAAGCTGGAGCAGCGTTAGTAAGAGAATCGAATTTTCATGCAAAATCGGTTTGCTTGCGAAACCTCTAGATGCCTCTCACTCTCTCGCTTCCTCTCCCTCTGCCTCACTCTTTCTGTCTCTCTCTCTCTCTCTCTCTCTTTCATTCTATCAACTTTTATTCATACATCCCAACACACACCTTCAAAACGGGCAATTCATGATAAGAGAGGGTATGACGACAAGAGAGCCAGACGGAAAAGATCAAGGCGAGAACGTGTACTTGGGTCATAACATCGAATTCAAGCATTTTCGTACAAGAACAAATTTACTAGAAGAACCTCGTACTCTCTCTCTCTCTCTCTCTCTCTCTCTCTCTCTCTATCGCTTCCGCTATTCCTTGCTCTCTCTCCTCTCGCTCGTTGTCTGCCCCTCTCTCTGTTTTCATCTTTTCTTCTTTCTTTTTTTCTCTTACGCTCCTTACAATTAAACATACATCCCAACACATTCTTGACAATTCATTATTTTTATGCCCTCAATACCTGTTCACCAATCGCAGGTTCTCTCGTGCGCCTTGCTAATATCGGCCAATCAGTGTTGAAAACCACGGGTGATCGTACTTTATAAGTAATTTAAAATAGTTGAAAATATTTATTTAAAAAAACAATAAAGCATGGATGATAATTATTTTTGCACATATTGTCAAGAATTCTTCAATTGGTACGATCTTATAATCGCTGATGATGATGAACGTGCTAAAACGCTTTGTTTGCGGAGTCTCTATCTATCTCTCGCTCCCTCCCTCTCTCTCTCACTATCCATCTCTCTCGCCCTTTCTCTCTCTCTTTATCTCTCTTTCTCTCCCATGCTCTCGCTATTAACAAAACGTACAATAAATGAATTCAGAATAAATTGTCAGATATATACATACACCGTATTTTCTCTATTAGTACCCCTCTTTATTAGAACCCTCCCTCTAATAGTACCCCCCTCTGAAAATGCCATTGAAAAATAGAACCCCTCCCTCTAGTCCCCCCCCCCTCCAACAGTACCCCCCTTATAGTCTACTACTGCAGCTCTAGATGTACCTCGTATAGATCCTGGAGGCATGGGGTGCTCTTAACAATGAACTAATGCCAAATTCATGACAAATCTGTTGTAAAACGGATATTCCAGTCATGATTCCATTGAATTCGGGCTACGATTCTTCTTTTTTTGGGCATAAAATGTTGTTATGAAACTTTTAGTGTCTCACATTGAAAAATAGTACCTCTCCCTCTAATAGTAACCCTCCCCCGCAAGGGTATTGAAAAATAGAACCCCCGGGGTACTAATAGAGAAAATACGGTATGTATGTAGTAATGTATTTTTATAATATGTATGTATATTTTAATCAATTTCAATGCCCATATATATGTAATACATGGCTATTCAAAACAATAATTGATAAATACAAGTTTTACAACTATCTAGACATCCTCTGAGCATGTTTTTCTGGAAAAAAAAACTATGACATTTGAAGCGAACCGCACGGACGCGCGACCCAGTTTTCGTTAGAGCGCAGCTCCAGGCCATTCCACAGCGACATTTCACACCTAGGCCTATCTTCGCAACTTTGAAATACTTTAAATTTCCTATAAAGAAATAAAAAGTTAACACTAAATACAATCACTTGAACGGGCCGTTAACGACCAAGGAGGTGCGAGCCAGTCTGCTCGACGGTCTGCGGGGTGTAAGAGTGACGGGCGGAGAGAGGGAAGCAGCCGAATGGTTAAAAGAATCAACAGATACTTTAGATGCATTTATTTAAAACAAATGGGCCTGTGCGATCATGGAACTCTTTCAGCTATATCATAAAGTGATGCTAGATGCACCAAAAGCAGCTGTTGACGAAAAAAAGACCGAAAAAGACGGATGCGTCGCCGCTAGAGAGCGAGGGAGAGAGGGAGAGAGCCGCGACGCGTGTGGCAGTCAGCACGCCATGCGAGACGCGGCCGGCCGTAACCGAGGAGTGGCGGACTTGGAGGAGCGAGGCAGGCAGCTGGACGGCAGCGGAGGGATGGAAGAGTAAAGGCGAAGAGAGGACAGCAGCGAACGATCTCTGTTAGTTCTCTTACCGCTAGTTTATTTAGTTTGCCTTTTTCTTCTCTCATTCACTTTTCTCTCTATCTTCCTCTCTCTCTCTCTCTCTCTCGCTGTCTCTCTCTACATCTCTCTTCTCTCTCTCAATCAACCGGAAAGATTCATTCGATCGACATCTCCAATTACGAGATCTACCGTTTCGTCGACCTCTTCGGGTATGCCAAGGTTTGGAAGTAATACTAGCACTCTTCATTTCAATTCTAGATCCTTAAAATTAGTAGAAATGCTTACTTTATATTTCTTTGTCAGAAATTGGGTATTCAAAATAACATTGACCGTTTTTCAGCAAAGTATAAACGGATGTTAGAAGTACGAAAAGCACCCGGTATAATAAAAAATACTCAATTTCCGAGGGCACAAATCACTGCGCCGATCATGAAGATGAAAAATAAATGGAAAGGGTTTTTGTAATAATTCTATTTCTACTCTGTTAACACAGGAAAAATTGACATTTAATCATTATTTATATTAACTTTTTAGTCTTATATAAAAAATATAGCCTGACAATGAATGAGGCATACAAAATTATCTATCATATAAAGTCAATCACCCGGCTACTTTTCCTGGCGCAGCTCCAGCTTGGCCCATTTCGAGGGATGAGCTTACTGGAAAGAATTCATCTCTTCATCAGCGATAATAAGAATATATAGGACAATAAATCCAAAAATAAGCTTCGAGCGCTGCCTGCCATAAGCCCTTCGGAATACATTTTACGATCATTTCCACACTCTGGAATCTAGACAGAAAGAAAGAGCGTTAAATTTGCTACAAAATATTTTAAACTATTTTAAATTACTTTTCGAAGAATGTGCACCCCTGGTTTTCTAAACTGAAGGCTCGATATTAGGAACACGCTCGAATGGACTGCCGATATTCCGAACGAGTGATCTGCTATTCAACATTAAAAATAATCACGAATTGTTCGATTTAAATATGCATAAATAAAGAGAGAGAAAAAGAGAAAGTGAGAGAGCGAGTTAGAGCGAGAGAGAGAGAGAGACCGAGAGAGAGAGAGACCGAGAGAGAGAGAGAAAAAAGTTCCACTTGTAAACATATTCCAATAGAACACAGACATACATATATGCCTGTAGCGTATGATATACGCGTTTGTAGATATGTCTCAATAAAGAAAGCAAAAATCCACGTGCTAATTGTGGGAGAAGAATTACATCGGCGTCGTTTTGACTCAAGAAAGTACTCTCGCCCTGATCTTTTCCGTCTGGCTCTCTTGCTTTCACACGTTCTCTCAGCATTTCTCTGAGTGACTGGCGGTTACCCAGAGGACATGAATCTGGTGGCATTGTAAAAGATTTTATCACAATTCTGGCCTTGTAAATGATTATTCCATTCCATCCACACGGGAATCTCCGCCCTCCGCTTCGGCTGCCCTTGGAAAGCGAGTTCCGAGTCGCTTTGTCCGCGGCAGACGCCGCTTAGGTCGCCTTGGACGGCGCGGCGGCCTTAATCGCAAGAGGCAGAGAGACAGAGAGAGAGAAAGAGAGAGAGAGAGAGGGAGAGAAAGAGAGAGAGAGAGATATAGAGAGAGATAGAGAAGAGAGAGAGGGAGAGGTAGAGGGAGAGAGCGATAAAGAGAAAGAGATAGTGAGAAAGAAAGAAAGAGAGAGAGAGCGAGAAAGAGAGATAGAGAGAGAGTAAACGAGTAAAGAGAGAGAGAGAGAGAGAGAGAGAG
Source organism: Allodiplogaster sudhausi (assembly GCA_945643635.1). NCBI lineage: Eukaryota > Metazoa > Nematoda > Chromadorea > Rhabditida > Diplogasteridae > Allodiplogaster > Allodiplogaster sudhausi. The sequence continues at coordinate 610,379 of CALZFC010000006.1, forward strand.
AGAGAGAGCGATAAATAGAGAAAGAAAAAGAGAGAGAGAGAGAGAGAGTAACTTGTTTCTTCCATTCGCTTTTGTCGTTTTTGAAAGCGAGTAAAGAACTCATATTTGATGCTAAACAAAACTATACAATTTCATAAAAATTATATATGAAACATCTGACAAAGAGACCAAAAAAGTTATTAAATAATTCTGCTTTAATATGAAAAAATATAGTTGTTATTCAATAAACTTACGCTGCTGATTAAAAATAATAAATTAATTAATTTGAAAATAATTCAGTCAGCAAACCGACGCCGTGTCTCGACGCGATCCGCATGGCTGCGTGAAACAGTTCGTCAGCGAGCAGGCTACTTTGTGTTGACTCAATATCTACATATATATCTGTGACTATGAACGATCCGTCCGTTATCACTTGTTCTGTCGAGCGTATTCCTTAAATAGGCGCATTCGCGATGAAAACTACGTGTGTAAATAGTTCGTAAAGAAATCCTAAATAGTTGAAAAGAACAATAGTATAACTTTGAGGAGAGACTGAGAGAGAAAGTGATAGAAAAAGAGAAAGAAAGTTCTCCCGACAATTTGGTTGCAAGCAATTGCCGCCGTCTCCATCAACTTTCTCGCTCCCCCCCACGGTGCTCGAGATCAGCCGATTTGACGTGCGTCTCATAGTTCAATTTGTTTTTCGTTTTCTTTTTGCTATTCCTCAAAAAAATGTTCTTAAAAGAAGAATAAACAAAAATTATGCATAATAGTAAAAATATTGATAAGTTCGCTTGCAGGCGGATCCTACAAATTCAAATCAATAAGGTAAAGTTGAAAATAATGCTATTGATTTCCAGCTTCTTTTCATCTCCATGATTGACGCGACGATTCTCGCACATGAAAATTGCATTTTTTTTGACACCAGGTGCTTTTCGTGCGTCTAGCAATCCTTTATACCTGGCTGGATATTCATTCCATAATTCCTCCAACCTATCGGTCGCTTCCCTCTCTCCGCCCTTCACTTTTACACCCACCAGCTGTTCACTGTCTGCGGCTGTATGGTGAGGAAGAGAGCCGCGACGCGTGCTGCAGACAGTACGCCGAGTGAGACGCGGCCCGAGGACTGGCGGACTCGGAGGGGCGGGCCTCTCCCTCTCTCTCTCTCTCTCTCTCTCTCTCTCTTTCTCTCTCTCTCGCTCGCTCGCAACGTCTCTCTCTCTCTCTCTCTTTCTCTCTCTCTCTATCTATCGCTGTCTCCCTATATCTCCCTCCCTCCCTATTTCTCGCTGTCATTTACTCTCGCCAATATTTACAGACAATTTCTCTGACCGCCATCGTCTCCGTCAATTTTCTTGCTCCCCCGTCGTCTTCCTTCCTCTCCTCGGCGCCTTCCAAGACGGCCTGCTCACCATACTAGTCATCGTTCTTAGGGACTTTAAATTGCCTTGGAAAGAGGAATATATACATAAGAGGCAGAGAAAAGTGGACAAGGCAAAATGAAAAACAGCTAATGAAGGGACGACGAGTTGTTTTCATTGCACAGAAACTCCCTTAAAGAGTAAAGATGGTTCTATTAATTATTGAGTTGACATTTCCGACTTTATGGTTAGCATTAGCTCAAGAAAAATTGCAGTTATAACTTTCTATAATTCATTCATCTGGTTTATTTCCATTGATTATAGTAATTTCTAGATACGATGAAGTAGTCGAATATTTAGCCAAAGCTTCAAGAGAGGAGAAGGAGAAGGAGGGGAGAGAGAGAGAGAGAAAGAGAAAGTGGGAGAGAGTGAGCAGAGTGACGGGCGGAGTGAATATTTGACGAAGATTTTTTTTGATAGAGTGTATTAACAGCCTGTGCAATCCAAAGCATCCGCGTGTAATAAAACGGTGGACCGTATTTTAGCATGCCGTATTTCATGAATTCACAGAACGTGCGTAATTCGAAGTACAAATTTTTCTTGGCGCTCTAATACACTCAAACAAAAATATCTTTTAAACGGACGCTTTATTTTGAAAGCGGTTTTCATATTTAGATTCGCCATCGTTAGGCGAACCTCATCAGCACAGGTACATGTACGATAAGGTCTGCTTTATCGATTTACGTTATCAATGATAAAATCTCCGATTTTATTATTTGGGGATGTGGGTAGAGAAAAAATAATGTTACAGGAGAAATTTCATTGATAAATATAAGAAATGAATTTTTTTATTAGCGAAAACTGATAACTTCTTATCAAGTGATAAGAAATTATCGATTTTTTAATAGTAACATCCGTTCTCTATAAGCATACTAACGTACCATTTAAAATATTTTACTCTTTCCTAGGAAAATGGTTTTTACCGAGGATGCTTTTGGACCCCTCCGACCCCTCTGACCCCTCCTTGGTACCAAGATCCTGGGCGGGACTGTATGTACATATTCTCCAGCCTAGGCTGCGTTATGGTATTAATCGTGCTTGACAAAATGATTTATTTCTTTGATATTCGGGTAGTTTATATTGGATAGATGGTTGATATGTATTCTATGACATCCCTGCAATAAGTTTTTGGCATAATTGTTATTTAATCATATGCCGTTACATGCTGCCTTCCCTTCAGATCGAGATTCATTCACTCGGCCTTAGATGCATGAGATTCAGCGGAAAAAATCGATCATTTACTGCTATGCCTAGAGTGTTAGTAATGTCCATATATTCGCAGGTAATCACTGAACTAATTCAAATGGTTAATTGTGCTGTGGAAATTAGTTGCTAACTATCTATGCACACTTTGTACAATACAGTCAACTTTTGCGCGCTGCGCAAAAGTGCTTAAAGTGATGTTGTGCAGGGGTCAGTGTTTGGAAATCGGTTTTGCACATCTCTAACGAGAGCTAATAGGCTCTTTCACGTTCAGAAGCCCTATTTAATCCCTGGCTTGATGATGCCACAAGGAACAGTAGATCGTTTGAATGTACCCTTGCCTAGAGTTGTACGGTGTATTGACAGTCCTCTGTTCTAGATCAATCACAACTTTAAATCAACTAAAAAAGATTCAGACTAATGCAGAACACTCTGTTGTATCGATTAAAGCGATTTTTGATTCGATCGAAAATCGTTTCGGTTGTTTCCACCCTTATTGGGCAAAGTACTACTCTACGTCAGTGTACATTCAAACGATCTATCTCTCCCTTCGTGGCTTCATGAAGCCAGGGATAAAATAAGCATCTGAAGATAGAAAAACCTATTAACTATCATTATAGATAGGTAAAACCGATTTCCAAACACGGACCCCTGCACAACATCACTTTTAGCAGTTTTGCGCAGCGGGCAGAAGTTGACTGTGGTGTTCAAAGTGGGCATAAATAGTTAGCACCATATTTTCACAGCACAATTAGCCATTTGAATTAGTTCAGTGATTACCTGCGAATATATGGACATCATTAACACTCTAAGCATAGCAGTAAATGCTCGATTTTTTCCCGCTGAATCTCCTCCATCTAAGGCCGAGTGAATGAATCTCGATCTGAAGGAAGGCAGCATGTTTTAGCTTTTTTTTCGTCGTTTATACATAAACAAAATGAGAAACTCAAACGAAATAAAACAAGAAACTCAAAAAAGGTAAGAAGTGCTCTGAAAATTTCACGTTATTTTGCACTTTGTAGTCCAGGAGTTGAAGCCAGCCCGTTTGGAACCCAAACACGGCCAAATTAAATGCAATATTATGAGATCTCAGCCATTTCAGCATTTTTTTTGAAAACGGTCTTCACAGTCGTAATCTCCATGGTCGAAATAGGTTCCATATCCAAACCGACAATTCCTTAATTTTTTCAATACTTTGGACACACTACAGATCGGAAGTTCTCTCGAGCGCTCTCATTATATCGTCCCTTCATTTTTGAAAACCACAGATGCTCATCACACTTCGATATGTGTAATATATATTTTTTTTAAACGATAAAGCTTGGACGGGAGTTATTTTGCACAAATTTTCTTATATAATAAGAATTCGTTTTATCGCTGTCTTGGTAGCTGTCTTATCGCTGTCAGAAGAGTGGAAGGAAGACGACGTGGGGAGCGAGAAGAAAGTTGATTTGGATGTCGGCGTACTCTTATCCAAGCTTTATTGTTTCTTTTAAATATTTAATTTCAACTATTTTAATTTCTTGTCTTACTATGGGCACTGTGAATTTCATCACAGATGCGCCAATATAAGGAAGTCGCTTGGCACGATCAGCCATTTCTTCTGCGGGTTTCAGTAATCAACACGTCTCTGTTTTGAATGTGTTGCGATGAATGTATAAAAGGAGATTTTATCGTAGACTCTACAGCCGAGTTGCAGAAGGTGCCCGTGTGAGAGGACGAGACATCTTCACTGACATAGAGAATTACTAAAGAGTGCACTCATTACCAGGAATGTCCAAAACCAGGCCCAGGCCGGGCCCGTAGGGTACGCGGGCCGGGTTGGGCCGGGCCCTTCCTTTAAAATCTCGGCCCGGGCCAGCCAAATTAGCAACGGGCCGGGCTGGGCTCGGCCCGCTTTGAACATCCCCGCTCATGGCTCTCTACTTTTGTCTCCCTCCCCCCCTCTCATGCTTCTCTTTTCGCGCTCTATTTTGTGTGCGATCAAATTTATACAAAAAAAAGAAGGAAAAAAACCGAATTAATATACAATTGTTATTGTGTAAGTAACTTTGAGAGTTCTCATCCAAGCTTAATTTATTTTTAAATTATTTTCAAATATATTAAATAACTTATCGAAGTATGAACACCCGTTGTTTTCAACACTGGCGGGCCGATATAAGGAAGCTGCTCTACAGAACTGGCGATGATGAGCAAGAAAAAAGGCGTAAATGTTGAACTATATAAGCGCATAAGATCTTCAAAAATGTCATCGATTTCATGTAGTCCCCTGCCGTGGAAAAGACAGCAAAAAGCCACAGGATAACCGTGGGAGACAAATTTCAAAAATAAAAGTATTCTTACTTTCACACGCTCTCTAAGCAGTTCTCTCGGCATCTGGCATTACTCCAAGGTAGATCAAACTGGTGGCATTGTAAGATTCTATTATACACTCTCTTGCGGAGTTGAAGGGGAAAAGGCGCAGAAAAGTGGAAGGAAGACGACGGGTGAGCGAGAAGAAAGATGATTTGGATGTCGGCGAACTCTCATCCAAGCTGTATTGTTTTTTATATATATTTAATTTCAACTATTTTAATTTCTTGTCGAACTATGAGGAAAGCTCTTGACACGATCATCGATTTCCTCTGCGGGTTTTAGTAATCAACACGTCTCTGTTTTGAATGTGTTGGGATGAATGTATAAAAGGAGAATTTATCTACTTCGAAAATTTTACCGGCTTTCTCAAAGAAAATTTATTTTTTTTAATGACATTACACAGCTATTGTTTGATTCAAGCATTTAACAAGCTACGGAAAATAAATATTTAATTAAAGAAATATTAATTTTATCGATTTGTGTAAGCACTGGACAAGAATAGAGAAAGGGTGTGTGTGTGAGAGAGAGAGGGAGAGAGAGAGAGAGAGTGCGAGGTTCCGCTAGCAAACTGTATTAGCATGAAAAGTAAATTGTTATGCTTCTCTTAATGAAGATGCTCCAGTTTGGCTCACATCGTTGAGGTCTGAGCATACTGGAATCAATTTATTTGACCATCTTCATCGATTAAAAGAACTCTTGTTATTTAAGACAATACGTGCAAAAATAGCTCTCATCCAAGCTTTATTGTTTTTTTTCATAAATGTTAAATTTATAAATCATCAGCACACGTGGATTTCATCGAAAAAGATCTTATATAAGAGCGGCGCTCGACAGAAACTACGATTTCAATTTGTTTCCGATTAGTAACAACCAACACTTAAACAAATAATGTATTCAATGTTGAATATATTGTGGGATGTATATATAAAGGGAGGCCCGCCCCTCCGATTCCGCCACTCCTCGGTTGCGGCCGGCCGCGTCTCGCTCGACGTGCTGACTGCAGCACGCGTCGCGGCTCTCTTCCTCACCCTACAGCCGCAGACAGTGGACGGCTGGTGGGTGGAAAAGTGACGGGCGGTGAAAGGGAAGCGACCGATAGGTTGGGAGAATCGACAGACCAGGTATAAAGGAATGCTAGACGCACGACGAAAAGCACCTGGTGTAAAAAAATGCAATTCTCATGCGCGCGAATCGTCGCGCCGATCATGGAAATGAAAAGAAGTTGGAACTCAATAGCATCATTTTCTACTTTATTGATTTTTCATGTTCACGTTCTTCTTCTCTCTCCCTCCTTTTTTTCTCTCTCTCTATTTTAACTTTGGCAAAGCATTCGACTACTTCATTGAAAGGTTAAAAGAGCTGCTATTAAGCAGAGAAACACAGACCAATCAATTGGACGAAGCTACGGCCTGCGAGATGCGAAGAGGAGAGATGAAAACAGCTAAATGGTTTAGAGAATCCAGTCGTAAAAAGGACAGATATATATGTACATACAATTATCGACGACGCTATTAATCTATATTTCCTAATTGGTGGCGAGGCGGTTGGATGGGTTATAAAAGAGTGGTAGGGGGATAGGTCTTTATTCTACGCTGAAGTGTCCGTAAGAGGTGGTCTGGTGTTAAGCCACCTCGGGGTTGTGGTTTTCTACTGGCGTCTTTTTTGTCTTTTTGTGGAAGAGGAAGTGCTTCGATGTTATTTATCTTCGGCCACCGACTTCTCCGTTCGAGGGACAGCTGATGCTGCTCGGCTATGGCTGCAATAAATGTGGCCACATTTGCGAAGTTTGCCCAGTGGCGCGTAAAGGATCCCAGGTTCCCTTTAGAAGGGAGGTGCTTTTAGCCCCCGAAGGTATAGGAGTTCTGGTTGCATAAAAGGTTTCTCGTGTATTATGACAGTTTCTCTTGTCATGAGCTTTTTGCAGGAAAGTAGTCTGCAGAAGGGAGAACTGGATGCTTGGCAAGGTATTCAAGCCGCTGTGCCCAGAGGCGATCAAAGAGTAGCGGACAAGTCCAGAAGGGTTTCTCGGTGGTCACGACCGGTAGATACTAAGAACTTGATCAACCAGGCAGCCGGGTCCTATCAGATTTAAGGTTATGGTCGTCTTTTGTGTTGTAATGGGTAAGCACAATGGATATTGATGTTTTCCTCAAGTGTACGTTGGAGTTAGAGTATGGTTAGGTTATGATATGTTGGAGTTAGAGTAAGGTTAGGTTGTGACTTTGTTTTGCAGAAAGTTTACATTCCAGTCTCCAATGAGAGAGGTACGAGGAAGCGGGACAGACTCCCTGCCGGAGTGAGTATCAAGGCCTGACAGTCGAGCAGAGGCAGTGGCTGAGCCTGGCTTTGGAAGCTGCCGTAACACAAGGAGAGTTAAGCGCACAGGCGCTGCCGGCGGAGCCCGGCTTAGAGCGTGCACTGGCACCTCGAAGGTTGAGCGCACAGGCGCTGCCGGCGGAGCCCGGCTTAGAGCGTGCACTGGCACCTCGAAGGTTGAACGCACAGGCGCTGTCGGAGGATCCCGGCTTGGAAGGTGCCCTGGCACCGCGAAGGTTGAGTGCGCAGGCGCTGTCGGAGAATCCCGGCTTGGAGGGTGCCCTGGCACCGCGAAGGTTGAGCGCGCAGGCGCTGCCGGCCGAGCCCGGAATTGCAGGACTATGAATCAGAAGCGTGAAGGATCTAGTTCCTCCTTTTATGGTCCCAGTATGGGGATTTGTGTTCCATATGGTGTGCCCTGTTATGTTTTGTGGTGACGTGTTACCTGTAAAGCGGTGACACCTGTTTTCAGAGGATGTTCGGGCATCGCTTATGGGCATATTTGTTGCGGAAATAGACAAGCCTACTGTCTGCGGTCTTAGTTCACAGCCTTGTTATTTTACGAATTTTCCGTATATTTCACACCAGTTGGGGTTTGTTACTTTATGTTGCAGTGAGGTCAGGGAAAAGTCTGTTAGACGGTCATAGTTTACAGCCTTACTATTTTACGTGTGTTTCGAATATTTCAAACCCATTGGGGTTTGTGACTTTGTGGTGCAGAGAGGTCAGGTTTCAGTCTCCAAAAGAAGAACCAAGATGGCGCTGGCCAGGCTTCCCGCCGGGGAGTGAACCTTAAGGCCTAATAGTCTAGTTGTGGCAGCCCTGGTTGTTCATGGCAAGTGTGTACGAGTTGCTGGCCGAGCCCGGCTTTAGGAGGTGCTGTGGTACCAAGAGATTTAAGTGCTCAGGAGTGCACTGACATCGCGAGCGTTTAACGCGTAGACGTTGCCGGCTTTAGGAGGTGCTGTGGTACCAAGAGATTTAAGTGCTCAGGAGTGCAGTGACATCGCGAGCGTTTAACGCGTAGACGTTGCCGGCCGAGCCCGGAATTGCATGGTTACAGGGATAGAAGTGAGTAGGGCCTTGCCCCGATCATTATGGCCTTCAGGTTTCGCAACATTAGGGTGTGTGGTATGGCTAAGTGTTTGCTTGAGTTTGACAGATTTACCGAACCATTATCGTCTGCAGCCTTTCCCTTTTATGTGTACCAAAGTTGTGCATGTCCTGATGGGAAATTTACGATTTGCCGGGGTGAGATGAGTGTGACTTAAGTCTAGGCTGCATTTTGCATTTTTTTTCTGCGCAAAGATGGTTGTGCCAGGTTATTGATTTGTAGCTGGGCCAAGTTTCAGACTCCAAGAGAAGGGGTGAAGAGAATCTGGCTAGATTTCAGAGATTGCGGAAGAAGAAAGCCGCATAGTTCGAGCTTAGTTGACGAACAGAGCTCAGCCGGGCGGGTGCCATGGCACTACACGGGTGGACTTCACAGAAACGGCCGACTGGGGCAGGCGCAGGTTCAGAAGGGAGCGGGGCGTTCCGCCAGTTTTTCATTTCGCATGAGACGTTAATCTCATGATAGGGGCGATAACGTTGAGGCATTAAGTAGTCTCGGCTCTCTCGGTGGTTATGACAAGCAAAGAAGAGTGGTCCTGGCACGAGTTCAGGGATGTATTTTTATGTTGTTCGTTATGGGTTTTTTGGCTTTATCCGGTTTGGCCGGAAAAGGTGCATGGGCGATGTCGGGCGAACTCAGCCATAAAGGTGTACCTGCACCGGGGAAGGCAAGCACTCGGGCGCAGACGTTAGCGTCTTGGCACCGCGGAGAGGTTATTGACAGGGGCCGCCGGGAGTGTAAGGTCGATGTCGGTTCAGACAGCAGGGAGTTTATTTTAAAGGAACGGAGCACTTTTGCTGAAGCAAATCAATCAGGTAGTCGGTGCTATTTTAAAGGGGGAGGTACGGAAGGCAACGATGCCGATGCATGCAGGCAAGGGAGAGACATGGAGGCCTATCTCTCTTCCCTGGTTGGTACCAACAACCTGCTTGTTTCCCCTGGGTTCTGGCAACAGCGTGGCATTTCAAAGTGAGCGTGTCTCAGGGCTTTTTAAAGTGTGTCCCCCCTGGGCTGTAGGCTTACAAGTCTAAGGCAGCTTTGGTGGAAGGCGATTTTACGAGTGGGCCTTTCTGTTACCTTGGACCGAATGAGGTTTGGCGGTCTTTTGTTTCGCAGTCTCGAAAGGAGGTAGTTTCATGGGTCGCCTCTACTTTGGTTCTACAACTGTTCGTAGTGCGAATCTCTGAGAGGGAAGGGGTTCAAACAGAGATTATGGAGGGCGACGGAAGGAGCGAAGCGACCTGTAGGAGCTTCCATAATTGGTGTTTGAATGCAAGCCCTCTCAGAGATGAGCAGGCGCGGAGCGGTAGCGACGCGGTTGGATGGGTTATGAAAGAGTGGTAGTGGGATAGGTCTTCATTCTACGCTGAAGTGTCCGTAAGAGGTGGTCTGGTGCCCGCCCACTGTCCCACCCCAAGAGAGAGTAAGAAGTATTACTTTAGGGCTGAAACGGAAGTTGGGGTTCTTCTTCCCAAGACAAGGATAGCCGTTTTGGCAGCGACGTGAAGGTAGCTCGCGGACGAACATTCAGGAGGCAGATTGACGGGCATTAAGGTTGTTCCAGGAAGCAGCTCTTTCCTTGGCAGCGACCCCGTGACGATAGCTGACAGGCACCTAAAGGTGTCCCAGGGTGGCGTCTCATCAGTGGAGTCACAGAGGGAGGAAGTGTTGTGTCCATCAACACCCATTGCTGCATCAAGGGAGCTCTCTCATTTTGATCTGCTCCATATAAATACACTGGTAGCGCAGTACTGTCTTTGTATCATTCGTTTGGAATAGCATTTTATGCCTTCCGAGCAGTTACAGGCTATCCAGGCTAGTTTATTTTCGGTCTTCGGTCCACACCACGATCATGGCGTCTTTTACAGCCAAGTATAAATGGAAGCTAGGCGCACGAAAAGCAACTGGTATCGAAAAAGGACGCAATTTCCGAGAGCTCAAATCGTCGCATCGATCATGGAGATGAAAAGGATCAAGAAAGCGATTTTTAATATTACAATTCCTACTGTCTTTTCTAATCTTTTCCGTCTGGCTCTCTTTCTCTCACATGCTCTCTCAGCACTTCTCTCAGTGCCTGGTGGTATTGTAAAAAAAACAATTTATGCTTCATCGTAAGACAGAATGAAGTTTTATTTATCAAAGTAAACAATGAATTTTACGAAGAACCTCGCAAATCAGGGTTTTCTTGTGCAAATACTAACCATATAATGGCAAAGCTCAACTCGCTAACCTAACCAATGAATGCATTTCCAGCCGAATATTAAAGGATGTTAGACGCAAGAAAAGCGGCTGGTGTCGATAGAAGAGGCAATATGCGAGGGCGCAATTCCGGCTTTTTAATATTATTATTCCTGACCTACTTTATTTTTTTTAATTTTTGATTTTCGCCCTCAAACAGATTTATCAATTTAGCGAGACACGGCCGGGAACAACTGAGACGTGGCGGACTCGGAAGGCGAGCCAGACTGTCTGTGGGGTGCAAGATTGACGGGCGGAGAGAGCGCATCGATTGAGAAAACCAAGACAGATAGAAGAAAGATACATCCGTTTAGGATGATAGCATTGCTTTTTATCCGCGATGCTTAATTTCGTACTTTATATGTATTTTTTAAAATAATAAACGGAACTTGCCGAGAACATATCATGAAACGTGGAACATATTTCCAGCCAAGTATAAATGAATGTTGCACGTACGAAAAGCACCTGGTGTCGAAAAAAGACTCACCGCCGATCATGGACATGAAACGAAGCAGGAAAGTGTTTTTAGTATTACTATTTTCGGGTGGAATACATTTGCGCGCAGACACTTGCGCGCACTATAGTTTTGGGACACTTGCGCACAGACACTTGCGCTTATGACACTTGCGCACAAGGACACTTGCGCACAAGGACACTTGCGCACAAGGACACTTGCGCACAAGGACACTTGCGCACAAGGACACTTGCGCATATGGACACTTGCGCGCACGGACACTTGCGCGCAGGGACACTTGCGCACAGACACTTGCGCGCAGACATTTGCGCGCAGACACTTGCGCACAAGCACACTTGCGCACAAGTTTTTGTGACCTTTTGGTGGACCATTTTGGTAACTTTTGGGGAAACTTTTGGTAACTTTTGGGGATGCTTTTGGTCACTTTTGGGGACACTTTTGGTAACCTTTGGAGCCTTTTAGAACCATTCTGAGATGACTCTTACGACATTTTTGGGAACGTTATTGACCAGTTTGTACCATTTAGGGACCTCTTATGGATTCTTTTGGATCCCTTGAACATTCCATAGAGACCGATTTCATATAGTATTTGCACCTACTTGCATGAGTTTGCACAGTTTCTCCCTAAGTCTCGTGAGTATTGCAGAAGTATGAGATTTTACTGCCATTAGTTTATTCTGGATCCGCGACTGTTCTTAATCATCATCTCAGGACCAACTATTTATTTTGTTGAAGGGTAGTTTCGAAAAAAAAAATTCATTCCGATCATCCAATTCACATCTTCACAAAATTCACAGTTCAGACGAAATCATAAAGTTCACAGCTTGACGAACTGAGACAATGACAACAAATGTTGTAGACGGGAGGCTGTACCGCGTCCGTTACTCACAGCAAGATTTCGCCGCTGCTTCTTCTGCCTCATCGTAAGATTTTCCCTCTTGTACTGGTCAAGGCGAAGATTCTGTGACTCCGCGCTTTCGCATTCGTTGTCCCACTTGGTTGCGTGACGAAGAAGGCCTTCAGTCAACTCCCTCATAGATGCTTTGGCCGGAATATCCTGTAAACCGAACGTAAATAATGTATTACAAAATAATACATTATTTACGAAACGAAATAAATGCTTTGCTTTTGAAGTAGTGTAAGTGAACGATTGGAGAACCTTGTATTTTGTTTTACTTTAAAAATTTACATAGACGATTTTTAAAATACTGACACATAAGGCAGCATTGAATGACTCTTGCGGGCTGTTCGTTAGCGGCTCGTTCTGTAGTATTCTCTGCTCAACATTCCACTCGTCCTCGTCGTATTCAGCCCTGACTGGCCGTCCATTAACCATTCCGACATATACGCGCCCAACGTAGTCCAGAAGTGCTAAAGATATTTTATTGTCAAAAAACATCAGATGAAATTCAAGAAATAGCGTTTAAATTTTCGAATTTTGACCAAATGGCGAGAATGCATGTGTTCTAAAGAGGAACAATTTCAATGTTGTGCACCTTTAAATGCCGGGCTGGTCGCTGATACATGCCCGCAAAGCGCCGAGAAGTACCCATGCAGCTCCGTCCTGGGCACAAAAGCTAGAGCACAGGTTGCCCGGACGATCTCCTTTCCAGTGACTGAGTTGTAGGATCGAACAAGCCCCTCTCGCTAAAAAAATCTGTTCAGACCGAACACAAAAAAATCCTTACTTCTCATCTTATTAGTGTTAACTTTTCCACGATATGTTACAAATAATAATCTTGTATGATAATGTAACATGTTTAATGCGAAAGAAATGGCACACCTGAACACATCTCCAGATGTTCTGTGTAAAGTGGAAGAAGCATCGTCGTATCGCCACTGCTGGGAATACGGCAGATGCCGCAGATGAGATGGCCTTTTCGAAATCTAATAAAAGCTTACAGCTAATTTATAAATTCAAAATCGGTGCTGATAATCTTAATGAAAAATAACCAAAAATTGTTTAACAAACTAACTCACCACAAGAGAGTGTAGCAGGCGGGCAAAGCACTCCAAGCGCCTGAAGAGTTCGGAATACGTTCTCGTAGTCGCGAGCTGCCTTTCCTTGAAGGAGACAGAAGGCAGACGGCACAAACAGTCGTCCGATCTACAAATGAAAAAAAAATTGGAGAAAAAAAATAAGTAATTCGCTTCAAATAAGTCCGAACTATTCTCTTTAAACAAACAATAATATACTATCTAAGTCTGTTCATACTACATAAGTATGGAGGAGTCACAAACCATTACTCCAACGATGAGGCACTGTTTCCAAGGATTCTGTGTGATGCGGAAAGTTCCATCGACGGCCCAAGCATGAAAATCATCCAGTCTTCGCAGACCTTCTGTCGAAGCGAACAGGAGGAAGCCGTTACTGCTCGAGGTCGACGAGTTGTAGCGGCAGAATTGAGAACCTGACAATGTCCTATTGAATTAAGTTCAGCATTTTATTACTTATTTATGCATTCCATCTGCACATTTGCCCGATAAGGGAATAAACATTATTAAACAGTATTTACCGCTTTGATCCAAGAGTGGTTGCATGGGTGTGTATGGATAGGACGGTGAAGAGCTGCCTTGATTTGGTGCGGCACGAGCGGTTGCCTTCGTAAGGGCACCCTTAGTCGGCATGTAAGGAGCCAAGTGTGCAGGTGAATTCGCAACGGCAAGCCTTACTGACTCTGCTGTTGGCAATGTTTGGCGGAAAGTTTTCGCAAACTTTCTGACAGTGTAGTTCTGAAACAATAGGGCACTATTCCAAAAATTCCAAACAGTCGCATTCGCCTTTGAAATTTAACAAAATTTTATGATTTAGGCCGTAGGTCCTAGGCCAACAACCTTTTTCATAACATGAATCCTCATATGCCAGCAATGACTGTTTAAAATTAGTTGCCGGAGTGGGCTTTAGGAAACAAAATATAATTAACCTCCTCAGGAAAATCGGGCGGTGAATGGTTATGAGCTTTTCCAGCAAGTGATGCAACGTCATTTTCGACTATCCCCATTGCTGAACAGGTTCGTACAACGCACCTGAACTGTTACTATCCTTGTTAAATAGGAATCGAGTTTTTAAACACACATTTACATTACGAATGAATATGGGAATTGGCAGTGCTAGTAAGGAAATCAAAAGGGAAAAGTTTTGTCGAACCTGACACTTGTCGAACCGTGAGCTCTGATACGATGAAATCTGTAGCTGAACAGGTCGCAGTCCAGCCACACTCTCTTCCCCTTGGTGCTCCGTAACGTACTGCTCGGTAGACTAAAAATAAACATCTAATCAAATCCAGCGACACAATCAAGGGAAAGATACACACAACAGCTAACCGTCTTGGCACAGCCATTTCACTATCCCGACTGCGCTAAGAATGATGCTTCCCTGAAGAATGCTGATGAATCAAAAGGATTTTAATATTTTAAAATGCATATTTAAAACAGATTCATTTCGTATTAACTGGGTGATGTGCATTTTTAAAATTTTTTTTCATTTTGTATCTGATTAGCCGGGTGATTCGGTAGAGAGCTAAACGCAATTAAACTAATTCAATGGGTCGACTCAAGAAAAAGGATTACAATCATTAAATCAAGTAAGCAGCAAAAGGAACGAGAAATAAAACTTCAGTCGCATGCGCGGTCAAAAACTTCAATTTTCAGGTCCCACGGTAACCTAATGGCGATGAGTCAGTAAACGACGCAAATCGAAATTTCATGCAATTCGGATAATAAAAATTTATGAGAATTTATAATACGCGATTACGTGCGCAATGTCCTTGTGCGCAAGTGTCTGCGCGCAAGTGTCCCTGCGCGCAAGTGTCTGTGCGCAAGTGTCCCTGCGCGCAAGTGTCCGTGCGCGCAAGTGTCCATATGCGCTAGTGTCCTTGTGCGCAAGTGTCCTTGTGCGCCAGTGTCCTTGTGCGCAAGTGTCCTTGTGCGCAAGTGTCCTTGTGCGCAAGTGTCCTTGGGCGCAAGTGTCTGCGCGCAAGTGTCTGCGCGCAAATGTATTCCACCCCTATTTTCTACTCCACTTTATTTATTAGAATTAGTAGTATGCACCTCAAACATTGTAACTTGTCCATAGCTTTTAATTATTATTTATTATAATCTTTAGCCGTATCTATGAAAACATTTATAGGATGAGGAAGAAACTTCGTGAGCAGGCCTTCTTGGTAGGCGCAGAGGAGGGGAAGGAAGACGACGGGGGTCAGCGAGAAAGTTGATGAGAGAAAGAAAGAGAGAGAGAGAGAGAGAGAGAGAGAGAGAGAGAGAGAAAGGGAAAAAGAGAGCGAGGTTCCGGCCGGTAAACTGCATGAAAAAGAGCGTACTCATGGAACAATTAAAAAATTTGGGCCTCTTGCTGTGAGTGTGATCAAACGCTTCGTGTTATAATGGAAACGTTAAACGGCAGAACTAATATTTATGTTTATCCAGATATATATTCACTGTTGTACGAAAGGGCGTACAGAAAACCACTGGGAATCCTAAGTTGTATGCCATTTAATTCTTCTTCCCAACAAGATATGTTTTCAATTGCAACTTTATTCGCTCTTCTCTCTTATATTTTAGCCCCCTCCCAAATTACTATTGTACTCTCTTTATTTTATGTATATTTTATTTATTTTAAATATCCTTAGGGTCTATGAGCACCAGTGGCTTTAAGAGAGCCTCTCTGTATGCCTCCAGTAGGGCCTGCCCCAGATCCAGATGTTGGATTTCGAGTATGAAAACATAGTCAGGCATGGCACAGGGCCCCATTAGCAAGATTAAATGGTTAAAAAAATTTTCTTAAAATTTTTTTGTGTGAACAGTTGAAAGTATGTATATTTTATGAATAGACGTATCTCGCTTCAAACTCAATATTTCTCAATTTTCTTTTTTTTATTGGCATCATCGTTGGATTCTAAACAAAAATTGCCCAGATGTTTCAGTCAACTATTTCATTTTCACATCGAAAAATTACTTTTAATAAATTTTTTTTTGACGGTTAAATACCTTATACTCATTTGTGTGTGGGTGTTATATCTCAAAATGTAGAGCATTAAAAACTGTATAACATATATTCTTTTCATTGGGTGTAGAGGTCCCCAAGGGAGGAAAACATAGGCTCGAATAGGCGTACCTCGGAGATGTGGGATTCAAGGAATGCGTGAAAAAGAAGTTAAATTCTTTTTGTAACATAAAATGAATCATTTGATTCGATTCAGCTTGTTCCTTTTCATAAAATCTCCCTTAAAAAATTTCATAAAAATATCAATTTCCATGAAAATAACGCATTTTTCGATTTTTCTGCAATTGTCAGAAAATGACCTAAAACTATTCAAAGCGCTGTATTTTCAATGTTTTCAGCGAGAACAGAATGCGGATAATACTGTTCAGTACGCGACAAAATTCTCTACATCATACATCCATTACATCTGGATTGGGCCCCACCAATGACAGTATCGATTTTCCTAAGGCGGTCGCGTCAAAACCTAAGCCGAATAACAAATAGTGACTGATAAATAATGTCCTCTCTATTAGTAAGAGTACCGAAAAAATGCCCTGGAGTTCGTTGAAAAGTCAATATTTTGGAGGACGTTTTCCCGGCTGTTATTGCTCGTGGATTGAACTTATCGCCACATGTTATATGCCATTCGATAGGTTTCGCGAAGGCGAACAACTATCCCATACATCACGTTATGATGTATAGATTGTTTGATCTACTTTTTTATGTTCAAATATTTTGGCCACTTATTTGGCCTTGCTGCCAATTTACACTTTTTGGCGGATATACTTATTTCGATAAAGCGCAAAAATAGCTATCGGTTGATAGGTCAACCTTTAAGATTGGTTTTAGCATTTTCCAGAAATGAATTTTTTTATGTCATTTTCGCCAATTGGTTGTGCACGTCGAATGTCATGGGTCGCGGGTTCAAATCCGCGCGCGTGCAAACCCTTTTGCGGGCTTTTACCACGGGAAATCTGCAAAACAAACATCGATTCTGACCTTAGTGTGCTTCGTGGAGCAGAATGATGCATTGGATGAGTACGAAACATTAAGATTGCACGAAAAGTTGGAAAATGCGGATCTGTCAGTTTTGACGCGACCGCCTTAGGAAAATCGATACTGTCATTGGTGGGGACGCCCAATCCAGATGTAATGGATGTATGATGTAGAGAATTTTGTCGCGTACTGAACAGTATTATCCGCATTCTGTTCTCGCTGAAAACATTGAAAATACAGCGCTTTGAATAGTTTTAGGTCATTTTCTGACAATTGCAGAAAAATCGAAAAATGCGTTATTTTCATGGAAATTGATATTTTTATGAAATTTTTTAAGGGAGATTTTATGAAAAGGAACAAGCTGAATCGAATCAAATGATTCATTTTATGTTACAAAAAGAATTTAACTTCTTTTTCACGCATTCCTTGAATCCCACATCTCCGAGGTACGCCTATTCGAGCCTATGTTTTCCTCCCTTGGGGACCTCTACACCCAATGAAAAGAATATATGTTATACAGTTTTTAATGCTCTACATTTTGAGATATAACACCCACACACAAATGAGTATAAGGTATTTAACCGTCAAATTCAAATATTAAAAGTAATTTTTCGATGTGAAAATGAAATAGTTGACTGAAACATCTGGGCAATTTTTGTTTAGAATCCAACGATGATGCCAATAAAAAAAAAGAAAATTGAGAAATATTGAGTTTGAAGCGAGATACGTCTATTCATAAAATATACATACTTTCAACTGTTCACACAAAAAAATTTTAAGAAAATTTTTTTAACCATTTAATCTTGCTAATGGGGCCCTGTGCCATGCCTGACTATGTTTTCATACTCGAAATCCAACATCTGGATCTGGGGCAGGCCCTACTGGAGGCATACAGAGAGGCTCTCTTAAAGCCACTGGTGCTCATAGACCCTAAGGATATTTAAAATAAATAAAATATACATAAAATAAAGAGAGTACAATAGTAATTTGGGAGGGGGCTAAAATATAAGAGAGAAGAGCGAATAAAGTTGCAATTGAAAACATATCTTGTTGGGAAGAAGAATTAAATGGCATACAACTTAGGATTCCCAGTGGTTTTCTGTACGCCCTTTCGTACAACAGTGAATATATATCTGGATAAACATAAATATTAGTTCTGCCGTTTAACGTTTCCATTAAGTAATACGACATACCATTGTATTTGTCTTGACAAACTTTCGAATAAATTTCGTGAAAAAAGTCCAAATTTTTTTGGAAAAAAATTTTTTCCGCCAAATTCACTCCAGGGGGTTTATTTGCACCAGGAACATGAATATGGCAATTATTTCGCGTAATACTCAAATTGACGCATGTTAGCGAGGTTAAATGGGATTTATTTTTTGAATAAGCTGCACTGAGCTCCGTGGATTTAACAAAACGCCCCAAGCTCTCGGGAAAGAAAGTTGGAACGATGAGTAGTTTATCCGACGTTAAAAACACTGCCCTTTCAAATGAAGTAGAAATTGAGGCGTAGTTCTGATGACTAGGTTCAATAAAAGGCGCTTTTATGTCGACGACGCATGCACAAATTCGGTTTTTGCCGAAAAAAACACTTGAAACAAACTCTTATGAAGAACATGATCTAGACCGTTTCTATGCAGTTTGTCAAGACAAATACAATGGTATGTCGTATTACTTATAATATTTGGTATTAAGCTAGTTATGGCCGTTTAATCTATGGCACTTTCGCGAACTGCACAGTGCTCATCTGGAAGGGTCCAAGCTCGGGGAAGGACCATCACATTCAAATACAGTTTGATAGGGGTTAAAAAGGATGCTCTTTTAAACTGTCATGGTTTTGAAACGTAGTTTCTACTCCTTGGTACTCAAAGGGCACCTCGGGGATGCTTAAGTGCAAATTTTGGCATGAAGATGAAATATTTTGAAAAAAACTTATCTAGACCTTTTTTGTGAGACTTTAAGCAAGGAATCTATCAGTTTCATCAAAATTGAAAATCAAAAAAAAAGTTTCATCAAAAATCAAAATCCCTCTCTCTCTCTCAATTTTGAATATCGCACCTTTTTTGCCTGTCCCAAAGGCGAGAGAGCATGTGCTTTAGAGAGACGGAATTACAACAGTTAGGAAACTTGAAATCGAATGCGGTTGATTTTTTTTTCACCTTTTTTTAAAGATATTCTTTTCATTTGGAAAAAAATAGTTCAACGAAGGAAAAATAGGCGTTCTTGCCTGTCGCCGTACAGTCATATAGTCGGCCGACAAAGGTGGAATGATGAGTGCAATATCGCCGATACGAGGACATTTTTATAGTTATTAACAGCACAACAATCAATTACCAACAACACATTGGTCGCGTTACGTTCAGTTTCAAAAGCTTTGTGGACGTGTGAGAAGGACAGCTGAGAACTTTCGTGAGGGCGAAGGGGCGGTGCGTATAGTTGGTTCATCAACCGCTCTCTGATCATGCAGCACACAAAAAAAATATTCGTGATATATCACGAAAGGGCGTACTAATATATTAGTGAGATTTGCTCCACACTAAACTATTCGTGAATACCGCAGGGAGAATTAGTGTCTCCAAAGGAAGTATTCGTAGAATGTTGCCGCGGGCAGCCGGGTCCCCCAGGCGCAATAACTTTTTGCAGTTTTCTGCACAGTTTAAAGCTGTTTATCTCAATTTTTTCGAAATTTTTCGTGATATCTACCTAGCAGACAGTCTGCTACATCTTCTCTGTCATTTTTGTGCCAAGTCTGTTCCTCTTTCGTCCGTTATAATCAGTTTTAAACCCATTTGTGCTACTTTTCGCATCCAATTGATGAAAGTGACAATTTCTCTCTCTCTCTCTTTCTCTTTCTCTCTCTCTCTCTCTCTCTCTCTCTCTCTCTTTCATCGATGCCCACCATCCTGCGGAACAGGTTAGCTAATTATCTTACCTTTGCGAATGGCATCTTTTACTATGTTTTTGAACGTTTAGTGAACAAAATAGCAGTGAAATAAATAAAATGCCAATAAAGTTCGCAAAAGTCGATAATTTAGCTAACCTGTGATCCGTTGTGATGTTGGGAGTCGTCGTCGCTGCTTGTACCTGGAGGTAGACAGAGAGAGAGAGAGAGAGACAGAGAGAGAGAAAGAGAAAGTCATTTTGCTCCTGACCGGACCCGAACCACCACAGCCCGCGCGCAATTTTCCCAAGAAAATGGGAGCGAGATATATACTAAAAAGCTACTTTTCGTCAATTTTAACCGATCGATAAAGGCGTTCACACCGTAATATGTATGTAATAAGTATGTATGCGTGGTTTACGCATCGCACTCTCCCTCTCTCATCTCTTTAAAAAAAAAGCCATTATTTCTTAAGGATTTGGTGCTTTTGATTTTTTTTTTCTTTAAAAAAGGGTGCTGTGAGCAGAGATGTCAACGGGCCCAATATTTTTGGGCCGGCTCGGCCCGTCGGGCCCAAACTCTCGGCCCGGCCCGGCCCGTACTTTTCCGGGCCCACAGAATGTTGGGCCCGCCGGCCCATCGGGCGACACCTCTGGCTGTGAGGGAAAAGAGACAATGAAGAGAGAGAGAGAGAGAGAGAGAGAGTGAGGGAGAGAGAAAAGCTTTCTCTACCCCATTTTTCTCTTTCTTCTCTTTCTCCTCAGGCAGTGAGTCTCTCACTCTCTCTCTCTCCCTCCCCCTCTCTCTCTCTTTCTCTCTCTCAGGGGCGGGGGTGCTTGGAGCTGTATGGCTTCATGCTCGGAATACAAGCTACACACGTTATACATATATCAATCGATAGCTTTCACGAAGGCTAACAACTTTCCCATACATTTCTTTTTGGTTCAACGATTTTTTAATCTTGTTTTACGTTGTCAAAATATTTAAGCCTCTCTTTCGGCTTTACAGTCAGAAGGCACTTTTTGGGGATATTTTTATTTGCATAGAGCGTAAAAAGATCTATTAATCGGAGTTTCATTCTATAGAATTACTTCAGGCATTTACCAGTAATGAATTTTTATATGTAATTTTGACCTGTTTGTTGTGATACGTACTACGAATACTTCCTTTGGTGCGCAAACGTCCGCGCTCGAAAAGCTAGATTCTACGAATATTTACTTAGCCCTTTCGGCGGATCACAAATTTTACGAATATTTTTTCTGTGTGAGCACATTTCTAACAAAGAATAAAGGGATGTTAGAAGCACAAAAACTGGCTGGTGTCGAAAAAAAGAAGCAATTTTAAATATATATACATATACACTGTTCCTACACCATAAATTTGAATTTGTTGTTTTTCACAATATCAATAAAGGCATAAAAAATTTATGGATAATTGTTCTTCGTTTTCTAAGTCAATGGCCTGGCTATTCTTATTAACGCTGCTCCAGCTTGGCTCATTGTCAGTTCGGGGATGTCTGAGCTTATTGGAAGCAATTTACTTCGTTCACTACAAGAATTATTGTTATATACGACAAAAAGTGCAAAAATAGCTGTTACTCACAATCAGGCTTTATTTTTTTACTAGTTTATATTTCATTTCAAACTACACCCATATGTACATATGTGCACCCGTGATTTTCAATGTCGAAGCGCCTATATAAGGAAGGCGCGCTAGAAAAAAAAAGTCGACTTTCAAAAACATTCGACTTCGAAGTATATAGCACATAAAAGATCATGAAGTTTCCCTTTTCAATATTTATTGAGCTAGATGATTCCGTTATTTGTCACTAAACCGTTGCTGTTTCTAGACGCGATCACACGCCCGGCTGGGCAAACCAGTTCGTTAGGGCGTCGTTCCGGTAATTTCACGAATACTTACATTCATGACTTTGAAAGATGGCTTCAAGTGATACTCGTGAAACTCGGTCTCGAAGTCCAATCACTTCGGCTTGTTTTTATGGAAACAAAATATACATATTTCTATGCTAAATGCCTTTTCGTAGCTCAAGAGTCAATATTTACCTGTTAATTATCCCATGAAGGCAGTGGAAGACCAACAAGGCCGCCGTTCCGTTTATGCGGACATTCATTGCTTACAACGTCAATCAAGGAATAGCCACGGTCTCTAAAAGATTTGTATTTAAAATCGATTGTCAACGTTTTCTTCTAATTAATTTTTATGATCGGCCTCGCACAGACTCTATCATAATGCTTGAATTTTGAATGAAAAATTATTCCATAGATTTATTTTAAATGCATTTATGCTATGTTCTGGCCTGACCACAAGGTAGAGATGGAAAGAGAGGGAGGGAAAGAGACTGTAGAAGAGAAAGTTGCGAGAATGCCAGGATTTGCGACAAGAGAAGGAGAGAGCCTGAAAAGAAGTATCCCGATTGAAATACCGCAAATTCTACAGATATTGAGTAATACTATTTTTTCTCGAATTATCGAAGTAAATAATCACTTTCAGCCTCGCCAACGACCGGAGCGTCAATCTCGACCGAATTGAAGGCACGAAGTAAGAAGTCATTCTCTCGCTATTATTTCAAGCTTTTGCGCTTGGATTTCGTAGAAATAGCTGAGAACGGCGACAACTTACGCTATTAGTGACATTTAGTATCATTATTCGATCTATTTAATACTCGTTGATCACAGCAGAAATATGTAATACCGCAATGAAGTATAAATTCAAAGCGAATGAAATTATTTTATCTAAATATTCAGCTGCTACCACAACGGTGGAAGCATCCACGCCGTCATTAGGATTTCTTTCCTCTTTTTTTTATTTACATTTTTAAAAAATCAATTTTAATGTACATATATACGCACATACATGTTTCTTTCTCGCAATTATTGAGACTTAAAAGTTTAATAATCATCTCGATTTTTTATTGACAGACTGCGAGGGGTTGCAAGAGTGCCGGGCGGAGAGATGTAAGAAGCCGAAATTTTGAGAGAATCGAGACAGACAGAGGACAGATACAACTGTTCATGAGACAAGCATTATTGTTCTTTTTATCCGCGATGCTTAAAATGGGGAACTCTTGCTTATATGCATTTTAAACAACTAAAGATGATTAAGCGAGTATCAATGAACATAATTCCAGTCAAGAAAAAAGGAATGTTACACGCATCAAAACCACCTGATGTCTAAAAAAAAAAGGAAAAAAGCGCGCAAATCGTCGCGCCGCCATGGAGATGAAAAGAAGCAGGAACGGGCTTTTTAATATTACTATTCTAGTTTATTTATTTGAATTTGTAGTTTGCAACTCAAACATTCTAACTTGTCAATACATCGTTATTATTATTATTTGTTGTAATTTCTGCTTCAGTCTTCATTTAAGGTTTTTAGATGACGAAGAAGAGGAAAAGCGCGTCAAATCGGCTGCTGAGCACCGTGAGCATTACGTGTTGGTAGGCGCAGAGGAATGAATACGTTAATGTAGATGTCGGCGATGAAATTGTCTGTCCAAATTGGCTGGAGATTTAAACGGCAGTTTTGGCGAATAATGAATATGACTATCACCAAACAAATTAAACGACAGTTAATTTGAACAGATGTCTTGGCTTAGCGTAAAAGTAGTGTAAATCATCTTCATAGATGGTCAAGTTGGAGGTTTGAGAAATCACTCTCTCTCTCTATCTCTCTCTCTCTTCTCTATCTCTCTGTTATATGAGACATTTCGTTCTAGATATTTTAATCTATATTAAATTATTTTTCGAATCATAAGCACATGTGGTTTTAAGAAAGCCGCTAGAAGGGAGTGTCGAAAAGAACTCCTGATGTATTCGACACCCAAAGAAAATCATGTCCATAGAGAGAAAGAGAGTGAGAGAGAAAGCGAGAAATATAGAGAAAGCGAGAGAGGAGAGAGAAAGAGGGAGAGGGAGCGAGAAAGCTGTTTTGTGATTAAAAATTTGTGTAAATGTTGAACAATATAAACGCTTAAAATCCGCACAAATGACCTCGATTTGGTGTAATCTCCTGCCAAGGCAGCGTTGTGGTTGAGTATTACTAAAGTAAGCTAAAAACCACGTGCTAACCGTTGGAGAAGAATTTCATTATCCACGTTTTGACTCGAGTATGCGCTCTCGCCCTTATTTTTCCGTAATTTTCTTCTCAAAATAGTTACATATAGTTTTAAGCTAACATCTTTTAATAGATAATATTAATTTAAAGTCTAGATTTATCCTGGCAACTCGAACGATTACTCGTTCAGGAAACCCTGTTCACGGCCCACGCTTCGTCGATGACAACGCAAATGTCTTCAACGATCTCGACGCCGCGTCCAGCGATGCAAGACAATTCACCGACGCAGAAAACGCAAATGTCTTCAATCTCCATGGATGCACAAGACAATTTCACTTTGAAAGAAGGATGAGTTTGAAGATCGCTCTCTATATCTTTCATAAAGGGCATGAAAGCGAACGTACAAACTTTGTGCTGTTACATCGAAATCTTAATTTCTCTCTGGTCGCGGAGATCGAAAATGCTGGAAATGGCATTTTAATATTACTATGCCTACTCCATCAATTTTAATTTGTAGTTTGCACATTATCAATAAATGCATTAAAATTTATCAATCAATTTGAGGCGGCTATTCTTACTGACTCTGTTACAGCTTCGCTCACTTCGAGTAGATCTGAGAATACTTACTGAAAGGAATTTACTTCGTTGACATCGGCGATAGCAATAATTATTTTTTTATACGACAATAAGTGCAAAAATAGCTATTACCAAGCTTTATTTATATTTTGTTATTTATATTTTTTACTACCTATTTTGAATTTCATTTTTAACAACATACACCAGTGGTTTTCATTGCAGAAACGCCAATTTAAATAAGGCGCTTCCAAAGCTATATGATTTCGTGTAGGATATTTTGATTATGAGTTGGGATAGAGAATTATGCAATTTCTCAGTAAATCGTTGCTGTTTCTCGACATGATCCGGACGGCTGACAATTTGTGAGCGCGCCGCTCCCGGTCATTACAAACTGACTTGTATTCGATACTTTGAAAGATGGCATTGACTCGAAATACAATAGCATCCGCCTGGATTCCAAGCTATGACGTTACAGGAGTCTCCTTAAAGTGAGGCTGAGTACAACGCGGCGTCAACGATTCTCTTTGGAAGCATTAAACGAAATAAAGGTCGGTTTTGAATATGTTGGCATGTACATACGCGTAATGAGAGCGTGAGTGAGAGAGGGAGAGAAAGAGAGGATGAGAGCGACAGAGAAAGAGAGAAAGACAGAAAAAGAGAGAGAGAAAGTGAGAGAGGTTCCACTAGCAAGTTGCGTCGAGGACGATTAAGCTTACTGGAATCAATTTAGTTCGTGATCATCGATTATAACAACCTCAATTTAATTAATTCTCCATCCCAGGCTGCATTTTGAATGTGTATTAATAAATCAATCAACGTGCTAACCGTCGGGGAAAAATTTCATCGGCGACGTTATGACTTAAGTATTTCTTTCTGTAGTAAACGCGCTCTCGCCCTGATCTTTTCCCTATGACTCTCTTGTATCACATGCTCTCTCGGCATTTCTCCAGTGCCTGGCGTTTCTCGGAGGGACATGAATCTGGTGGCATTGTAAATGATTTGGAATAGACTCGTATACCGATTTGCAGATTGTGTGCATGAGAATGACGACGTGGAAGACTACATTCTTGAGTGATGGTTTTCTCTATTTTCTCTCTCCAACCACCTTACCCTCACCCTCTCACGCTCACTCTCTCCTTCTTTCTCTCTCTCTCCCAACTTTTGCTCCCTCTCTTTCTTCCCCTCTCGCTCCATTTTCCCTATGGCTAAATGTTCAACACCAGCAAATGATCATGCAACGTATTTCAAGCCAAGCATAAATGTATGTTAGACGCAGCAAAAAGCGCCTGTTTTCAAACAAATACACAATATCCGAACGCGAAGATTGTCGCGTTTCTTTAGCAGTAAGCGAAGACTGATAAAGATTACTCATTCTTCTTTTAGGGTTTAAAAATATGTCAATCTTAGGAATGAAACTAAAAACTCATCTTACATCTTAATAATTATTTTAAAATTACTTATAGAAACTTTATTTAACAATAGCAGAGCGTACTGTAATAAGAAAGACGAAAAATTACAATGAAAATAAAAACATTTAAAATGGCACACTTCAACGGAAGATCTCGTAGTAGTTGGAGACGCCGAATCTTTCCTGTTGCTTGAAAGAGAGTAGTGAAAAAAGATGTGGAGAGAGATCGAGAGAGAGATATAGTAAGACAGAAAGAAACTAAGAGAGAAAGAGAGAGATCGTGAGAAAGAAAGAGAGAAATAGAGAGAAAGAGAGAGAGAGAGAGAGAGAGAGAAGTGATCGAAAAGAAAGACAATCAGAAGTGAGCCGAACGTGACGATAATGGCGAGGATTCCGACTTGGTTTTATTTCATTGGAAAGTAAAAAGGCCCCTTTTATTTACATACATTCATTTGTTGAAAAATATCGTGCTTGTATTTTTTTCGCTTCCAAAAATAATCTTGATATACCTAAGTATGTATTTGGATATTCCTGGGGGGAGGGGGGAGCGAGAAGTGTCGGAAATAGATAAATATAACGATAGAGATAATTGGACAGAAACCGCCACGTATCATGGAATGCATTTCAAGCGAAGAATAAAGGGATGTAAGACGCACGAAAAGCACCAGGTGCCAAAAGAAATTTCCGAGTGCATAAATTCATGGAAATGAAAAGAGTCCAGAAAGGTCTTTATTATTGCTATTCTTACAATTAATCTACTTTGTTTATTTAAATTTGCC
Organism: Allodiplogaster sudhausi; assembly: GCA_945643635.1. Classification (NCBI taxonomy): domain Eukaryota; kingdom Metazoa; phylum Nematoda; class Chromadorea; order Rhabditida; family Diplogasteridae; genus Allodiplogaster; species Allodiplogaster sudhausi. The sequence goes on from CALZFC010000006.1 coordinate 637,172, forward strand.
ACCTCAAACATTGTCACATCTCAATAATTTTTAATTATTATTTCTTATTATTTATGATTTACATTATCAAACATTGTCACATCTCAATAATTTTTAATTATTATTTCTTATAATTTCCGAGAGCTCAAATCGTCGCACCGATCATGGAGTTGAAAAGAAGCTGGAATGGTTTTTCAGAGGGAGAGAGAGAGCGCGCGAGAGAACAAGGTTCTGTTGCAAAATTTGTTCTAGTACGAAAACAAAATAACGAAAATCTAGAACACAGGCATTCATTAATATAAACGCATAAAATCTGCTCAAAGATCCTTGTGGATGTGTATTAATAAAGAAAGAAAAAAGCATTATATATTTTTATTTTTCTTAAATTTTAATGCACCCGTGGTTTTCAAAGTGGAATCGATTACATAAGAAAGGAGCTCGTGAGAACACCCAATGGAGTCTTGAGGACGCCTTCGTTGTTATTGCCATTTAATGTGGGATATTCGAGCTGTGTAAATCGCGGTATACCGTTATAGAGGTCAGAGAAATCTATTTTACTGAAGTGTTCATTTAAAGCAAATGAAGTTCTTCTTTTCTTAATTTCAGCTGCTAAAACAACGGGCGAAGCGTCAACGGATCCATGTAATTTCTTTACTTTTTAACATTAAAAAAAAAGCTCGAATGCACTGAAATACAGTTTTCTTATAAGGAAGACGCTCGGAGAGCGGGCGATAAGAAAACGGAGAGAGACCGAGAAGGAGCGAGAGGAAGAGAGCGAGTTGTTGAGGGAGAAAGCGAGAGAGAGACAGAGAGAAAGAGAAAGAGAAAGAGAGAGAGAGAGATAGAGAGAGAAAGCAAGCGGACGGATGAGAAAGGGTGAGGCAAAGAACGAGAAAGAGAGAGAGAGAGAGAGAGAGAGAGAGAGAAAGCAAGCGGACGGGTGAGAAAGGGTGAGGCAAAGAACGAGAAAGAGAGAGAGAGAGAGAGAGAGAGAGAGATTGAAAGAGTGAAAACGCTTATGTGCCGAAACAACTCCCATCCATGCTTTTCCAACTATTTAAATTTTGAACTACAAGCACACGTGTTTTCATCGAGATAGCGCCTATGTAAGGAAGGATCTCGATATAGCACTCGATTAATCAGTGCCTAATCGTAAGCCATTTCCCCAACAAAAATGATATTTGTGCGCAATCGCACCAAATGTAAGAAGCCAAAAGATCGTAAAGAGAAAGCAAGACAGCCGCCTCATGTCTAGCTTTTGGCGTTATAATGAATCATTCGCCTTTTTTGCTTTCTCGCCCATTTCTGATCGCAAAGAAAACAATTGGAGGCCTCATGACTAGTCTTCGGCTTCGCAAATGATTCACACGATATTTCCTTTCTTTCTGTTGTTTTGATAAGATTGAACGCATTCTGCCTTTCCCAATTCCAGACAATGAATCATATTCAGCTTCGCTTCTCTCTTTACTTTCTCCAACAATCACATGTTCCCTAAGTATTATGTTTTGTTGGTGAACCAATATTTAAGCGTCAGAAGAACAGTTTGAAGACACACACACATTTCTTTCAGCTTTTGATTTGATTGTTTCTTGAATTATGGAAATAAAGGTTTAATTACCCAAGTTTGAGGAAACTCAATTACATGGCGACCACGACGTGAGAATGCAATCTTCCAATCTAAAACCACTCCCAACTCAATCTCTCAATCTCTCAATCTCAAATCCAAGGACCAATGTCCGGCCAAATTCGCCGCTCAATTGGGCGCAATAAGGCTACCCTTTCGCGAAGGAACGAAGTGCTTAAGCACCACCTTCAAGCAGTCCAAGCCACTGACCTCTCAACCCTCGACGACAAATCCCTGACGGAACTGATCGAGGACAGCATCCCCATCAGAAACAATGTCGTCCAGTCACTGGAGAGACTGAGAGACCTGCACAAACAATTCGAAAGCCTGGTAGCCAACTCAAATGACGAAAAGGAGATCTTCACGAAATTCCAAGTCGAGCACAACTACAAGCCCACAATCGAAGCCGCAGACAAGGTTCTAAAGGACACCGAAGCCCTTCTAAACAAGGCACTCGATGAAGCAAAGAAGAGAAATCTCGCGATTCCTTCAATCCAAGACGAGGAGTCCAATGACGCAGTCAACTCAAGACAAGCTCAATCCTCCGTCCCATCATCAGTCAGTCACCTCATTCCCTCCCGACTGATAACCGTTCAAAATGATGCCAAGCACACTAATGGTCCTCCTGCCTTCGAACCTCCCAGAATTGCTCACGCAGAGCCTCCAATTCATGACGACCCTCTCTACATCCCCAGACACACAGCATCAGCCATGCTCAATGCTGGCATAATAAGCCAACTCCGCTTGCCCCACTTCTCTGGCGACATCGTAAGATGGAGAGAATTCTACGACTCCTTCCAATCATTCATCGGCCGTCTAGAAATCGAGCCCTCAATGAAGCTCAGCCTGCTCCAAAGTTGTCTCTCCGGCGAAGCCCGAGAGCTGATATCAGGCCTACAGCAAGTCAACAAGAATTACGAGCTTGCTATGCTTATGCTGTCACAAGAATACGATAAGCCACACCTTGTGAGTCAGACTCTGATGTCACAACTGCAACTCCTGAAGCCCTGTGGTAACGACAAAAAGAGCATTCGCCACCTCTACACCAAGCTTAACAGCATCATTCAGCAACTATGCCCTCACGGAGAACTAGAATTTCCCGACCTTTTGGTTAACCAAGTCATCACGAAGCTGCCCCTCTATCTCCAGACTCGAGTAGTGAAGGATCAAGAATCCCGGAAAGTCGGAATCTTCAATGTTCTGTCCCTTCTACGAGATGTAGTCGTTCAAGAGCCTCTCATTCAAGACTTTTTTTTAAAATAATTTTCAATCATTTTAAATTACTTTTCAAAAAATTAACACCTGTGGTTTACATTTCAGATGCGCCAATATAAGGAAGACGCTCGGAGAGCGGGCGATAAGAAAACGGAGAGAGACCGAGAAGGAGCGAGAGGAAGAGAGCGAGTTGTTGAGGGAGAAAGCGAGAGAGAGACAGAGAGAAAGAGAAAGAGAAAGAGAGAGAGAGAGATAGAGAGAGAAAGCAAGCGGACGGGTGAGAAAGGGTGAGGCAAAGAACGAGAAAGAGAGAGAGAGAGAGAGAGAGAGAGAGATAGAGAGAGAGAGAGAGAGAGAAAGCAAGCGGACGGGTGAGAAAGGGTGAGGCAAAGAACGAGAAAGAGAGAGAGAGAGAGAGAGAGAGAGAGAGAGAGAGATTGAAAGAGTGAAAACGCTGATGTGCAGAAACAACTCCCATCCATGCTTTTCCAACTATTTAAATTTTGAACTACAAGCACCCGTGGTTTTCATCGAGATAGCGCCTATGTAAGGAAAGATCTCGATATAGCACTCGATTAATCAGTGCATAATCGTAAGCCATTTCCCCAACAAAAATAATCTTCATCAAGTTTTTCTTGTGTCAACGCCAACAATAAACATCGCAAAAACAATTAATTTATAAATTGACCAGCCTTTACGTTGCTCGAAAGGTTTCCGGTTATGGAATCACCTGGCTTCCTTATTATTAGCTGGACGTCATTTTATTATTCTTATCATAAGATTTGTTTGGGTACAATTATGGGTCTTTATTCTTATGTTTATGAGAAACATCAAAGTATGATGTCAACTTATTTAATTCCCTTATGCTTGTTGTAGGACAAATATAAAATAAATATATAAAAAAATACGCATTAATCTAAACATGCAACCTATTTTGTATGCAACCTGTCATCTCAAGGCAATCAAATTAACAAAGGGAAACAATATTCAATTCTAATTGTAACTACAGTATATATAGCAAGTAACTGGCACGGATACATAGCGGGCCTCACAAATAAAGAATTTATAGGGTAGGCTACCTACCATATCATCTAGGGTCTCGCAAAGAAATCATACGGTATAATATCTACCGTATCTCTTCTAGATGCACGCTTCGGGATCACAACCTGGGCAGAAGATCTTGTTCTTGTTTAGAGCCGCCAGTTGTCGCGTTTCTTCAGCAGTGAGCGAAGCCTGAAAGATTGTTAAAATTAACAATGGAAAACCCTCATCTTAAATAATTTTTTTTTTTGAAAATACCTTGTTGCGCACAAAACCAGTATCCTGTCTTACATTAGAAACAAGCAACAAACCCGAAGCAAGGAGCCCCTCGCTCTGATGCTATGAGCCAATCTTGGCATTGAGAACCACCTGATTGGCCAAGGACATATTTTCTCAGCGAATAAAAAAAATATATATATGTAGATGGATGTGAATTATGACTGATGGCGAGTTGTTTTCCTGTTTATTTTTTCCCTTTCGTTATTGTCTTTTTTAAGTAAACGTACGACATTTATTGATGCCGCTTCGGAATAATTGCTCTGTGTCGTCCTCTTAAAATCTCTCTCTCTCTCTCTCTCTCTCTCTCTCTCTCTCACTTTCGTCTCTATCTCTCACACTATCAAACTGCCCAGTTAAATTCTCTGTTGATGATATGGATCGGAGAATACTGTCTTAAATGAAACTAAATTAATCAACAATGACAAAAAAACATTTAAAATTCGCGCCTTAATGGTCTCGTGAAGATTCGATTCGATTCGTGAGGGTGTTTCAGACTTCGGAATGATGGCAACGTTGGTGTAGTGCGCAAAAGCGTAGAGAATATGCTGAAAAACGGAAGATTAATTAACCTATCACATTAACAATCATTATATCCCACATCGACCACAGTGAGAAACAAATTTGAGTACTGCCTAGTGTTCATCATTTAATCCATAATGATAGAAGCTTCAGAAGAATACTCATCTCTTGACTTTAAAGAGAAAAAAAACAATAATAATTCCCTTACGACGGCAAAACAACCTGACCACTATAACAGATAAAAAGTAGATGGAACTGCATTTAAAACAAGGTTGGCGGGAAATTTGAAATGACATTTAAATGAATACGGTACCTGCGGTGTCACCGCGTACTTGGCGGAGAGTGCCTGCACGACGGGCTCGTTCAGCACGTCTTGGCTGCCCCAGCATAGCGAGGAGAAGGCCTGGAATCTTCTTAGCTCTAATTTATCAAAGTTAAAATCAAAATAATAATTTTACAAAAGTTGGAAGCTTTTTTTCGGAGTGCATGGACATAATTTTTAAAAATAAATCAACCATAAAAATGAAGCGTAGCTATTGCTACAAGAATGGCCTAGAATATAATTAATTACTTTTTTCTCTCTCTCTCTCTCTCTTTATTGTGAGTAAAAGAACATAACTTCAGCGCCTGAACATGAGCTATTTATGAAAGTTAATTTTTGTGTTTGTCAACTCTTTTCATTACGTATTCGAACCTGGAAAACAATGTTCTTCTGCTCGCAGAATCGCTTGAGCAGCTTCTTCGTGAGGTACGGATGATACTCGCACTGGTTGAGAACGGGCATCACCTGGGAATTTTTTATTATTATTTTATAAAATAAAACAATTTCCTGGCATTTAACAATGTACTCCAAAAACTATAGAGTGGATAGCCATACAAATTACACTGTGAATTTAAAAAAAAATTAAAATAATAACATAACTTACAAAATATAAAACAAGCAAACATAACTTTTTACGACAATCATATGTATTGTCATAATATAAATTAACGCCCAAAATCCATTTCGTGCAAAATTGATAAAAATATACTTCCTTACTTTGGCATACTCGAAGAGCTCGACGAGATGGTAGATCTCGTAGTTGGAGACACCGATCGAGCAAATCTTTCCGGTGGCTGGAGAGAGAGAGAGAAGAGATATGTAGATAGAGAGAGAGAGAGGCAGAGAGGCAGAGAGAGAGAGAGGCAGAGAAGCAGAGAGAGAGAGAGAGGCAGAGAGGCAGAGAGAGATGCAAAGAGAGACAGATGTAGATAGAGAGAGAGAGAGAGAGAGAGATGCAGAGAGTGAGAGAAAGAGAGAGAGAGAGAGGAAGCGATAGCGAGAGAGAGAGAGAGAGAGAGAGAGAGAGAGAGAGAGAGAGAGAGGAAGCGATAGCGAGAGAGAGAGAGAGAGAGAGAGAGAGAGAGAGAGAGAGAGGAAGCGATAGCGACAGAAAGAGAGAGAGAGACAGAGAGAAAGAGAGGAGCGAGGATTGGGAAATAACATAAGAAGCACCCAGTTTTTAATGATAAGTATTCGAAGAGCGTAGAATGAAAATTATATTTTAAATAAAATGTAACCATTTTAATGGCTCGTCAAAGAAGCCGCCAGTTTTTGTGTTTAATTATTTAATTAAACACAAAAACTGGCCCGGCCAGGCCAGGACCGGCTTTTGGCCACAATTGCGCTGGATAAAAGCCGGCGCTGGCCTCTGGACTGGCCTGTTCTTCTTTCTTACTCTGTCTGGAGCTTCTCGAGCGACTCCTCGACACTCTTCTCTACGTTGCCGGCGACGTCGTCGTTGACGAATGGCCCTTGGTCGTGATGAAGACGTCCTCGCGACCGTGACCCAGCTCGGCCAGGCATTCCTTGGAGAGAGAGTGGAGGAAGAGAGAGAGAGAGAGAGAGAGAGAGAGAGAGAGAGAGAAAGGAAATAAGGAGAGAGGCGGAGAAAGAGAAAGAGAGAGAAAAAGAGAGAGAGAGAGAGAAGAGAGAGAGAGAGAGAGAGAGAGAGAGAGAGAGAGAGAAGATGGAAGAGACAGAAAAAAAGCAAGCTCCAACCTTTAGCGCGATGCCAAGTTCTTTCTCGTTTTCGTAGATGTGCGCCGTGTCGAAGAGGCGATAGCCAGCCTGCGCACCGCAATCGTCAGCTTCTCCTGGAGAGAGAGAGAGAGAGAGAAAGAGAAAGAGAGAGAGAGAGTGAGAGAGAGAGAGAGAGAGATTGAGAGACAGATCGAAAGAGGGAGAGAGAGAAAGGAGAAAGAGAGAGAGAGAGAGAGAGAGAAAGAGAGAGAGAGAGAGAGAGAGAGAGACGAGAGAACATAATCAGGTTATAAAAAGTGAATCTGCAATCCAAACGGAGATTGGAAGATAAACAGATAAGGAAACCGCGTCCAAGTTCTTAATTTCTTGGTGTAATTAGCAATTAAGACTGAAATGCATACCGCAGGATAAATAAATAATAAATAAATTAAATTAATAATTATATAAATAAAATAAATTTCCTCTGACCTGCGTCTTAATGCGCGAGATGCCGAGGCCAATCTTGGGCATGACATTGCACGTCGTTGAAGATGAAGAAGCCACCGGGCTCTTGGGCGAATCGAACGGCCATCCTGGAGGAAAATAGGAAGGGTGAGAGGGAGAGAGAGAGAGAGAGACAGAGCGAAAGAGACAGAGAATGAGAGAGCGCGCGAGAGAGAGAGACAGAGAGTGAGAGAGATTGAGCAAGAGAGACAGAGAGTGAGAGAGAGAGACAGAAATAGGCTGAGAGTGAGAGAGAGAGAGACCGAAAGAGGCAGAGAGTAAGAGAGATTGAGCGAGAGAGACAGAGAGTGAGAGAGATAGCGAGCGACTGCCATCCTCGGAAAATAGGAAAGACGAGTTCAATGCAGACAATTTCAATTTGACAATGTTCCATTAGACAAAACCTACCTCTTATGTTGGATCTATTTACTTTACAAATAACATTTATAACATTTCATTCGTGACATTCTTATAAACTTCCTTCCACTTAAACCAACTTTAATGTAAGATATCTTCGCGGCATCTTCATCTTGTAAGTAGCCGTTCTCTCTGAAGAACGCTGAATTCCCTCTGCACAAAAGAAATATCTCGCTACCAAATCTTTATTAATCTCCTAAGCAAGTCGAATGACAGTATAGAGAGGATGAGCACACTTACATTGAGAAGAGCAGAGCAATAGAGAAGGGAGAGAGAGGTAAGAGATAGAGAGAAGACAGAGAGATTAAAGAAGCAGAGAAAATAGAGAGAGAGAGAGATATATATAAAGAGAAGACAGAGAGATTAAAGAAGCAGAGAAAATAGAGAGAGAGACAGAAGTGAAGCGACACTCGGAGAGTTTCAAGTTGACTACTTCTTCATGATAACATCGGGACAATCTCTTTTAAGTTTTCAGTTTGTTTAAATGCCGCCAAAAACAACATCTGTACTATGGATCCTAAAATGACAACATTCAGATCGAAAATGATCTCATAATCAGCTAGAGAAAAGGTAAGAATTATGACAACCTTGTTCAACAGAATATCATCGTCTATTGCTATTACAGAGAATGAAATTGACATTTATAGAAAAAGAACTAAAACTATAAGGTAGCAGAAGAATGCGTTGGATTCGAGGTTAGAGATGCGAGGAAACAGAAAAAAAAACAATCATAGTATGCATACGTCTTCGAGGGAATACTCTTTTAGCCTGGCGGTTAAATTTAGAAAGAAAAAATCTATAAAAAAAATGTTGGGGAGGACAGAGAGATTCTTATTGAAACAAAATGCTGGTGCAGACAGAATTTTTGTATGGCTTATAAATGTTTTACTATAACAAAAAGGGGGCCTATATTAAATACAGTATAAATCGCTTACTACAACCGGAATACTTATGAAATGCATTAAGCATAGATGAGGGCAACAAGAGCCAGAAGGCCCGTGGAGAAGAGCGCACCAATGGCGGAGACTCCGTTGCAGGGCTTGCTCTGGAAAAGAAAGTGAGGATAGAAGTGAGAAGAATATATTTTTTTCTTTTTTTATTTTTCTTTTCTTTAGTTTATATAAGTGACATATGCCATTTTAATGTTGTCGCACTAAGCAATATCATGTATACCAATAAAGACCCAAATAATATATTTCCTATTTAATATAAACAATAATGCTAGTTTACAGTATATTCGCAAACATTTTTTTTAAAATTAAAATGAAACGATAAAGAATTCTATGTCACTTTCATATTCCTTTTTTCTACTTTCCAAGCTGCGCAAACGTAAAAAGAAAAAAAAAGACATCAAATTCTTCAAGCGACTCAATCTTCCAATTAACAGGGTAACCGAGTGTATTTAGAGGAATTCTGCGTTATAAACGTGAACAACAATCAAACGCCATGTTAAGAAGCCTCCTCGTTCTCTCTTTTTGCTGTCAGAAAATTCTACAGTACACCCAGGGCATACTGGAGCAGAATTTTACCGTGGGTATACCGTAGCCTTCTTACCTGAACCTGATTCCCAGAAATTTTCAAAGTACTCCCAAGGTATATACAGTAAGGAATACAGTGCTGAAATAGTGCCTTTCTCTAAACTTGAGCCTGGGGGGTTACAATATGAAAAATTGATAAAACCCAGGGGTTATACAGTGAAAAATGGCCATCTCGAGGGGGTACAAAGTGTTCCGGGCCTACGGCACGGGGGGTTACAACCCTGTCATGGGTCAGACCAATTTCAGCTCTGAGGGAATATACAGTATACCCACGGTATACTGTAGCCTTCTTACCTGAACCTATGATTCCCAGAAATTTATACAGTACACCCAAGGTATATACAGTATACCCAGGGAATATACAGCATACAAAGGGTATACTGTAGCCTATCCTTGTGTCTCTGACCTGATCCTCGTTGCTGCACTGGTAGTAGAAGACGCTGATGCCCCAGTTGCCCGTCTTGCGCATCCCGTCCACGTCCTCGCCCGAGTAGGCACACTCGCGTACGGTCAACTGGTCATCGCCGACGTTCTGGAAGAGAGAGAGAGAGAGAGAGAGAGAGAGAGAGAAAGAGAGAGAGAGAGAGAGAGAAGAGGAAGAGAGAGAGAGAGAGAGAGAAAAAGAGAGAGAGAGAGAGAAAGAGGAAGAGAGAGAGAGAGAGAGAGAGGGGAGGGAGAGACGGAGAGGGAGGGAGAGAGAAGAGAGAGGGGAAGAGAACGAGGGAGCGAGATGGAGAGAGGGTTCCCGTATTCCCGCACCTGTCCTGTTTTGGTGGTCCATGAATTACCCTCACTCCGTTTTTGAAGAGACTTTTGCTTACACAAATGCGGTTTTGTTATTCAGAAAATGAGAGAAAGAGTCGGGGGGATTTGGGTTTTTTTTGAACCACCCTTTGAAGACCATCCGGCAAAGATAATATTCCATGGGAGAGAGCAGATTGAGAGAAGGAGTGAGATAGAGAGATATGAGAGACGGACATAGATAGAGCAGATAGAGAGAGCGACAGAGAAACGAATAAGACAGGGTGAAAGAGAAGGTACACAATTGGTTATAGAGATTTTGATTTTTTAGCGATAATATTTTTGAATCTATTATATTCTTATAAATTTTTACAAGTATTTTTTTTCAACAACTTTAAAATGAAATTTTTTAAATTTTAAAAAGATAATTAAATTATATTTAATATAATTAAGAATACCTGGATAATCTTGCGGCACGCGATCGCCTTCTTGCCCTTGAAGGTGCCCTCGGTGAGCGGCTTGCATGGCTTGACGTACTTGGCAGGGAGCTGAAAGAGGAGAGAGAGAGAGAGAGTGAGAGAGAGGGAGAGCGAAAGGACGAGAGAGAGAGAGAGAAAGAGAAAGAGAGAGAGAGAGAGAGAGAGAGAGAGAGAGAGAGAGCTAGAGATATAAGGACAAAGAAAGAGGAAGAGAGCGAGTGAAAGAAATTATATAGTCATTTATAGTAAGAGGAAACACAATTTTGAATTCACAATTCCTCTATTTGTAAGTGATTTCTCTGATATTTTCAAAACGTAATTGTTGACAATTCTGCTCTCCAATAGAGAGAGAGAATGAATCGCAAACCGGTACAACTGCTGAGCAGCATTTACGATCGTTAATTTTACACCAGCGAAAAAGGTAGTTCTGCAAGAATTTATAGTGACGAAGTCAAGGGGGAATAAAAATAAAATATTATTGAATAGCGAAAAAGGAGTAGTTCTGCAAGAGAGAGGATCCAAAGAGTGGGAAGCAGTCAAGGGGTAATAAGAATAATATATTATTGCACCTTTTTCCATTATTATGCTTATGTTTTTTCCCCTTTTCTTTTTCTATTTCTAACATTGTCCGAGTCGTTGCACTCCTCTTGTCCCTTCTCAGCCGAGTTGCACTGGTAGCACTTGAAGTCTTGTGCACTAGAAATATACACTAAAAATATATACACTAGAAATATATACACTAAAAATAAAATATAAAAAAATAATAAAAAATTTTCGTTTCATAATCCTAATTTTCCAGACATCAAAATAAACTCTTTTTTTAATTCTCGTTTTTAGTGCTCAAAACTATTATAGCGATCAAAAGCCTTCGTAATATCTTTTTTTTACTCCTCAAAAATGAAATTAAACAGGTTCCTAGCCTTCACAATACGAGCCATTTTTGGAGCGAAAAAATCAAACATTTTAAGTAACTTTATGTTTGAACATCGTTTCAAAGATGACAAATCACTTAACTTTCTATAAAAAGTGCATTAATAATGAAACTTGTTCCGTAGTAAAATAGGCTTTATTCTGCGGTAAAAAAGCCCATTAAAAAAACCAGTTAAAACCTGGTATAGGCAACGAGAGCGAGGAGGGAGAAGGCGACGGCCAGTGTTTGCTGCATCTGAAATTGAACTTAATTTAAAAAAAAACGTATAATAACAATACAGATTTTTCATTACTTTCCATTTGCAACAAATAGCACGCAAGTTCCAGTTTTACAGAATATCCTATAGTAAACAAAATAAAATTCGTCAAAAAAAAACAGAGCGGAAAAGATCGATTCAAATGAATAGTATGCCAATATTCTCGGACATATTAAATTGCTCATAAGATGGAAGGGATGTGGAGAAGCGATCTAAATAATGAATTAAAATATGGAAAAGATCCTATTGTATCTTTTGAAGAAGAAAGAAACAAGAATGAGTGATGAAAGAGAACAATTTGACGCAATTAATCATAGATAAGATGGATGGGACCTAGACGAAACATTGGGCTTGAAATGGCGAGAGCGAGAGAGAGAGAGAACTTTTCGGGTGCCTGAATTTCTCTCTCCCCCCCCCCCCTCGAGAAGACGCTAGGTCGGCGGAGAACTTCATCGATTCGAGAGTATTGGCAGCGGAGCGAGCGGTGTAGAGCGGGCGACAAAGATAACCGTGAGATGAAGAGACGAGAAAGAGAAGAGAAGAGAAAAAGAGAGAGAGAGAGAGAGAGAGAGAGAGAGAGAGAGAGAACCCAGACAACTGAGACGGCATAGCAAGCGGCTGTGTGCTGACTGGGGCAACCGGGTAGCACCCGCATCTTCTCTCTCTCTCTTGCCATCCGGGAGGAGACTATACTATTTGCGCTTTTCTCTTTTCAATCTCTCTCACTCCCTCTTTTTCTTTTCCCTCTCGCTCTCTCACTCACTCTCTCTCTCTTTCCTAAGAGCATGAACGAGAAGACGACAGTAACAACACAGTAAGTAGCGATCACATGTCAGCGAAAGCGATTACAAGAGTTACCCGGCGCGCTCTGACGTAAGTAGAAATGTAAGCAAAGTGAGCGAATTGCAAAATGGAAAAAACCTTGCAAGAGCAGAAATTTAATGGTCTTCTGAATACATCGATCAAGCTTCCCAATTGCAGGAAAAAAGGCCAAAAAAAACAGTATAAAAGCCGACTGCCTAGACAAATCTTCAGCTATCCTTCCTGGTTAAAAGAATCGAAAATTTGTAAGTTAGCAGCATATATCGTAAATTATTAGTAACATATTTAACATGAATTATCTACTCCAGTCGTCTCCTCACACTGCTCCTTCCAAGGGGTTTTGGGTGTCCATTTTAAGATATTGGTGAAAAGGCAGCGGGTATAATTTTGGGCGCTATCTTAGTTGCGGGGGGGGGCAAATACTTTTCCCATTCGAGCCCAAATCGTGCACAGGGGTTTTTAGGCCATGGGAAATCCGGGTTCCAATGGCTCCGGATATATTCCCGAATCAAACAACAAAATGTGCTCGCCAGATGACTAATCTTAAATCTCGTTGGTCTTGATGTTCCAAACGAGGCCAACTTTATAGACTCTCTGCCGGCGGAGACACTTTGGAAGTGAGAGGGAGGAGAATCGGAAATCCGGCAGTTAGGAGAGGCGGGAGTGTGATGCGATTATTGTCGACAGCGATGCTGCGAAGAGCGAGAAATTGAGGGGGAAAAAGAGGATGAGAGAAATTGATCGCATTGCTATACTCGACATATTTAAGAATACTATTCGGTTACATCCTAAACACTGAATAATACTGGCCACACACTTTTACTTCTGCACACGATCCACCAAGTTGCTGCGAACCACAAAATAAACTCGACATAAACCCGGGAAAAATTAACCACTAACAAAGCAAACATAAGCCCTCGAAAAGCGCATTCATACGTTAGTTTTGTAACAAGGAAATGGGAAGAGAGACTCACAGCCAAACTTTCCAACTTCACTCGCGGCACTTTCATCAACAACAACAAACTCTCAAATTCTAATCAGCAATAAGAGTGTAGAGTAAGAGCGGTGAACATTTACACTTAAAATTGGATAGCCATTTAGACAACAACAACAAAACATAGAAAAAGATGATTAAACAGTTCAAGAAAGCCAAACAATCCAAGATTACCTTCGAAGAATTTAAGAAACTCAAGCTTGATATTCAGTGTGTTCTTAATCCGTTTAAAGACGGTTAGTAAATGTCGCCTAAATAATCTTACGGCTCAAACACAGTTGTTCTTATCTTTCATGAGCGATAACTTCCTCTTCCTGGTTCGTTCTTTTAATTCTTATCTTCCCTTTTCTATAAAAAAAAGCTATTGCCATCAGTTTCTCTTCGCTTGTTGTCAATTCTCTCTCTTTCTTTCTCTCTCTATCTATCCCTCTCTCTCCTTCTCGCTCTTTCTCTCATATAATGCCATAAATTTGCGCTTTTCGTGTTGAGAAATAAAATTAACTAAGAAATGAATTAGTTAAGTGGCAATAATTTACATTAATATAAGTAAGAAGAGAGTGATAAGGAGAGAGCGAACAAGAGAGAGAGAGAGAGAAATCTACATAGAGATTTAAAAAAAATGCATTTAAATCTGTACGCATCATTTATGATACATTTGTAATCATTTTTACTTCACTATTTGAAACAGGAAAACAGTGATATTGGCGAAGAAATGTCTAGTGAAGAAAACCTACATCTCTACATTTTTAAAAATATACTCTCATATCTTTCCATGATCGGACCAGTTTTAATTAATCTATCGTAATACAAACTACAGTACAGACATAAAAGTATGTATAATCTGACAGAGATATGTATAATCGTTTTCTTCAGCGTGTCGTGTAGGATTACGAATCAAAAATGTATATCACATGTTTCCACAAAATGGGAAGATTAAATTGGAGGAAATATACTAGACGTGTTGCCTCAGATAAATGTATAAATCCTTAATCACAAAAGATTATTGAATACTACAGATTTGAAGGGCGGAAGAGATTTGAGACATCGCTGATATCAACTCAAAACATGATTTTATGCTCTCTTGTGGGATCACGGGATTACTAGAAGATTATAAATGCTTTGATTCGCTTCGAACACACACTTAGTCTTGCCTGATGGAAATTCGAGTGATGAATGTTCATCTTTCGTAGAGTTTGAATGGAAGATTAGAGATTCAGGCCGACGAGGAGAAGGAGAATCAGCAGCAGAAAGAATACGGTAGAGACAAAGGCGTGAAGGAGAATTGTGAGCACGAGAAGGAGAACGAGAATTACTGACAGTCTGGGGAGTGAGGGTTTAAAAAACGAGATGAAATAAATTTTTTTTTTAATTGCAGCCAAACAAAACAAACGTCAATGTGAGAGAATGTGTAGAGGCACAGAAAAAAACCTTCTTGCACTTGTCCAAAATAACTCGCTTGGGCAAATCTAGAAGATTACTGCAGATAATTGAGTAACACATGAAATATATTTATTTGTCTTGTCACTTTAGAATAATATAAATCCCATGTCTTTCTCTTTGTATTCTTTATATGATGAGAAGTATTGATGTTGATAGTTCTTTTTTTTTGCTTTTTAGTAATGACTGCACCGGTTGTTTCATCAAGCAATATGTCCATAAATAAGTGGATAGATGATGTTCATCTGTCGGTGTAGAGGCTTTCTCGAGTTGACTTACATATGAATGTACATATATATAAGTACGAAGTGCGGAGGAAACAAAGAGAATTGTTTCTGAACATGGATGGGGGGGGGGTCCGGCTGACAGGGTTCGGAAAGAGAGAACGACGGAATCGAGAATGCCAGTCAGTATCAGTGTGCAAAAAAGGATTAAACATTATCCAAAGTAACTAGTTAGAACAAATCTAGACAAGTTTTATAGATTATAGGCAGAGAAAATATTTTTGCGCTGTCTCCCACGAAATTGTAATGTCATGTCTTTCTCGTTGTTTTCTTTTGGAAAGATTGCCAAAGTTGTTTCATTTCTTTTTTGTAATTAGATTGAACAGGTTGTTTCATCACGCAATTAGATATATAAATAGGCGGAAATAACCATAACATATCGCTTGCTATCCTTCCTATTCGCTTTTCTCATACATGTAAGTAAGTGCATATGAAGTGCGTCGGAAACAACGAGCATTGTTTCTGAAAATGGAAGGAATTCTTTTCGGGATAATGCTCTTTCCATGCGGTTTACTTTCTCTTTCTTCTGTCCTTTCTAACAAGCATTTTGAGCGCGGCCATGTGGAGGGTTAAACAGAGAGAGAGCGAGTGTGTGTGAGTGAGAGAGAGAGAGAGAGAGAGGGAGGGAGAGGATGGGAGGAATAAAAAAAGAATGAGAGAGGGATATCGAGAAAGAGAGAGAGAAAGAGAGAGATAGAGAGAAGAATGACGAGAGAGAGAGAGAGAAAAATAATGAGAGAGAAGAATAGCGAGAGAGAGAGAGAGAGAGAGAGAGAGAGAAAGAGCGGGTCCAGGAAGTGAAAGCAGTTTAGGTGGTCCCTAACCATGGCCCTCCTGACCGCTGCCATGCCGATGCTCTCTCATATAGTGGGCCTGCTTTTGACCACTGTCTAGACTTCCGGTCACCCGAGCAGTCCACACTACGAAGTGGCTATAGCACTAACTTCTCACTTTCTCTACTTCTCTTCTCTCTCTCTCTCTCGTTATATGTACTTTCTCCCTCTTTCCTCCCTCCCCCCCCCCCCTCACACTCCTTTACTTTCAGAGTCCATTTCCCATTCTCTCTCTCTCTCTTTCTCATTTTCTTCCTTCACATATTTTTCTCGCATCATATATCTCACCTGTTCACAAACGGAAGTACAGCTCTGATGATGTGGCAGTAATCTTGTGTACATACATATGTAGTATGTACATAAATGTATATATATTTTTTCTTTTCTCGCGTCGCCGTCGCCATGGTGGCACTTAACAATATCTGTCGCAATATTCAATCGAAGCAATGGCCTGTTTACCCTGTTTACAAAACTTAAAAAAAAACATGTTTTTGTGACTTTTCCGATGTCTGCTATAATAAACAATGACAGAGTTGTGATTATAAGTTGATCTTTTCTTCCCATTACTTTTATGCTACTTTATTTTATGTACATATGTATATACATATGTTACATTTCCACGAAGCTTACTTCTTATATGCCATCGTTCTCTCCATTTCTCGCGAAACAATTCTCTCACACTTTCGGAGAGCAGAAGGGAAATGTAGAGATCGAAAAAGTACAGCAAACATTGCAAACGCGCATTTCGAAAGGCTGCAGCTGCTTTTAGTATGTTGTATGATGGCTGGTATACATAATTTTATATGCTACATAAATTCAATTTTTACATGCTTCATACAAGCATGCACAAATTCACAAATTCGCTTATATATTTTATATGTCACACATAACATATAGGGAGAGCAAAGAGATAGCCAAAAAAACTGGTGAGAAGCTTTCGCAGAGAATGAAAGAGAGTAGTGAGAGAGAGAAGTAGAGAAAGAGAGAGAGACAGGCAAAGAGAGAGAAAGAAAGAGGGAGTGAGAGAGAGAGAGAGGGAGTGTGCGAACAAATGAAAGTGAGTGAAAAAAGCCACTTTCCAACTTGCCTCGGGCATTCTGCCAGCGGAAAGCAGCCACAATCAAATCAATTATCATCGCGTTGGCATGCGTTTAAAGATATTTTCTATATGGTTGTTAGCTTGCCACTCTCTCTCTCTATTTTCTCTCTCTCTCTCTTTTCTCTCTCCTTATCTTTCTCTAACTCTCTCTCTCTTTCTCTTATTCTCTCTCTCTTTTTCTCTCTCTGTATCTCTTTCTCCTTCTCTCTCTTTACTTGTCTTTTCGCCACAATTCGATCTATCTCTCTCTCGCGCCCCATTTCTGAATCTCTCTTTCTCTCTCTCTCTCTCTCTCTCTCTCTCTCTCTCTGTCTCTCTCTGTCTCTCCTTTCCCCCTGTTTTCTCTCCACTGCTATACAAGTACTGCCATTAATCCTATTGCACATTTTGACACATTGCCAATAGAAATGTAGCTGCTTATTTTGTCATCTTTGTAACTCCAGTCTATTGTCTCTCTAGCATCTCTCTCTCTCTCGCATCATTTCTTTTTGTCTTCTCTACTACACTGTATCTCCGCCATCTCTCCCTTTCTAAACTTCCTCTCTTCGCTCCCTTACTCTCCATTCTCTCTCTCTTTCTCTTCTTTCCCTTTTCTGCTCTCTTTTTCTCTCTCTCTCCTCTCACTCTCTCTTCTCTCTCCCCTTCTCTCTCTCTCCGTCTATTATCTCTCCCCTCTCAAGACGGATGCTCCATGACATGACCGTAGCCATAACGATGGCGTCTCTTCGCCATGGCAGAGGCCACGACATGATGTGAAAGAAAGGCAAACACAGGGAGCCAAAAGTCACTATCCTCTAACCCACCCCTAACACCACCCCCCCCCCCTCCTTGATTATTTATCCGTCTAGCCTTTCCCCCGATATTACGATATTACTTACACTTATGGCTAGGTTATCAGTTCCTTTCCTACATTCGGAACACGATTTAATTATCTTGATGTAATTTTTGAGTTCATTACTTTCATGAGATCTTTGTTTAAATAACAAATAACTCAATTTAATCTGCTTTCTTGTATATTATCACCCTCTTATTTCACTATCAACTCTCACAAATGTGAAAGCCTGCAATAAGTTCATTGTGAAAAAGTGACAGCCTCATTATCAACTCACCAACATGTCAAAGATGGATTTCGATATGTATCTAATTAGGGATTGCCGATTATTTGCTCTGTATCTTACTCTCCATCTCTCTCTGTCTCTCGGCTTATTTCTCTTTCATTCTCTTTTGTCTGCACGTTCACCACCGGAACGAACGGATAATATGAGAGAGAAGACTGAGAAAGAGAGAGAGAGAGAGAGAGAGAGAGAGAGAGGAGAGAAAGAGAGGTTACAGTGGAGAGAGAGAAGGAAAACGAATGATCGATTGAAACAGTGCGAGTTCTAGAAAGCTTGTAAGATCAAAGAATCAGAGTCGCCAAAGAATAGGCGAGGAATCGTAGAATAGAGCATGTGCGATCATTTTATCTTGTTATTTCGGCCATAAAATCACCTGTGCTTATAAAATATTTTTTCTCTCCAATTGCTTGCATCAATATTCTTTGATTGCATCATAATATCCTTGAACGGTGTTACTATATTTTTCTAACTTTTGCTCTTCTTCGCTTGCTCTCTATCCTACCAATATCTCTCTCTCTCTTCTCTCTCTTTCCCTATCACGCTTCCATGCTCTCTCTCTCTCTCTCCCTATCTTTTGCCTTCTTGCACTATCTGTATCTCTCGCCCTATCTTTCCCTCTCTCTCTCTGTCTCTCTGTCTCTCTCTCTCTCTCTCTCCTTTGCCTTCTTGCACTGTCTGTCACTCTCGCCTTATCTCTCCATCTTTCCCTCTCTGATTTCTCTCTCTCTCTCCCTCCTTTAGACTCTCGCTCTCTGCTCTCCCCATCGGATGTATGGGTTGCGCGCCGTCACAGGCCGCGGCCGGCTTCCTTTCCGCCTCGTCAGCCGAGGTGGCGCGAATTCGTTCGGCCTTCTCAGCGCCACCGGGAGGTCTACGGCAAGCCGGCCAGAAAGAGGCCAGGCCGAACGGGCAGGCTCAAGCCTATGAGAAGGTACTCAGAACCCCCTTTCATTCCGGGAGGTACCTGTCAGACCCTACCCCCCCCCCCCTCCACCCCGTTCCCGGTCCAGGAGGCGCTCAGATCCCCTTCTTGGTCACGGAAGTACTCAGAACACTTTTTTGTCTAAGAGATACTCAGACCCTCATTCTCGGTCCAGGAGGTGCTCAGACCCTCCTTCTCGGTCCAGGAGGTCCTCATACCCTCATTCTCGGTACAGGAGGTCTTAGACCACCTATTCTCGGTCCACTAGGTACTCAGACCCCCTTCTCGATCCACGAGGTATTCAGACCCCCTTCTCGGTACCAGAGCTGCACGCGGCCCGGGCCCAATTTTCCAAGGCCCTCTAGGGCCGGGCCGGGCCCAACCTAGGGCCCGATAGGGCCCGTTTTTCGCAAATGTGTTGCTCATAACCGACTGAACTCTTATTGATCATGAGTAATTTTTTAGTTCAGGAGTCGTATTCCGCTTCAGAACGAAATAAATGAGAAGCCTTTTGAACGGGAAGTTAAAAGAAAAAAAGGTTCGCTACGAAAATGACGAATTAAAAATTGGAATCGGAAAATTTTAAAAAATCGGGCCGGCCGGGCCCAAATTCGAGGGTCCGGGCCGGCAAAAAAATTTGGGCCAGCGTGCAGTTCTGCTCGGTACAGGAGGTGTCAGAATTCCTCCTCCTCCTCTGTCCAGTCCTATCAGGAATTCTTTATGGTAATATGAAAATATAGTTATTTATTTAATTAGTTTATTAATATATTTTATGGTTTACAAGCTACATATATACCGTATTTTCTCTATTAGTACCCCCGGGGGTTCTATTTTTCAATACCCTTGCGAGAGGGGGGCACTATTAGAGGGAGGGGTTCTACTGGAGGGAGGGGTACTATTTTTCAATGTGAGACAGTAAAAGTTTGCTAACAACATTTTCTTCTCAAAAAAGAAGAATCATAGCTCGAATTCATAGGAATCAGCACTGGAATATCCATTTTACCACACATTTTGAATGAATTTGCAATCAGTTCATTGGAGAGAGCATCCCATGCCTCAAGGATCCATTCGAGGTACGTCTCGAGCTTAGATATTAGGTTGTTAGGGGGGGGCACTATTGGAGGGGGGGTTCTACTAGAGGGAGGGGTTCTATTTTTCAATAGCTTTATCAGAGGGGGGTACTATTAGAGGGGGGGTTCTAATAAAGGGGGGGTACTAATAGAGAAAATACGGTATGTGCATATAAACTGGTGTTTGCTTTTTTTTTATATTCATACGAATGTAAATATTATCAATGTGCTTCCAAATAACAATGCACGCATATAATACGCAGTACTTTGTTCCATTCCATTCAATTCTCTTGTTAAGGAAGCTCCTTCCCTCTCAGATGATCACTTGAAATAGCGCAAAAAGCAAAAAAAAACAGTTCTAAAACAAGTGTTTCCGAAGGTGGGAAAAAGGAGGCTGCTGCGGGTTCAAATTTTTCTTTCCCATTGTGGGAACGCATGAATGCCGCACCACCACGCTTTCAACAAAGGAAGTTTTCTTGTGTGAATCTACATATTAAAGAAGAATACGCGTATCATTACCATTCCCAGCCCCCGTCCACTCCTCATTCTCCGCCTCGCGTGCTCCACAACAACAGCTTCAGCTACAATCGGCCACCGAAGCAAGTGGAGCAGGTACATCTTGTTACTTATATTATTTTATTTTCCTCAACGAATTATTCTTCGGCACATACAACTCAGTTTTTTTTCTCTTTAAGATAGTGCAACTTAAAAAAATTCAAATCTCAGTTTTCTTACAAGTTGTACTAACTTAAAATAGAGCCTTTATAAAGGAAGGTATAAACGCATAATTTACTTAATTTTCAATATACATATATTTGAATATATATGTATATAAAAAAAACTTATGAATACATATGTTGTAAATACACAATCCTATATAAGTTTACTCATGCGTATGCAACATACAATTGGGCGTACCACTCACGTAAGTATGTACATACTTACATACATATCTGTCTATTTGATGTCGAATGAAGGGTTATCGACATGAGCTCGTTACTCCCGCAGTGCTCATTTGCGCCTGAGGGGGGGGGCAGACTGCACCTGTGGCGTTCCCATGGAGAGGACGAGAGAGGCGGAGGGTAGGAAGAGAGAGAGAGAGAGAGAGAGAGAGAGAGAGAAAGAAATAAAGAAATGGAAGTAGAGGAGAGAGAGAGAGAGAGAGAGAGAGGGTCAGATAGTAAATAGGAAAAGGTTAGATAGATCTGGGCGAGAAAAGAGAGAGAGAATTGAGAGATAAAAGAGAGAAAAGAGTGTGTGTGTGTGAGAGAGAGAAGTTGAAAAGAGGGAGAAGAGTGAAAGGAGAGAAAAGAAAAGAGAGATGCCGCCAGATGCGAAGGCCTTCTGTCGCGCAAGCACGTTTCTGCCTCTGTTTTTTTTCTACACGCTTCGTGGCACGCATATCTGTTATGGAACGCAGAATAAGCTTTTATTTTTTTTCATTCTCTCTCTCTTTCTCTATCTCTCTCTATCTCTATCTCTCCCTCTTTTTCTCCATCTATCTATCTCTCTCTTTCTCTCTCTCTCTTTTCTCTCTTCTTCTTTCCACTACTTCATATTCTCCGGACTTATCGGCCAAAATTGCAGCGGTTTTTGTGCTCTGTTTTGCTCACAATCAGTTCAGTACATCTCATAAGGCATCCATGATTCATGCGAATGCGCCAACGGAGGAAACTATATAAAATTAATATCCCACGCATTCACGCCTTTTTCCCATACGTTTACGCAGGTGCTATTTGAATTGCAATTATTTCCTTCATCTTCTATCATCTTCTCCATTCAAAAACAAGCAATACTTTACAAAGAATACTTACTCTATACAAAAGAAGCATGCATACCGAGAATTAAGAGAAGAATATTTTCAATTCTAGCAGGAATTGAAGAAAAGTAAAGAAACAGAAAGAAATCTATTCGCTCGCCTTCCTTTCAGCATCATCAGCTTTAAGTCAATGTCTGCGATTCAACCTCCATAATCGCTTCTTTATCCCCACTGCATCTCTCCTGATTTCCTCTATATCCTTCGATATCTCTCCTTCCTCTCTATCTCTCTCTCTCTCTCTCAATCTCTCTCTCTCTCTCTGACAAATCCCAAATTTGTCAGAGTGTCTCTCTTTTACTCTCTCACTCTTCTATTATCTCTTCTCTCCCTCCTCCCTTCTCTCTCTCTCTCTCTCTCTCTCTCTCTCCTCTGTCAAGTATCAGTGCCAGGTGCCTCTTACACACATATATCCTACCGCGCCACACCTCTTCTTCACTCCCACTAATCGGTCGGCCCCTCTCTGGCACCACCACCACGAGACATGAAGGTGCGAGTTAAGGAGTCGCCATCGAAGAAGCTCAAGAAGCCTCCTCCTCCTCCTCCTCCTCTTCCGCTCAATGGTACGGCTGTGTCCACGCGTGGTCGCATCACATCGTCGCCTCCGGTTAAAAAACGTAAGTACAACAGCTCTTTCTATGTGTTAAACATCGTAAATGCAACACACGGTCATAGGCCCCAATTTTTCGTGAACATCGTAAATCTGTGTGGTGGTCAGAGGCCCCAATATTCCGGGGGGGGGGGGGGTGTCACTGGGTCCACCCACTTTTTTCAAACAAGTACAAGTATACTATTACTCACACAAAGGGGGCGTGCACATCCTACCTGAATTGGCAAGGAGCCAAAAAAGGAAGTAGCGGCCCGAGAATAGAGCACAGCTCTATTCTCAGTCAAAAAGCACTCGGCGTTTCCGGCCTTGGCAACGACATGGCAGTCTATTGTCTTCACCCACCTTCGCCCCTATTCTAGTTTGCACTCTCTCTCTCTCTCAATATCTCTTTCTCTCTCTCTCAATATCTCTTTCTCTCTCTCTCTCTCTCTCTCTCTCTCTCTGTTTCTCTTTCCCTCTCTCGTATTTCTCTCTGTTTCTGTCCTGCTCTCTCCCTCTCTCACTATTGTTCTTTCAATATCTTCCTATTTCTCTCTCTCTCTCTCTCTCTCTCTCTCTCTCTCTTTCTGCAGCCACCTTGACAATCTCGTCGTCTCCCTCCTCTTCCTCCTCCTCCTCCTCCTCCTCCTCCTCCTCCTCCTCCAAGCCGCTCCTCTCCCGTGCCGACTCCGTCATGTCTGCCATCTCGCTCGCGCCCACTATGCAGCTCCTGCAGCAGAGGCCGCCGTCAAGCTCGTCAAAGTGAGGGGAATTTTTATTTTGTTTTATTTTATCTAAATTTAAAAAAAAATTTATATGTACATCTAGCATTAAATTTTTTTACTTATGCGATTGCTTTCATTTCGCACAATTATTTTAGATTTTTCCTTACTTAAGTATAAGTAAAAATAAGGTCGAAAAGGGTTTAGAGAAAGCATTAGGCATGTTTTTTTTGCACAATGACGTGGAGTAGCAAACCCATTTCGTTTGTTTTGGCATGCTTAATGTCAAAATCGGGTGGCTCTCTTTCTTCTCCCTCGCGTTGTCTTTAACTCTGTCGTCTCTCTCTCTCTCTATCCTCTTCTCTCTGTCTCTCTCACTCTCTTTCTTTCTCTTTTATCTGCGCTCGATTTGCTCTCTTCCTGTCTCTCTCTCATTCTCTCTCTCCCTACTTCCTCTCTCTCTCTCTCACTCTCTCTCTCTCTCTCACTCTCTCTCTCTCTCTCTCTCTCTCTCTCTCTCTAGTACCTCTCTAACGCGAGTGTATCGGACGCGCCAGCCGCGGCCCTTCTCCATTGACACTTCACGGGCGCGCTCCAATCAGCCTGTTGTGTCGTTGTGCGCGCGCAAGATTGGCATTCAGGAGGTCAGCAATATCTTTATTCTTGGCGCCAATTTTAAATTTGAATTTTCTCTCTCTTTCTCAAGTGTAGTCTCTCTCTCTCTCTCTCTCTCTCTTTTTCTCTCACTCTCTCTCTCTCAAGTCTACTTTCCTTCTTCGTGTCCAGCACGCAGAATGCCGCGACGACGGCCGACCATGCGACGTGTACTGGCACAACGTCGTCTACTCGGACATGCGCTCCGTCGTGACGTCAGCGCAATCGCACGTCAACAAGTTTCCAGGTTGGCGGGAGATTTGAAATTTTTGAAAGTTAAAAAATATATGGCTAGAATACAATTTATTGAGCATTATTGCATACAATTTCTTTTTTTCTCTACTACTGATATAGAACATATATATTAGAAAAGTAAGAATTCTTTAGATATATTTTCGGAAGTTTTTTAAATGGCAATAATAATTTGTAGGCATGACTGAACTTGCGCGCAAGATCTCGCTGACGCACTCGATGACATCGATGCAGCGACTCTTCCCGCACGAATACGCCTTCTATCCAAAGTCGTGGTGAGACAATGAGTGAAATTTTTATCCTTTTTGAAAACTCAAATTATTGGATGTATGTAATTAATAGAAATCATCTGCTTTGCTCGTTTTTTTCTCTGTAATTATGCTCAACTAGAAAAGAACTACTTTCTCTATTTCTCATCCGTTTAATATTTATCACTGCATTGCTCTCTCTCTCTCTCTCTCTCTTCTCTCTCTCTCTGTTGATCTGTATGTATGTATAAGTATTTTCTAGTTTATATAACCTGGCACTTTGCCAGGTTTCTTCCGGCGCATCTGGACGAGTTTCGCACGTTCTGTCGCGAGAAGGGCGGCAGACGGCGGAGTGGCGAGTCGAATGAAGGTGGCAGCAATGAAGAGCGATGGTTCATTGTCAAGCCAGATGACGGTAGGTAAAAGGGGGAGGGGCGAGGGATCTACAGTATACTGACACATTACACAGTAGTCAACATACAAAGTAGGTGCCAAAGTACAGATGTACTAATAACAAAAATAACAACAACATATTCTTATTCTTATTCTTTTCACTCACTAATTTATTGTTTTCGCGTCATATGTATCTCTCCAAGTGTTGTCACATCGAAATCGATGTATATAAATAAATAAATAAATAAATAAATGATAACAACAAAACAGCTGTGGACACCAGGGGGGGGGGCCGGGGCCGGCCCCGGCCCCGGGGGCCGGGGCCGAGCTTGGGAGCGGGGGCCGGGGCCGGGGCCAACCTCGGGGGCCCCTGGGGGCTGTGGATAATTAAATGAAGTTCACCCCCAGTTGAACAAATTATGAGCCAATTTATAATGAAATGTGAAACTATTTATTCAGTATGCGTTACATATGTATTGCACATACTTTTAATAGATTTTTCCCCCGACGCGAAATTTTTTAAAGAAAATTTTTAAGCTTTGGGGTCGGGGCCTCCTTCGGGGCCGACCACGGGGGCCGGGGCCGACCTCGGGGGCCGGGGCCGGGGCCGGGGCCTACCCTGGGGCCGGGGCCTGATATTTTCGGCCCCCGGCCACCCCTGGTGGACACTCACTGGTCGAGAACTGAAATCAAGTACAACAAATGACGTCACTTTCTTCATTTTCATGAAATTAAAGAAAGCAATTAGTGAAATATTGATTTCTTAATTATTTTTAAATACTTTTAGGCGCTCAAGGCACTGGCATCTATCTCATCTCGGACGCCAGTCAGCTACGCTCTCTCACGGAGCGACAGCTCGTACAGGTTTGTAATTAAAAAAAGAGGAATCTATAAATATAGTAACTCCATTTCAACAGTTCAAATAAAAAAAAAAACACAAAAAAATAATTATAATATTAATGTTTAGGGAAAAAAACACTACTTTCACCGTGATAGAGAGGTAAAAATGGTATTATTATTATTATTACTATTATTATAGAAATGAATAAATAAAGAAATAAAAAAAAACAAGTAAACAAAATTATCTCCATGGAATAATGCAGGAGTACGTCGCCGACCCGTTCCTCATGGCCGATCAGCTCAAGTTCGACTTTCGCGTCTACGGCGTCATCAAGAGCCTCAATCCGCTCAGCATCTACGTGGCGCGCGAGGGTGAGAGTAATTTATATTTTAACAAAAAAAAAACTGGAAATTGATAATGTCCAACCTATGACTTTTTCTCGGAATATCTATCTATATATGTATGTATGTATGTATATAACGCAACGCGCGAATACCAATCAACGGAATTTGATTTGTTGAGATTTAAGAGAGCATAGCTGCACGCAAAACCACCGATGACTATCGAACTTTGAAAAAGATCAAGATTTGAGAACATTTATTTTATTTTTATTTTTTTTACAAAAAAGAACCTTTTGCAACGCAGTGTTCACACACACACATAGACTCAATGAGATTGTCTCTCTTAATCTTTATATTAGGCCAAGGATTGATCATTGAAACATAATCGAGAGATTCTTTGACATTTAAAGGAGGCCATAAGGGAAAAACTCCTACCACGAAGTCCCTGACGGATTTGGACGGAATGACAAAAAGAACGGAGTAAAGAATGAATAGAAATGGTGCTACTGCCCCTTGCCTCTTCCCCAGAAAATTGTGGTTTGCACCACTGCCAGGTCAGCCTACGTGTTAAGAAAAACCCGGCCAATGTTGGTTGCGCGCACCATGTGTATGCAATTCATGGGCATGACTCGGTTGGCCCCAGCGGCCACAGTGTTGTTCTGTTAAAATTGTTTGAAAATGGCGGGAAAATAAAATATTTGGGAATTCAAAGTTGAAAACAGTGTTAATTCCCGCAGGGCATGAAGGTTTTTGTGACTTCGGGACATTTGCAATCGATGTTTCTAGCACAACCCGACCAAATAAGGCGAAAAAAAACAAGACACTATTAATTCGCCTCGGACCTCCTTTAAGAGTGCATAGCAACTCGCAAAACCACCGATGAGTTTCGCACTATAAAAAATGCTATTTTTTAATATTTATTTGAAAAAAAAGTCTTGGCAGCTTTTGGAACGCCATGTTCATACACAAATTTATATGTTTTATAAAACGAATTCAACAATTTCTTTCGATATTTATGCTCTCTCTTTCTCTCAAGACAACTGATAACACCTTAAAGGAAACTATTGATAGATCACTAATTCAAATAAAAATATTAAATGAATAAATATTCAAAAAGTCGTTCATTTCAACAAATCAACTAGAAAAAAATAGGCATCAAAATAATCAAACATTCGTTAATGAAAAAATTTAAATAAAAATAACCAGTAAATAAACGATCAAAAAATCGATCATCACGACAATTCAAATAAATAAGTAAATATTGAATAAAAAAAGGATCTATAAATCGATCATCACAACAATTCAAATAACTAAATGGTCAATAAAAGCTAATTAACAGTCAATAAATTGGTAGTCAATCAAAAAATCTTTATAATCAGGCATGGCTCGCTTCTGCACGGAGCGCTACGTTCGGCCGACGCGCGGCAACATGACGAATCTCTTCGCGCACCTCACAAACTACTCGCTCAACAAGTCGAGCGATGCCTACGTGCACAGCAGCACGCTGCAGGACCAGACGAAAGGTAAGGAATGATACGGTCGCTTTTTCGCTGCGGGACCAGACGAATGGTATGGATACGGTAGCTGGTTTTTTTGGCTCGGGAAGGGTTTTAAAAAAAATCATGAAAAATGCTACTGTGGTTTGCCGAGAGGCATTTGAAATGTGTTGTATTCGTTGGATTCTAACCTTGATCTTGGGCAATATTGAAGAGTTCTGCTCCCTCTCTCTTTATTCCTCTCCTCTCTCTATTTCTCTCTCTTCTCTCTCTCTCTATCTCTTTCTCACCACTCTCTCTCTCTCTCTCTCTCTCTCTCTCTCTCTCTCTACAGGCAGCAAGCGTCTCTTGTCCACCGTCTTCCATCAGATGGAAGCGCGCGGCCTGAAAACGAAGCGTCTCTGGCACGACATCAAGCTGATCATTGTCAAGACGGTAAACAGCAGCATGTTCAAGTTGTACTTTTATCTCTAAAAATTAGTAATGTATTGTTATCTATATACAACTTATTACAGAAGCCAAGAAAATAGATTACTTTTAGTAATTATGTCTTTTTTTTAGATAAACATTATTACCATAGCCATGCAAAATAGAAGAGGGCGTGTCTTTCATCTTCGTATTTTTAAAGGTGCTCGCGATGCTGCCCGAGATCATACTCCATTACGAGCATCACTTCTACGACTCGGCCGGACCGCAGTGCTTTCAGGTGCTCTCCTTAAGTTTAAAGGGGCCAAAGATATAAAGTCGCGCTATTTTGCTGAAAGAAGAGCGAGAGAGAACTCGTTAATTTGGGAGACGCCGAGTACAATGGTCAGGAAAATTGATTACGGTTGAGTTTGGTGCTCCTTTAAAAGACAATATTTGTATATATGTTGCCAGAAAAGTATAGCCTACTTCCATCAACTTTAAACCATTCATTGTTGATCCTTCTCAGATCATCGGCTTTGATGTCATGGTGCGTGCGAGCGGCGAGGCAATGCTGCTTGAGGTTTTATTTATTTATTTATTTATTTATTATTTTTATTTTTATTAAACCGAAACAAAGGAAAGTCAATAAACTATTTACTCCTCCTCTACTTACTTCTCTGCTCAAGGTCAACGCCGCGCCCTCGCTGTCGATCGATCATCTCGTGCCCGTGGACACGGTCGACGTCGCGGAAGCTGCGCAGAAAGTGCGCTCGGTCGTCGATGAGGTGCGTAGATCATTTTAGTCGGCAGTTATAGATCATTTTAGTAAACAGTAGTAGATCATTTTAGTCTGCAGTTGTAGATAATTTTAGTCAGCTGTTGTAGATCATTCTGTCCTCTCCAATATCTCTCTTGCAATCATCATTTAGTCAATTGAAATTTTTTCATTTATATTTCAATTGACAATATGATTATTGCAAAAAAAATGTCTTCTTCTTCTACTTTTTAGGATTGATCTATAAATCTAATATTTTTTTTACATATCTCAGTTTTATAAAAATTATATTTTGAGGTCATCAAAATTCCGCTGGTTCGCGACACACTTCTGCTCGTGCTCAATCTGCTCGACGAGGAGTACAACAACAACGGCAGTGGGAAGAGTTCGGCGAGGTGACTATTGAATAACTATGTACTTATTATGATTCATAAACTTATTTAGAAAGAGCATCGCATTGCAAATGCATGTACAAAAATTATTAATTGATTAATTAATTTACAAATACATACATATAAATAGTTCAAAGCAGTGAATAAGTTATGGAAATGAACTTTTAAATGTAACAATTCAACTTTCCTAAAGTGCCTCGAGCGCCTCGTCCGGAATGCCGGGCGCGCGCGCAGATGACGCTGCCATGACGCAGGACGACATGAGCACGCTGCGCACGAGGAGAAGGCCGCATCTGTCGGAGGTGTGAGAGAGAGAGAGAGAGAGAGAGAGAGAGAGCGAGAGATAAAGAGAGAGAGAGAATGAGAGATAGGAGGGGGAGAGAGAAAAACAGAGAGGGAGAGAGGGAGAGATAGAGAGGGGTAGAGAAAGGTAGAGAGAGGGAGATAGAGAAGAGAGAGTGTGAGAAAGATGATGAGAGTGAGAGAGAGATTAAACGGGATATAGGGAGACGAAGATAGAGAGTGATAGCGAGACAAAAAGAGGGAGAGTGATAGAAGGAGGTAGAGAGAGAAATAAAGAGGTATAGAGATAGAAAAACTGAGAGAGCGTGAGAGAGAGAAGGCGAAGGAGAAAGGGTCACAGAGAGAGCGAGGGATAACGAGATAAAGAAAGAGAGAAAAAAAGACAAAAGAGAAAAGGGGGTTTCGGTTTCCCAAAAGATTTTCTTCGTCAGCATAATCTGCCCTTTTCAAATAACAGATTCCTATTTTTATTACTTTTCAAATTGTAACAAATACAGTGCCAGAACCAAATCGAATTAATACTGAATCCTCTTATTACGCTGGAGAAGTAGAAAACCAGCGGGTCATCACAATGTCCATTTTTTTAAATCATTTTTGAATGAGTGAAAGAGAAAGAAAGAGATTGAGATGCCTAGCGAGAGAGAGAGAGAGAGAGAGAGAGAGAGAGATAGAGAGGGCGAGAGAGAGAGAGAGATAGAGAGGACGAGAGAGAGATAGAGAGGGCGAGAGAGAGAGAGAGAGATAGAGAGGGCGAGAGAGAGAGAGAGAGATAGAGAGGGCGAGAGAGAGAGATAGAGAGAAAGATAACAAAATAGTTGAGAAGCTATTTCCCTCTGCTCTTCAGATCTTCCCCACCCGCTACGGCCAGCACAGCGGGCATCTGCTCTTCCTCGACAAGGCCGTCTATCTCTTCATGCAGTTTGTCAATCTTCGCCAAACAGTCAACGTCACGCTCACCGGGCTCCGGCAGTTCATCAAGTGGGAATTTTATCATTTATTTTTTTTTCTTCTTAAATTGATATTTTCGATATTTTTCATTGTACAAATGCGGTTTTCTATGCGGTTAGTTCTACTTATTAAAACAAATATTATAAGAAAAATGTTTAGTTTTCTTTAAAAAATTTTCTTAAAAAGAGAAATGTAAGAAAACAATTCAAGCATCTCACACACGCACACAGGAAATGTGGCCTCTCCACGGTCGTTTCCATCCAAGAAGTGGAGGAGAAGGCGGCCGAGATTAATTACTACTTCACGGGCGATCCGACTACGCTGGCGAACGGTTACATTCTGATTCATTGCAATTCTAATTATAAAAATTCTGATCCATAACAATTATGATTTATAACACTTCTGATATATTCATAACGGTGCAAACTAAACAAAACCACCGTGGTCGTGTCTTTGATTTCTTTTTGTAGATTTGAAAATTATGATCCATAACATTTCTAATCAATAATATATATTTATTTATAAACAAAATTATGTAAATATATTTCTTAAAACCACCTCCAAATTAAGGCCTGTGCTTCCATGCCTTCTTGATGCTGCTGCACTTTCTGGCGGAGCGCAAGTTTGGTCTCATTCAAGGCGCCGTCAGAATCTGGTGGGTTTCTGGCCGGCGGCGCCAACGAGAACGAGCTCGTGCTCCTGGCCGGATGCAGCGGCTGCTCGCCTTTTGCGACACGGCACTCAGACACTACGGCGTACGGTCGGGGAGGCTGCGGAGGACGGAAGTCGGCACGAACGATGAAGAGAAGTGAGGAGGGGAGGAGGGAGAAGGAGAGAGAGAGGGAGAGAGAGAGAGGGAGAGAAAGAGAGAGAGAGAGAGAGAGAGAGAGAGAGAGAGGTAACAGGAAGGAGAGAGACTTCGAGAGAGGGTAGGGAGAGAGAAAAAGTGAAGGAGAGTGAGAGAGAGGGGAGAAACATAGCGAAAGAAAAGTATAATTAAGAACACTAGTGCTGGGGTGAAGGATACAGAAGTTGATTTTTGAAAGTTATTTAATTGGAAATTTATGTAGCCGTTTATAAAAATAGATAAAACAAGAAGCGTGAACTGTGTTCTCTTGCAGCCCGGTCGAGTTGTACATGCTGCCTCATCGGGTGCGTCGTGGTGGCAAGGGCCGGAGTCGGTCGCAGAAGGCGGGGGCCGGTGGAGCCGGTGGAGCCGGAGTCGACTCCGGCGCCGCCGCCGCTAATCGCCTCCGGAGGGCCAAGCATAACTTGAGGCCGCCGCCAGCCGCAGCAGCAGCAGCAGCTGCAGCCGACAGAAACAACAACGCTGCCAACACGTCTTCATTCTCGCTTCCGCGGATTACAGTGCCGTAACCGGGGGAAATTGAATACTTAAACGGGGCTGTCCAGGCACTTCTTAAAAAACGACCGTGATCCTCAATAAAAGAAAACTACAGTAATCATCAAGAAAAGGACATGCAAGACGAGAAATGCAGAGAGCAAAGTACGGTAGATTTTATGCTCCAAGGGCAGCCTCTTTCATGAATGCAAAAATTAACGCTCTTTCTAAAGTCAACATATGATCTCGTTCTCTTATTTTTCTATTCTCTCAAGAATATTAGCAAGTTTCCTGCGCACCATTTTGTCTTTCTCTACAGTGAGTAATGAGAAATTTATTTCGATTTAGAGTTTTTTTTATAAATTATAATAGCACTTACTTTTATTTACTCTTAAACAATATTTGTAACGTTCTAATGAAATATTACACCAAACGAGTCTGTTATTTTTTCATATTTTTTCTTCGTTCTTTGAATTTATTTTTTCCTTTTCAAATACGGGCTATTCGTTTGAAATATTCCAGATTATCATAAACATGAATTTCATTCGGAATTATGAGATTAAAAATTATTTTTTTCATCTTCTGTACACACTTTCCAATTATCCATATCCTATCAGCTATTAATTGTAATTTGATTTATCTGTAGAAATGTCGGTAATTCAATTTGTTTTAGATGAAGCCACCTTTTTTCGTGTATTTGATTCAGAGGAGCTCTTTTTTCAGAATACTCCAGATTTTTAATCGATTTTGAATGACCATAATTAGAATGTCCCTCTGTTCTTCCTCAATTGGTTCCAGATTTATCGAGATAACTCGAATAGATTGTCAGTCGATCGAACAAACGCACTTTATCTCACAATCAGTTGTCAGGTCGGGGTAGATCGAAAAGTTTTTTTTTCGCTTTTTCGCCTTTTTTGGTTTTCAATACTTTTCAGCAGAGGATGCAGCTTCAGTCGTGAGGCTTTTGAAGTTTTTAAGGATTGAATCGACAGCATTCACAAATTGATCTAGCAATCGGGCCAGGCAGGCCCGTTGACAAGAATGTGATTCACGTATAACAATTGGAAAATGACCCATATCTTTTTAGAATTGTGCTATTCCATATACAATCATTATCGCAGTTGTGAAAAATTCCGTCAAAAGGAAAACCGGAAGAAACCGAGTATTCTTATGGTTAGTTAGCAGTAGTACTTTCAGAATTGGAGAACAATAATGTTAAAAATCAACCTACTAAAAAAATCACTGACATAAAATGATGCCAAAGTCAACCAAATGAGGCGCAAAAGTCGAAGCATTCCGTGTAGAAAGTAGAGTAAGCAGCAAACAGAGTAGAAAGAACGTCACAATTCATCGCTTTGCGGAAGAGAGAGAGAGAGAGAGAGAGTGAGCGGAGGCAATCGCCAGTGAAGCAAATGAGACAAATGAGACACGGGTCAATGACATATTTACATAGATATATGAACAATTTAACCTAATGATAAATGTAATTACACTCAAACAATCGATTCGAAAAAAATTCGCCTACTGTTGCATGTATGAACATCATATTTTGCGAAATTTGCTAACAGTACTTGATGAAGTTTTTCGTCACTTGAACGAAAAGGATCCTTCAGCAAAGAGTTGTATATCTTGATAAGGCCCAACCAATAAGAAATATCATTCTAAAAGTTCGGACGAGATATTCTTTTTACATTACATTATAATTTCTCGCTCACACTTCTCTCATTGAAGCTCTACGCCTGATCCGTCTCCATCTTCGCCTGCTCCTTCACTTGCGAATTCTGCCGCTTGAACCGTGCACACATACCAGAAAGGCAAGTGCATCTCAAATTATTTTCTCTTTTAATATTTTGTGATTCGAAGCGTATGTTAAAAAAAAACTTTGCTGATGGTAAGGAATTCGTGAGAAATGACCAGGATTAGCAGGCCTCCGTTGATGAAGAAGAGTCTCTGCCAGCCATCGGCGTCCTCGTAGGACTCGACGAGCACGGAAACCATGCCGACGCCGGCGAGGTGGGCGATGGACGTGCTGAACTGCATCACGGAGATCAGAAAGTGGGCGTGCTCTCTGAACGAGGACCGCGGAGAGCAAAATGTTAACAATAATTTCAACATCTTAAAGGAGCTCTTCCGTGAATATACCTTTTTTTATGTTGATCAATTCGCATTTATTTGAAGCGCTTGTCATAGTTCATAAAAGTTTGAACCATTTTTTTCCACTTGTTACAAGGAAACGAACCCCCCCCCCCCCAAATATGGCTCGGCCAAAAATTTTTACTGCTGAAATAACATTGAGGTCTCAACAACTATCATGGAAAGTTACCGGGAGACAAAGATGGCGAGCTTGTAGACGCTACCAGCGTTGGCAGCTGTGGAGCAGGCAACAAGGCCGAAGAGGGCGACTGCCGCTGTTGGCCACGGCACCATTCCGATGCAGACGTAGGAGACACCTGGGCAGGGCCGTGGTTTAGAAAACTCGTACTTAGTTCAAAGGACTGTTAAATGAGGGGTTCTCGGGCATTTATTTTTTTGACAGAGCAAACCTGAAACAACAAATGCTATGAAGTTGCACAGTAGCATCTTCATGCGCACGCTCAGGCAGCTGAAATAAAAGCTGACGGCGCTTTATAATATTGCCGGAAAAAAGTCTTGCCGTCAAAGAAAAGAATACGCTACAAATGATATTATTCATAGAATTCTAAAGGTTCCCGAATATTGCCAGGAATGTTTGAATGTCTGCGCTTACCTGACACGGTCACTGGCTACCGAGAAGCCGATGCGGAAAGTGATTTCCACTACGGCAATGAGCGAAGAGACCATCCCTGTTGCTTCAACGCTCAGGCCGATTACCTTAAAGCATTCGATACGTTTTCCGCCTTTCTTCAGCTTTTTTTTCTCTCAAAAATGTTGTTAGCGAATGTGCATTGAAGTAGATCGGAGTGATTGTAGTCAGCAGAATGGATGCGGTCAACTGGACGAAGATGAGCAGCCAGATTGTCATGACTGTGCGATGCGTGCAGATGGCCTGGAGGTGGGAATTGTCAAAAAGATAGTTCAAATGGCAACTAGTTTGGCAAGAAATCAAATATCAAGCGGAAATTCAACGTAGTCCCTTCACCTTTTCTTAACAAAAGAAACCAACTACATATGCCTACTCTCGGGGGGAAACGCGGCAATTCTGTAATCGTCCTCGTTAGGTTGCGAATAAAAAATTCTCACCTTGTACGGGATTTCCTTGGCGTGCTCGTCTCTCTTCCCACGCGTGATGAGCGCGAGCTCGGGTGCACTGAGAAAACGACTGTCGGAAGGCGAGTCCGAGTAGAACACGAACCTGAGACATCGTAATATATATATATATATATATATATATATATATATATATATATATATATATATATATATATATATATATATATATATATATATGTTTGTTTCTTTTATTATTACAACAATAAGAGATAGACGTAACTGAATGAAGAAAGATACCATAAAGCGACGATCACTGCACCTGCGATAGCGTGCATGTAAAACGGAGCCTGCCAACCAAGAGGAGACTCGCAGAACTAAAACTGCGAACCTTTCGTAAACTTCAAAAAATATAAAAGAATAAAATTGTTTTCCAATCATGCGCTTTCTGTTATCATGATGATAGTAAAGGAATATAAAAGGGAAAGTGCCACTGCGGTCGCCAGCTTGCAAATGACTGTGGCTGCCATGTTGTATATGGTGAGGATGCCGGTGAAGGTGGCCGTCTCGGAGAGAGGCGCCCAAGCCACCAGCACTTGGCCGATCGTTACGTAGATCACGGCGAATGTGATGCCCTGAATGGCATCGTTTTCTTGTTCCTTTAATGTTCTAATGTTTTGGACTTACAATTAATTAATCAACCTTGAGGCTGCGTACGTTGATTTATAATTACTTTGTTCAACTAAAATAGAAATTAATTCTGAAATTAAGGCAAATATGTGACACCTGGAGCGCTCGGAAAGCAATAAGAAGGCCAAAGCTCGTGGAGGCGGCCAGAGGCACGAGTGCCGTGACCAGTGCTGAGAGAAGACCGGAACAGGCAAAAAGACGTCTGAGAGAGAGAAAGCAATTTTTTCTTTCTCTATCACAATAAGATTTCTTACATTTAAATTAATTTTACATTTATGATTTACTCCTTAAAGGAGGTCCGAATAGTGTCTTGTTTTTTTACCTTATTTATTCGGGTTGTGCTGGAAACTTCGATTGCAAGTGTCCCGAAGTCACAAAAACCATTATGCCCTGAGGAAATTAACACTGTTTTCTACTTTGAATTCCCAAATATTTTATTTTCCCGCCATTTTCAAACAATTTTAACAGAACAACACTGTGGCCGCTGGGGCCAACCGAGTCATGCCCATGAATTGCATACACATGGTGCGCGCAACCAACATTGGCCGGGTTTTTCTTAACACGTAGGCTCACCTGGCAGTGGTGCAAACCACCAGTTTCTGGGGAGAGAGGCAAGGGGCAGTAGCATTACTTCTGTTGATTCTTTACTCCGTTCTTTTATCATTTCGTCCAAATCCGTCAGGGACTTCGTGGTAGGAGTTTTTCCCTTAAGGCCTCCTTTAAATATCATTTTATACATCTCGCCATAACAATCACACATCCAATTGCCGCCAGTCTACCTCGCGCCAATCCTCGTTACGAGCAGCATGCAAGGGAATGTTCCGACGATCGTTCCGACGGCGGCTGCCATCAGAATCCAGCTCTTCTCTCCAGTCGTGTAATCGAAGCGTTGTCGGGATGTCTAGAAAGCTCACCCGCATTTTTGAGTTAACGTACACCCAATAATAAACAGACACTGAGTTTTTCAGAAAATAATTTGCAAATTATACTTAATTTTCTTGCTTTTTTTTAAGTGACATTTTCAGGAATTGAGAAGTTATGACGTGATATCTGCATACTGGAACAAGAAGCCCGAAAACTGACGTCGTCATCGAGAGGGATCATGTTGTTGCCATCTTTGATCATGCAGCTGAAGGTGAAGTTGTTGATTATCTGATTGGAGCACACTGAAGAGAGGCCAGCGAATGCGACTGCGAGAATGAAGAAGCGGTAGCAGTGGCGGAGGCCTTCCAGCATGCTTGGGCGGGCAGTGGAAATCCTGTCTAAACAGTTCAGGCATAAAGTTATTTACATATTAATGCATTTATAACACGCTTTTAAGGTTAGTAATGTAACTTTTCATTACTCGCATACAACGTATGAATAAAATGAAAAAAAATCATGTCAAGGAAGCATGGAGCAGCTTATAGAATTCTTCTTTCAGAAATCAGTGCATGCGGTGTGAACTGAAAAAAAAATGAATTCAGTCAAATACAAGACGAACGGAGAAGAGGAGCTAGTATTCAATGTAAATTATTGAAAGCAGCAATCTAGCAAATAACCAGCATGATACGCATTTCTCTCTATTTTCCCATCCTCCATTCTCAGCCCATTCTATAACGCCTTGATTTCTCATACGTCCAAAACATACATACATACGTTGTGCCTCTGCGAGCCTCCAGACAACGTTGATGCTCATTCTTGTTTTGACAACTGACTCATATCCTCGCATCGACTTTTCTCATACTGAATGTTTTCCGTTATCACTTGCTCTTCCATTAATAGGCCTCCGCCGACCAGATAATGTTTCTTTTTTCTACTTTTGTGGTCAGGACTTGTCGGGAGAGGAACCCAGCGTCTGTCGTGTTGTTTTGTGTATGTAGGATTGAAACGACAGCATTCACCAATTTCTCGAACAATCAGGCCGGACCGTTGACTGACATCTCTGAGTAATAATTTTTTTGCATTTATATTCTGCTGTTTCTTTTGTATTCCGCAACTCCTTGTGCCCTTCTTTATCGATGTTGGAAAAAAAAAGTATGGTTCCCAAGGTTTCCGACTATTCCCTGGCTCTATGCTGAGCAGAAAGGCCGTCACAATCAGTATCACCTCTTGCCGAAGAGACAGAGTTAGCGGAGGCAGACGAAGCAAATGAGAGAAATGAGGCCCGGGGATAATGACATACATACAGTCCCGCCCAGGATCTTGGTACCAAGGACGCTTCGGACGATTCGGACGCTTCCAAATGCATCCTCGCTAATAACTTTTGTTCTAGGAAAAACTAAAATATTCCAAATGGTACATTAGTTTGCTTACAGAGTACGGATGCTACTGTTAAGAAATCGATTACTTTTTATCATTTGATAAGAAGTTATCAGTTTTTGCTAATAAAAAATTTCATTTCAAATGTTTTTAAACGAAATTTCTCCTGTACCATTATGTTATCTCTACACACATCCCCAAATAATAAAATAAAATATTGTATCATTGATAACGGAAATCGATAAATAAGACCTTATCACGCATGTTCATATGATGTAAGGATTCGCCTAACGATTCTGAATCTAATTATGTGATCAGTTTTCAACAGAAAGTGCCGGTTAACAACATTTTTGATTGTGTGTTCTTTGCAAGTCTTTCTTCAGGATTCCACATTGTCTTGGTCTTTGTCAAAATTTTGGCCCGGTATGATGCGTCCAAATCTAGGTTGCTGCGCCAGCATTGATACTCAGAAAAGTGGCGCGCTCCCTTTTCGTCTTCGGTTTAATTGCCCAAGTTTGAGGTAGCGAAATAGAACAGGCAGAGAAAAAAAGGGTTAGGCCCCGCCCCCTCGGCCTGCGAGGCCTCCCTGCCATGTTCTTTCTGAAAAAAAAGTCATGAAAAGTATACACAGTCAAAAATATATTGTTAACCGGCACTTTATTGTGAAACTGATTACATAATTAGATTCAGAATTGTTAGGCGATTCTTCTCAGCTAATGAACATGTCTGATAAGGTCTGATTTATCGATTTCCGTTATCAATGATACAATCTCTAATTTTATTATTTGGGGATGTGTGTAGAGATAAAATAATGGTACAGGAGAAATTTCGTTTAAAAACATTTGAAATGAAATTTTTATTAGCAAAAACTGATAACTTCTTATCAAATGATAAAAAGTTATCGATTTCTTAACAGTAGCATCCGTACTCTGTAAGCAAACTAATGTACCATTTGGAATATTCTAGTTTTTCCTAGAACAAAAGTTATTAGCGAGGATGCATTTGGAAGCGTCCGAATCGTCCGAAGCGTCCTTGGTACCAAGATCCTGGGCGGGACTGTATGTATGTACATACATATATGAGTAATTTAACCTCTAACAATAAGAACACTCTATCAATAGTTTCCGGCAAAAATTCGCCACACTTTTGCATATGTATGCACATATTTTATATAGTTGAGAATAAATGGTATTGAAAAGCACGATTGGACCCGATTTGTTGGCAGATGTGCAAGCAACCGAACCACCAATATCATAAGGACCCATGAATGAATTAGACGTATTTTTAAAGAGATAAAAAACCTAAACAGCAGCGAAATTCTCTCAAGATGATAGCACTTTGCAGCAAAAATGCTTGAACGGCTTTTGCTCGCCGTTCTCGCATTGATGTGCGCCAACCAAAAAAAAAATAATTACAACAGGGGGACTTTAAAGCTGACTTTTTTTTTTAGTTATTTCGAAATTTTTGTTTTTGTGGGAACAGAATGATATATTTAAAAATAGATGAGTAATCAAAGAGATTCAATGTAGAATTTCGACATTTTTGCATCTTCATTCAGCGAATTGTGCCAATAACACACTGTATTTATTCTGTATAGCAGGCGGGTATTCAGAATTCAGAAAAAGGACCATGGGGTGAGGGTCCCCGAAAACTGGGTGGAAAGGGGGCATAAGGCGTCGAAAGTAAACATAATGCGAATATTTTGATCAAAAACTGTATGAGATAGTGCCTGCTTAATGCCCAAAGACAGGGTGAGTGCTGCTGCGTTTCGGAAGACCCGCCTTTTTCACCCTGGCCTGGTTGAGAGAGGGAAAGGAAGATGGCTGAAGATAGCACAGGGAAGCCGGTGTCTAGCGATCGAGGGCGACCAAGGCCATGGCGCGGCAGAGTTCCTCGAGCATGCCCTCCAAAACAAATACAGAATAATTGTCTTAATTAAGAAACTTGCGCTATTGATAAAAATTTAATAAAGTCTTAAAAATGAAATGGAATAACAAAATGT
Source organism: Allodiplogaster sudhausi (assembly GCA_945643635.1). Taxonomy (NCBI): domain Eukaryota; kingdom Metazoa; phylum Nematoda; class Chromadorea; order Rhabditida; family Diplogasteridae; genus Allodiplogaster; species Allodiplogaster sudhausi. Next base: position 676,912 of record CALZFC010000006.1, read on the forward strand.
ACCTCAACACGGAGTTCGATGCCGGAAGCGAGGTTGGAGTCGGAAGGAGAGTGGCGGAAGGCGTGGTGTTCTTGGCTGCAAAAATGCAGACCAATTACCTCAATTTATTTTGCTTCATTAATTGATTTGCACTTTTGATGAGCAGAGTCGCCCTGTTGCGCGTTGTAGTCGGCCGCTCCGAATGGATGCCAGTAACCATCTTCTGCTGCGCCGTATGGGCGCCAGCCATCTTCCTCCAGATCCGGAGGAATGCCGCTGATTTGGGCGTCAACACTGCCGCAGCTAATTAGAGAGCGCAAGGAGTTTGCCTGTGTGGCGATGTCGCCAGGAGACATGGACTGTACCATGACGGCTCGGAGGAATAAAGTGGAGAAGAGAGAAGCGAAAACGGATGGAAATGAATCTGGAAAGCGTTTTTAACACGAATTTGGAATTTAGCATTTTTGCTAATATGCAGCTAATTAATTGTATAAACTCGTGGAAGTTTCACATGTTCACAGAACAAAATTTGAGGATTCAAATCTTTTCATTGGAAGCGTGCAAAGTCTGTTCCGAAAAAATTAATGATGAAATTTCTCATGTCATTGAAATATAGCGTAAAACACAATTAGCATTAAAATTTGTAAAAAAAAAAAGGAGTTGGATGGAGCAAAAGTAGCTGCGGAAAGATGCTAAGATGACTTTAACTCCTTCATCTCTTCGCTGACATCGTCGGTGGTGAAAGGGAAATTCGCCCGTCCTAGCACCACCCCTTCCACTGTCCAGGCGGAAAGAGGACTCTTTCGATGAGGTCAGTTCTCTTCTCTCTCTCTCTCTCTATCTAGTTCCGACTGCCTTTGTCCATATGCCGTCATCACTTTCTCATTTCGTTCAAAGAGATGAACCCCTTGTTTCTTCATCATCCTAGATGCTCTATAAAAAAATTTTTTTGACCTTGGCAAATAGTGATCTACAGTGGGATTATACACAGCGCTGGAAGCTCACTTTGCGCGCACTACCAAAATGAACTTTCTAGTAAAAAAAATCACGACCCGGTACTAATTCAGAGTTCTCTTTCCTGTTACTATCGCTGAGAAAAAAAATTGAACGCCGATAGCATCCTATTTTAATGTCGTTGATGTACGGTAAATAAATAAATAAAGAGTTGTGATGCCGGAAGGGGCGCTTCATATCTGAATCCGGATGCAGGAGATAAGTACAAAGCTTACAGTCACGAGGGCAACAACATTTGGTGTTGGCAAAATATGGTCATTAAATATGACATTGCATAAATTAAGAAGATAAGGAGCCTAGCACTAATCCTAAAATGATTTGATTATCGCGTTTGCGAGAGAAACGAACTAGTTCCAATTCAGTTATGCCATGTAAGTTAATGCTTGGTGCCAGAATTATTTTCAAACAGATGAAACAATTTCTGTAAACCATAGCAAGTGAGTCTAATGGGTTTAAATGCACTCTAGGGAATGAGGGCATGGTATTTACACAAGCGAGGAAGGATAAAGACGCCTGTTCAAACCTGTTCATTTCCTTTTTGGCCTGCTGTTTTCATTCCTAACAATGGGAGAGATTTCAGTCTTTTCGCTCTCTCTTGCTCTCTATCTTTTTCTCCTTCTCTCTCTCTTTCTCTCTCTTTCTCTCTCTTTCTCTCTCTTTCTCACTCTCTCTCTCTCTCTGCTTGTGTCTAATCATGAAACGTCGAACTGCATAATGTCTGTACCCTCATCGGCTCCTTTAACCAAGCAAGGATAGCATGAACTGTTCACAAGACGTTCTCCCAGAGAAAAAGAAAGCTGAGGGATCTTCGTCGAGGTCTGCCTAATCCGCCGAGAGTCCTCACTTTCATATGGCGCGAAGGTCAGGTTTTTTTTTTAAATTTTATTACATATTTTTACTTATATAATTCTATAGAGCTATTTTGGAACGGATATTATATTGAAAGGAGCATGAAGCTCAACCACATCTCAACTCCACAAAATCCCATCGCTACGAAACTCTATTTGTATTTTCCTAAGTATTGTAGTCTCTCTCCCTGAATCACATGTATACTATTTCGCTCATGTGTCAGGCAAAAGGCGCGAATTCAAAATTGAGTTGTTTTTTTGGCTCCTTCAAAGACGTCCGTTGAACACGCTTGACGACGCACCGATTCCTGTCTAGCGGGTCAAGCTTCCGTCACAAGAGCAAGTCAATATTTTTATTTATTTTGTAAAAAAAACAATTAATTGACTAATTAGCAAACTCTTTTCTAATTGTAAACATAATATACTCTTAAACTTTTGCCTGAATTTTAGCGAAAACGATCACACAGTATGTACATATTTATTGAACTTGCTCTCTTTTCAAAAGAAAGCAACGCTGCATTGCCAATTTATGGATGTTCCAGATCGACCAACTACAACGAGCATCAACATCAAGTGTCTTGACGAGCTATTCGAGGCCAAGAAAGAACGATTTTTGGAGAAGCGTCGAATGTTGTTCACATTGAAAAACTCTGAAGCTTACCATTAGTTCGTCCATCGGAAATCTGCTGCCTTTGTGGAATATTGATTTTTGAAACATTTATACAACTTCAAAAGAAATTAAAACAACTGTGCAAAGATAAAACAAACATTATCGCCGCCAAATTCGTTTATATTTAAAACAAATACTATATATAAAAACCGGGAATGAATAGGAACATATATATACATGTACATAAATCCGACAAAAAAAACAACATTGCTCATTGTTATATCTTTATTGGCTTGTTGGGCTCGAGGGATCTTCCCTCGTTCTCCCTCGCACTCTCTCAATCCGACGCGCACTCTCACCCTTTCATTTCTGTTCACTCTCTCTCTCTCACTGGATCTCTTCACTCTTGGCTGAGACGTCGACCACCGGCGCCGTCAAAGGGACGGAGGCACGTCTCAAATTCACGCTCCCAGTACGCGCCCGTCCATGTCCAGCGGCCCGTCTCGGCGTTCAGCGTGAACCACATGGAAAATATATATTATATTTTAATGTAATCATAACCAATCATTATTACCACAATTTCTATAAATTCAAATATTTTTTTCGAATTCGTTTCGAAGAGCTCAACAAGATGGTGAAGAATTTTTTTATTCAAAAATTCATAGGCTATTGGTCTTAGGTTAAAATAAACAATCTTCTTTCCGTGTAATCGTAGCAAAATTAGAAAAAAAATAACTAATTGATTAATTAAAATCGACTTTGGCTCGCCCGGATTGCCCGCGTGGCGACGCGCCCGCTGCTCCGTCTCGAGAACGGCCTTTGCCTCTTCGGCGTCCTCTGGAAGAAGAGATGGATTCAATTAATAACAACAAACACATACCAAATAAATATACCTTTGGTCAACTTTGATTGACAAAAAAAAAATCAAAATAGTTTGGCGGGAAATTCAAACATGAATATTCTGGCTGCCCGTACCATGCCTGCCCTCCTCGAGACGCAGCATGTCGAGACGGAAGCGCGAGTCGGTCGGAGGGAGCTGGGCGCGCAGCTCGGGAGTCAGCTCGTTGAGCGAGAGTGCGAGATACGTGAAGTGGTACATCTGGAAGGAGAGGAGGATGAGGAGGAGGAGAGATCAATGTATTCTTTTAAGAAAAGCCATATTGCAGTAGAAAAATATCTCTTTTTTTTAAAGAAAAGACACAAAATGGTGAATTAATAAGGCTCTAACCCTCTCGAAGCGTGGAGGAAGCCGGTGCGCGACCCAAAGCAGATTGGAGTGTTCGATCAGCGGAGACTCGTCGGGCTAAAAACACCTTTTCTCCCTACACCATTATCCGTTGCTCTGAATTTTTAGTAAAGTGCAGCGATATTGCTCGGTGATTTGATGCTACAGTATCCTGGCATTTTTGGTGCAGTATGTTATAGGTCTATATATACTATCTTCCTTTTTATGATACAGAATCCCTTTTAGCAGAGTAGGCATATTTAATATTTAGTGCTACAGTATCCCTTTAGCAGATCACGCCAATTTTGGTGCTACAGTATCCCGCTCAGTAGAGGAGCTACCATATCCTACAGTATACCTCGTCGGAGTGCTCGATGAGGAGTTGCTGGAAGGCGTCGTAGTTGTCGCGAAGCGCGTTCGGCTCGCACGACGCCGCGAACTGCGCCCAGTTACCGTAGATGGCGCGCACTTGTTCGCCGCTGTGTACAGTAAGAATTTCGTTTCGGGCCAAGCATTATTTTGGCGCCAAATTTGAAGAATAAAACGCTACCGTACCCCCGAGAGATGTAGCCGTCGACGTGGTAGTCGGTCTGCTTGCAGCCGGTCCAGCCTCCGTAGGAGAGCGTCGCCGTGATGTCGCTGGCGGAGCAGAGAATCGTTGCGACTCCGTCCTAAAAGAGGGGGGATACTGTAGATATTTTAGGAAGGAAGGAAGGAAGATCGCGACTGCCTCCTAAAAAGGGGTGAGACGATAGGAGAAGGATAAAGGAGGTATTTTTAGTGGGGCTACGGTATAGTAATCTTCGGCGCTGACAATGTTCATGAAGGGCTTGCCGAACATGATGTTGTGCAGGATGCAGTCAGTCGTGTCCCACGTGTACGTCTCGGCGACGCTATAAGATACAAAATAATAATTTTTATATATTTTATTCTCTTTTTATTTACCATACGGTTAATATATGTAGGTTAAAAAAATAATAAAATCTTATAAAATTCTTTTCTTTTTTTAAGAGAAAAAAAGCAAACTCCGTCAGCGTCAATTCGATGTGGCCGGTCGGGGAGCAGATGAGCTTGTTGAAGCCAAAGGATACCTGAATATAATATTGTTTTATTTTTAGATAATGCAAATTATTTCTCATATAAATATCTGACAGAAATACGGAAAAAGATTACATAATTAATTAATTAATTAATTAATATAAATAAATAAAGCAATTGCCTGAGGCGAGACGCTGCCGGCGAGCTCGAAGCCGGGTCCCTCGAGATGGAAGGCGGAGACGGGCGGATGATGGCTCACTTGCTCGGCGACGTATCGGATGTCGTCTCTGAACATCAATCATTCAATAACAATAATTCATGCTTAGAATACGGTAATCCGGTACCGTTCGGACAGTCTTGCTCCAGGAATTTTACGAAAACTTTTTTGTAGTCCAAAAGAACTGCAGTGAGTACTTTGATGCGAGAATATCACAAAAATAAAAGTGATATTCCCGTACCTTGCATCAAGGAAACACCTTGGGTGATTTTTTTTTGTAAAATGTCTCCTTTCAAAGATTTCTCGGACAGGAGTAACCGAATAGTAATGGTAATCCTTGTGGATATTTGATACCGACGCGCTTATGAATTCTTAAGATACCATGGTCCTAATAGATACATAGGATACTCTAGTACTTATGCTTGCTAAATATGCGGTAGTCCTAATGGATATTGTAGTCATGCCAAGGATACAATTAGGAAACGGTAGTCCCTTAATCAGGAGAAGTATACTTCTGGGATAGCTACTAATATAAAGATATACCAACAATAAGAAAGGTAAGGATCTTATAGGGCCTTATTTAAGAATAGTTTTGCTAGGAGACGACGGATGTTCCTAGATCCAAGGAATATTCAGGATAAGGGCTTGATCCGAATGGATACGCATATTTCCTGAATCAAGGGTGTTTGTTGAGGATACGGTGGCCTCTCGAATTCCGGATAAATTCTCTGTATAGACAAGAAAAAGAATGCGGCTTGATGACAATAATTCTAAATGTTTGCTTCTTCCTTTTGCTTTTCTTCATTTTCTTTTGTTCTCACTTCTCCGACTCAAAGGTCTCGAGAAGCAGCGGATTGAAGGGCTTCGTCATGCGATTGTTGTTCGTTGAGAGGCCCGAGACCGCGTAGGCGCAGATGAGCTGAAAACGAAAAAGTAAAATTATAAAACTTTCGAGAAAAAAAATTAAATGTTTAATTTCAAATTGATAAATGTTTATAATAAAAGTATAAAATTGTATAAAAAGTCGCAAAAAATTTAAAAGTTTAAATATATGTAAATTGATAAATGAGCGCGCCGGATAGTTCCTTTAAGGACGTAGGCTGTTAATGCCAAGCCTTAACCGCAGCCTTATTGGGGAGAGTTTATTGACTGGGTGGATCATAAGATTTATTTTGTTTAGGCTAAAGGTAACATTAAGTATCCTGAAACGTAACTTTTTTTCTTAATTTTTCTTGACCGTAACATTCCATTAACATCTCTGCCTATTACTTCCATGCGTTCGATGGCGTCCTTCTTGCCGGCGGCGACCACGAGTAGATTCGCGTAGGCGGTGTACGACTCGGCGAGGCGCTGAAGGAGCGAGAGGGGTTGAAGGAGACGGGCACGGCGATGCGGGAGAAGTCCTGAAAGAAATGGAGGAGAGAGATTGAGAGAGAAGAGAAGAGAGAGAGAGAGAGAGAGAGAAGAGAGAGAGAGAGAGAAGAGAGAGAGAGAGAAGAGAGGTAGAGAGAGGTAGAGAGAGGAGAGAGAGGAGAGAGAGGAGAGAGAGGAGAGAGAGGTGAGAGAGGAGAGAGCGAAGAGAGAGCGAAGAGAGAGAGAAGAGAGAGAGGAGAGAGAGAGAGAGAGAGAGAGAGAGAGGAGAGAGAGGAGAGAGAGGAGAGAGAGGAGAGAGAGGAGAGAGAGAGAGAGAGAGAGAGGAGAGAGAAGAGAGAGAAGAGAGAGAAGAGAGAGAAGAGAGAGAGGAGAGAGAGGAGAGAGAGAAGAGAGAGGAGAGAGAGGAGAGAGAGGAGAGAGAGAAGAGAGAGAGAAGAGAGAGAAGAGAGAGAGAGAGAGAGAGAGAGAGAGAGAGAGAGGAGAGAGAGGAGAGAGAGGAAAGAGAGTAGACAGCGAGAAGAGAAAGGAGAGAGGGGAAAGACGATAAAGAGAGAAGAGAGAGAAGAAGTGAGGAAGGGATGATGGAGAGTGAGTGAGATGAGAGGACCCTGCCAATGTTGGGACGAATGATCTCCCAGAAGCTGAATCCTTTCCTTGGCTCGGCCTCGACCGGCAACCTCGTCCTAAAGGGATCGAAATGATTAGTTAAGTATTCAAAATATTGAAGAAATAAAATACACGCAGCGCCAGATAGTGCAACCTGGCTGCACTATCAAGTTGAAATTGAACTCTTTACTTTTGCCATACATTTCTCCTGCCAGTCGGTGGAACGAAACTCCACCATAATCTATTTATATCTTTCTGACCATTCTGGTCTCGTCTCTCAAAATTGAAAAATCTCTCGCCCTCGTGTCAGGGAAAAAGGCGCCAATTCAAATGAGAGTTTTTGGCTCTCCTGACCGCTGGTCTTCCGCGACTTCGTTCGGGCGTGGCAGGTCCACCATGTGACACTGGCAGGAGGCGCTCTCGTTGCTCGTGCTACGACGCTTACGCTGGCGCAAAGCCTGAATTTTTTTTTATTATAAAAAATATTAAGTAATTTAATTTTTAAATCTATTTTAATGTTGATTTTTTTATATCTCTGCAAACACATTATTTGTCAGCTAACCATGAACATTTTTCTTCAGAGGAACTGCCCGCGAGACGTGCGCGACAGGAAGAGAGTGAAAGAAGTTGAAAGGGAGAGAGCGAGAATGGGAAAGGAGGAGAGTCGGTCAGTAGTCGGGGAGAGGGAGCGAGGGGTGAGAGGGAGAGAGCGAGAAGAGAGCCGACTGCTCACGACGTAGGAATGTGTGCGAAGTGGCGCTCAGCTACCAGCAGAAAACAGCATTGAAAAGGTCAGGCCCTGAAAATTTGGATAAATATTATTATTTTGTCGTCAAAACATTACGAAATCGATGTCCATATTTGCATTTAATCACAATTAGGCCAAATGAACGCAAATATTCGATCATGTGATATTAATTAAGATGGCAAGACCATAAAATATTACAATCTTCAGAATATCAAATTATTTTCCAAATAAAGTTAAATGCTAATTTTATTTTCAGGAACAAAATAAAAAAATTTTCGTACTTTAAATTGGGACAAACAAAAGTACAAATATCCGTGAAGTAATAATGTAAGATGTAAAAGATTAAATTAAATGAAATGAAGGAAATCAATCAATACTTTTATCGACACGTGTTCATGCCAAATCAGTATGAGCTGTTTGGACGGAACTGGAGAGAAATTCAAGGAACATTTCTCTGCCGAAAACAATGAATGCATGTCTATATTGTCTTCCGTCATGTATTCGTCGCAATTCCAGAGCTTTTCACACAATAATGCTCTCTTTCTCTCTTTCTCTTTCTCTCTCTTTCTTTCTCTCTCTCTCTCTCTCTACCACTCTCTAGTTTACTGATTTTCTCTCTAACTCACTCTCATTTTTATCTTTCTCTGTTAAGCTCCCTCTCTCTCTATCTTTCTACTTTCGCTCTCTCTCTCTCCCTCACTCTTTTTCCCAGTCACTTGTGGACCAGGGTGTCCCCTGGTTCTCGACGAGCTGGCGGACTCTCAACAAGATCCCACGACCCAACCGGCCCCTCTTCACCCTTACAACCCAAAGTAAAGTGTGAAGAATACGAAGCGAGTAACAAAATTAACGTTTATTTCTTTAAATAAGGAAAACAAAGCAATGAATTATATAGATATAAATAGAACGAGAACCCCACTCACATACAACAGTCGCTGCGATCCTCAAAACGCCTCCCTAGGGCGCCTCTGCCACGAACGAGAGCTTTCTCCCAACACACGAGCCGTTGAGCGGTCGACCAGCCGCTCCGATGCTCGGGCCTCTCCCAGACTAACTACTACTATATCAAAACAACCCGCCTTGCCGGGTCAAATACGGGAGAGGGGGCCAAAGTGCTAATTGCTCTAATCCACACGTAATGCAACTCTGGCACGCAAGAAATATAACGAGTAACTATGTATTATAATATTCACACTAAGAAAACACACTTGAACTATACATTATCTAGATCTACACAGCTGAAACGATAAAAAAGGGGAAGGGAATGGGAAGACGCTGACGACGCTGAAGATGCTGACGTGATGAAGGGGAATGGGAAAAGGAATGGGGAGAAGGGAAAGAGAGAAAAAGAGAGAGGAGGGAGAGCCTCTCTCTACATCCCCCCCCCCCTTCACCATTAGAGTCGCCCCGACTCTAATAAGGGCGGAAGAAGGACGATCTGCCGCCGCGGAATCCTCCTCCACGTCCTCGAAATCCACCACGATCGCCGCCTCCTCGTCCACCGCGGAATCCGCCTCTTCCACGGTCACCGCCTCCACGGAATCCTCCCCTTGACTGTCGATCGAACCTCGATGCTGCAACAAACATCTTCTCATTTCCGTCATCATTCATTTTGTCCCTTCTGTACTCTTCTTTCACCATCATTTCCTGAACCAAAGACTCACCTTGCAAGAAATCCAGGCTGAGTCCAACCGCTCGTCCCAGTTCCTTCACATGCCTGAGCGCCATCCACTCCTTTTTCCTCGTCTCGTTTCCTTGTTCCATGCAGAAGGTAGGCCGGCACTGTCGATCCAAACGCCTTCGTGGAGGTTCCTACCACCGTCAACCTTGTCGAATTGTCGATATCGACCGGGAGTACACACCAATTCATGGCATTCATCTCGGCCTGGCTGAGGTCGTCGGGAGGCAAGTCTGGCCCAGCCAGCACCTCAGACTTGGATTCTTCAGCCATTTCCACGAGTCTTTTGAGTTGCTCCTCGATCTGTTTCTCCATCATGCCCCAATCTCCATCCTCTTCCCATGCTACCACAATGACGACCACTCGCGCTTTCAGCTCTTGGAGATGGCAGAGGGCTTCCAGCAACTCAGCTACGCCTTCGTACGTGATGAATGTTCCGTCGCGCCGATGTCCTAGTGCCTTCTTCCAGGTATCCGGCACCAGCCACGTCACTGCTCCAGTCCACTCCGTCGGGTACTGTCTCCTGTAAACAACATTCATTCCTCTCTGCACCCGTTTTCTCCTTTTCTGCCTTTTCTCCCTTTCTTCATTCTCATTTTCTTCCCTTCTAACCAATTTCAACTGATCGAACGGAATCACTAGTTCGGCTTTTCTCTTTTCTTCTTTCACCTTCGCCGAATTTTCACTCACATCCAACACTCTGAATGGTCCTTGCCATGGGCTAGTCAGCTTGGGGAATGCGGCGGTCCTTTTCTCTGCGGGCACCAATACAAGAACCCGATCCCCTACTTTTGGGTATTCCCTCCCTGCAATTCCATTCCTATCATCGTAGGCCTTCTTCATTTTCTCGGCCGCTCTCTCGTTATTCTCCCTTGCTTGTTCGTGCGCAATTCGCAGTCCATCTAGCATTCGCACCTTATACTCATCAATGTCCACTCCAACATTTTCTTGTTCTCCTAGGCTCTCTCCCAAAGGGCGGGGATTTCTACCATGTACCAGGAAGAATGGTGTTTCCCCTGTGCTCGAATGGGGGATGTTGTTGTACCCGAAAACAATGAAAGGCAACTGCTCATCCCACCTTTCAGGTTCCTTCACTTTCTTCTGCAATTGCCGAATAATAGTCTGATTGAATCTTTCCACTGCCCCATTCTCACGAGGGTTGTATCCCTTAGTCACAATTTGTTTTACCCCCATTTTGGCTAGCAGTTCAGACATAACCCGGTTCACGAACTCCCCTCCCTGGTCGGAAATGATCGCCTTTGGCATCCGTCCATGTGCGATCCAGCCAGACAGAAACTTTTCCGCCACTTCTCGCGCACTTTTTGTCTCCATTGGAAGAGCTGCCCCGTACTTAGTGAAGTAATCGATGATTGACAGGATGTATCTATTCCCAGAAAGAGATGTTCCAACTTCCAATATGTCAAATCCTACCAACTCGAATGGTTCTGATGCTAGAATTGGTTGGAGAGGCGGGACAAGCTTCTCTCTCACATTGAATTCTTCGCACACCCTACACTCTTTCACGTGCTCTTCTACGTCTCTTCTCATCTTCTCCCAGTAGTATTCTTTCAGTTTCTTCATTATTTTCTCTGCACTCCAGTGACCACCGAATCTCCCTTCATGCCACTGTCCTACCGTCTCTTTCCTCAATGTTTCAGGCACGAAGAATCTTTTGCCTCCTCTTGTTCCTTCTACTTGCAGAATTCCTTTCTCTTCGGTCCAGCGCAAGCCCCTTTCTCTCACTGCCTGCTCTCTGCTTTCTCGCACTCTCTTTAGCATCTCGCTTCCTTTCTCGTCCTTCTCTGTCTCCTCTCTCCATCTCTCTCTCACCCCAATTAGCTGCACGCTCATGATCACTCGCTTCTCACCTTTTCTCTGCTCGTCTTCTTGGTACCCTACCCTCACCGAGTTTACTACTCTCTCAATCTCTACTCTCTCACTATCCGATTGATCGATTGGCACCGGGCTTCTTGAGAGGGCATCCGCGACATTATTGGCGGCTCCTTTCACGTACTCAATTTGCACGTCCGAGGACTGAATCTCCAGTGCCCAGCGCAAAATTCTCGCTGACACACTCTTGTTTCCGAACGTGGCCTTCAGCGGCTGATGATCAGTGCGAACAATCACCCGAGTGCCAAAGTAAAAAGGGCGGAACTTCCTAAGGGCGAACACAATAGCCAGAGCTTCCCCATCAGTGACATGGTAATTGCGTTCGGCTGCACTACACCTCTTGGAAGCAAAGTACAATGGGTGCAAGTAGCCTTCTCCTTCCTGTGAGAGAACAGCACCAATCGCTTCCTTCGATGCATCTGTGTAGATGATGAAGGGACGCAGACCACTCTTCGCAGCATCTACATCTGGTTGTGCGAGAACGGGACCAGAAGAAAGCGCATTTTTCATTTCCCCGAATGCTCTTTCTTCCTGTTCACCCCAAGTCCATGCCACTTTCTCGCTTGTCAGTCTAGTCAAAGGAGTTGCTTTCTGTGCGAAACAATGTACAAACTTCCTATAGTAACTGCACATACCCAGGAAGCACTTCAACTCCTTCCTGTCACTCGGTTGCTTCTGTTGTCTAATCTTCTCTACTTTGGCTGCATCCATCTGGACTCCTGCTACCGTAATCCTATGCCCCAAATATTCCGCTTCTCGTTGCGCCAGCACACACTTCTGTGCTTTGAGTTTCAGCCCACTCTCTCGCAAAGCCCGGAACACCTTCTCCAACTCGGCAGCATGCTCCTCCTCGCTCTCAGTAGCGATGAGAATGTCGTCAATATACACGTGAACCTTCTCACTCAGCACGTCCCTAAGCACTCTCTCCATTACTCTTTGGAAGGTGGCAGGGGAAGTTGACAGTCCAAACGGCAAGACATTCCATTCATACAGTCCATTCATGGTTGCGAAAGCCGTTTTCTCTTTACTACTCTCTTCCAACGGAATCTGCCAATACCCACTCAAAAGATCAAGAGTCGAGAACCATTGCTTTCCCTTCAATTTCTGCAAAGTCATGTCAATGGATGGGAGGGGGTTAGCATCCATCTTAATGCGCGCGTTAAGTTTCCTATAGTCCACGCAAAGCCGCAGTGATTTGTCCTTTTTCAATGCGATCACCAGAGGTGAAGACCAGGGGGACGCACTATCGCGGATGATTCCCCTCTCCTTCATCTCTTCCAGCCTTCACTTCCGATTGCAGTCCGAGTGGCACTGGTCGCTGCTTAATCTTGATGGGAGCAGCCTCTCCCGTGTCCACGTAGTGTTCCACCAGAGTGGTTCTTCCCATCTCTTCCTCACTCAGTGCAAAGACATCTTGGAATTGCTCCACTACTTGTCTGCACCTCTCACTCTCAACTGTTCCATTCTTCTGCACCGCTTCTATAACCGTCTGGCCGCGCTCTCCACTCTCTCTCTCCTTGCTCTGACTTAGCACCTTTTTCGCGCGGTCACCCTCATCTTCTTCCTCTCTCTCACCTAATCCGCTCTCACTTGGCACGAAATCTGCTTCTACCCAGTTGCCAACTTGCTCGTTTTTCTTCAGTCTGATCGGGTGGTGGAAGGGGTTGAACACCGACGGTATTCTTCCTTCCCCTTTTTCACTCACAACTCCTTCGCTGAGACCATGAGTTGTCTCGACCAGCATGTTTCTGCTTCCACGCAGAGGAGATTTCAGTTGTACCTGAGCAGCCCCAAGAGAAGGAATGAACACACTACGCGACATGATAGCGGGCTCCCCTTCCTTTTCACACTCACTCCACCAACCATCCCGTTTTCCCCACATGGTAATAGTGTTCTGTCCCAGCAGAACTTCCTTACCATTCTGCACAACGTAGACACCTATTCTCTCTCTCTCGCCTTCCATTTCCAGAGTGATCAATGCCTTCGCAGTGATCTTCAACTTGCTGGCTGCAGCATCCAAGACTTCCCCATCTTTCGTCTTGCGCCACTCTACTGGTCCCTCCTGCTCTACTTTCTTCATCACTTCCACTGGTACGGTGGTCACTTCCGATCCGCAGTCCAAGATTGCTTCTACAGTAACCCCGTTCAGCTTCACTTTCACTCTACTCAAGGGTTTCCAGAATAGGCGTTCTTCCTTGCTGCACTCTTTCCTTTCTACCCCCTCCTCTTTCACTTCCACTTTCTCTTTCCCCTCTCTCTGCACAAAGTTTTGGCGGCGTGGCTTGGTACAGAAATGCTGGGAAAGTATTCCATGATCCTATGGTTTTCTGTTACCTCGTCATTGCCCATCGTCCTGAGTCTCTTGATCCGAGCTGTCAGGTCCTCAGTCATGAGTTGGCTCTCCTCTCCAGCCTCTCCTGTTCCACCGCCAGTCTCTCCGTCAGCTCTCTGCTCTGTAAGCAGATTCATCATTGGATCTGTCCTCCTTTTTTCACTCAATTATATCCAAGGGCCTAGCCAGCTTGTTTCTCTCAGCTAATTACTCGATTAAGGGCCTAGCCAGCGTATTCTTTCTTAACACTTGCAAGGGCCACGCCGCTTGCTTCTTCTCGCTGAACTACGGCAAGGGCCAAGCCTGCTTGCTTAATTTCCCAACTGCAAGGGCCTAGCAGGCTTGCGCTATCAGTGTTCTTCACACTGCGAGGGCCACGCCTCTCGCTCCAATCCAATCCGCGCTACGCTTCTCCCGGTCGTCGCGTCGTCTGTCGTCGTCTCGCTCAGAAGTCGTTGAATTCGGCCCCCATGTGGACCAGGGTGTCCCCTGATTCTCGACGAGCTGGCGGACTCTTAACAAGATCCCACGACCCAATCGGCCCCTCTTCACCCTTACAACCCAAAGTAAACTGTGAAGAATACGAAGCGAGTAACAAAATTAACGTTTATTACTTTAAATAAGGAAAACAAAGCAATGAATTATATAGATATAAATAGAACGAGAACCCCACTCACATACAACAGTCGCTGTGCGATCCTCAAAACGCCTCCCTAGGGCGCCTCTGCCACGAACGAGAGCTTTCTCCCAACACACGAGCCGTTGAGCGGTCGACCAGCCGCTCCGATGCTCGGGCCTCTCCCAGACTAACTACTACTATATCAAAACAACCCGCCTTGCCGGGTCAAATACGGGAGAGGGGGCCAAAGTGCTAATTGCTCTACCCCACACGTAATGCAACTCTGGCACGCAAGAAATATAACGAGTAACTATGTATTATAATATTCACACTAAGAAAACACACTAGAAGTATACATTATCTAGATCTACACAGCTGAAACGATAAAAAAAGGGGAAGGGAATGGGAAGACGCTGACGACGCTGAAGATGCTGACGTGATGAAGGGGAATGGGAAAAGGAATGGGGAGAAGGGAAAGAGAGAAAAAGAGAGAGGAGGGAGAGCCTCTCTCTACACACTGCCGACATCTCAACATGAACATAAGACACAACACCGACGTGACTGGAAAAAAACACAGAATAGAAACCGCCACAAGAATAATGACGATGAGGCTCACATTTATGTACATACATATGTTTGCGAATACAATTATATAGGCGACAAGGCACTTGTATAATTTTTTTATTGATTGGAAAAAGAGAGAAATAGGCTCTGTAAAAGAATAATTGTGCAAGACTTGAAAATGCATCACCCTCACTCACTCTGTCTCTCTTTCTCTGTCTCTCTCTGCCTCCCTTTCTCTCTCTCTCTCTCTCTCTCTCTCTCTCTCTCTATCCCTCATCCTATTATTGCGAGTGCAATGGTGGGGGTCCATTTACAGGCGAACAGACATCAAATAACAAATTCAGACATCGCAATCGTTAACCACAACGATATTTTTAGATCATTTTTGGCACTTTCTCTGTTTGTTGCTAGCATTCTCGATGATACTTATAAGTATACTTTTTTCTTGCTCGTTGCGGTTTCGGTTGGCATTATTCATAAAGATATATGTATACACATATATGTAAGTGTGTACATACATATGTATGTACATCTCTATGCGCACATTACGTATGAATACATAAGAAAAGCGAAACACTTGAAGCCAAAAATAATTTAAAAGGATGAGTAACAAGTAACAAAGTTTCACTTGAAAGAAGCTTGAATGCATTGGGTGTTACGGGGAACACTCGAGAAAGGTCACTCGATGGCAGTACGTTGCCGAGTGGTTTCACCAGCTGAGAGCGAGATACAGATTGAGAGAGACAGATTGAGAGAGAGAGGGAGAGGAAGATAGAGAGAGAGAGATAGAGATAAAGATAGAGAGAGGGAGAGAGAGAGGGAGGGAGAGAGAGGGAGAGAGTGAGAGAGACTCGATGGATCAATGAATAAACGATGTCAGCGAGAAGAAGGTATGTATCTATGTATGTGCGAGTGTGCAGGTCTCTCTCTCTCTCGCCCTCTCTCTCTCTCTATTTCTCTCTCTCTCTCTGTCTATCTCTTTCTCTCCATCTGCCTGTCAATCTCTCATGACACGCGCGGATTTTGCATCGTCGTGACTAATGCAAGCAAGATGAGATAGTGAGGAGAAAGGAGCATTCAATGTTCTGAGTGAGTGTTAAGCGAGAGAGAGAGAGAGAGAGAGCAAGAGATCAAGAGAGAGAGGGAGAGAGAGAAAGAGAGAGAGAGAAAGAGAGAGAGAGAGGGTGATACAGCGAATAAGAAAAATAGTGAAAGACAACGTGTTTACACGAGAGCTATTCTCGGTGGAGTAGTTGTTAGAAGGAAGAAAAAAAAAGACGAGATGATGACCATTCTATATTTGAAGAGAAAGTGGTGGTTTCTTGATTCCGGTTACATATTTCATTCAGATACATGTATGCATATTTCTTTTTTGCTTATAGAACATGAAGCTGACTCAGAATGTGAATTCATATATATCTCAAAGTCTCAAGAACCATGTCATTTTGCTGTTTCACCAAGTCGTCAACAACAAATGACAAATCGATTTCTGTCTATTGCTTGCTATCTTAAGATAAATGGGGTTAAAAAATTCTTAAAATAAAACAATAAAGGAAGAACAGATAGAAGAGCATCTCTGTCAGCAGTGGAATAAGCATGGAGAAGCCCAAATGCGTGAACCTGCCTCTCATTCTTTCTCTCTCACTATCAGTTTTCTCCTTCTTTCTTTCTCTCTCTTTCGCTCTCTCTCTTTCTCTCTCTCTCTTTCTCTCTCTTTCTCTCTCTTTCTCTCTCTTTCTCTCTCTCTCATTCTTTCTCTCTCTCTGTCTCTCTCTTTCTCTCTCTCTTTCTCTCTCTCTCTTTTTCTCTCTCTCCCTCTCTCTCTCTCTCTCTCTCTCTCTCCTTCCATATCGGACAGCTTACATGTGAGGCATCTTTATCAGGCGGGCGCACTAAGCGCCGCCTCGTGATACATTGAACGCAAAGCAGTGGCTAGCTAGCACCTGACGGGCTTGTGCAGGCGTCGCCAAAGGGAAAGAGTGCGCAGAGAGAGTGAAGAGAGAGAGAGAGCGAAAGAGAGAGAGAAAGAGAGAGAGAGAAAGAGGGAGAGGGAGAGAGAAAGAGAGATAGAAAGAGCGAGAGAGAGTGAGACAGAGAGAGAGAGAATGAGACAGACAGAGAGAGTTAGACGGTAGAGACAGAAAGGGCAGTATTCATCGCGAATGGGAGGAAAAGGACACAGACGCTGCAAAAGGGGGATTGAACGAGATGCAAGAACAGAGAGAGAGAGAGAGAGAGAGAGAGAGAGAGAGAGATAGGGAGAGAAATAAGAAGAGAAGGGAGAAAGAGAGAGAGAGAGAGAGCGTGCGAGAGGGAGAGAGAGACAGATGGGACATAAAGTACGACTGAGCAGAGTGCTCAATGAAGCGAGCTGCACTTTTGGAAGTGTTTCTATGGAGAGTGGCGGACAAGAACGGAGCAGGAAAGGCGAGCTTCTATTTTTAGTGTGCCAAGGGCTACTCAACAGTCAGATGTACATTAAAGTAGCGATATTTGCATATGAAGTAATAAAGTAAGCAATCGCTAGAAAATAGTAAAAGTGTTCCAGTTGTAAGGATGACGCAAACAGCAGGCATCATGTTCGCGAATAACATCACCAGCCACACTTTGGCCACCGCCCGAGAGAGAGAGAAGTGGCCTCACTTATCAGTGATCTTTGATATTACAGCAAATTTGTCACCCGACGGGGAGTTTGCTATATTGGGTCTCTTTTGAATTTTTGAACACTTCCTGTTTTCATAACCGAAATTTTCGTTAGAAACTTGTACTCTCTTTTGTAAGTAATGTTTCTGAAAAAAAATAAATATATTTTTGCTCCTCAAAATAGCTGCATAATTAATATTCGAAAAGTTGACATTTTCAGAAATCTTTTTTTGGAATAATTGTTTAAAATGTATATTATCTTATGGTTAGTAGCGTTTTCAATAATTGTTTTTTTTTCTAAATGACTGCATATGTAGTTGCATTTTGTCAAATTTGCTACCTAGCATAGGGATTTTCTTTTCGTGCCACTTTGGCTTTAAGTCACGATAACCGTATCCTTTTTGAATTACCGTAATCTAAGAGCAGATTACCGTAACCTGAAGATGCCGGCGAGCGAGACGGTCTGCATGCTGCAACTCGGCGTCGGCCACATGGCGATCGAGACGGGCTACTCGGGTTAGCCTAATTAGTTTTTTTTTCTAATAAAATAGATTCTTTTCATCATAATTCATAATATTAATGGAAGCATTTATAATACTTGAGCTTATTTATATTAAGTATTTATATTAAACAAATTTCAAACCGATGAGAAGTAATAAAAACTGAAACCCTCTCTCCGACAGGAATCACACCGATTGCTAAATTAATTATTAATATAATATTTTTTTTTAATGTTGAAAGAACAAAAAAAACTCCCTCCTAGGCAGAAGCATAATGGCGATTCTTAAACTATTTATGTATAATTAGAAGAAAAAATAATAATAACAACCTCCTATCCAAAACTGGAGGCACAAGCATTATTTCGAATGTTAAATTAAATACTTACAATTAGATTCAGATTATTTAATTAATTAATTACTTGTAATCACTGATAAGAAACCAAAAACCTCCATCCCAAAACAAGGCGGCACAAGCATGATGGCAAGTGTCCTTCGTTCCGCGCACACGCTGTCGCCGGCGCGCGTTGGCAAGGACGCCGGATATTATGGGTAGGCAAAAATATTAATGTTTGAATTCGCGCCCTTTTGCCTGACCATGAGACACAACGGCGATTTAAAATATACTCATGGTACTTGGAATTTACTAATAATTTTTAGAAATGCTAAACAGGATACATCTTATTGTTAGACAAGCCGTCATGAGCCTCGCCTACACTCTCGTCAATCTGATCACGCCGACGCTGCGGCCGCGTGTTGGCACGAAGCGAATGATCTTTCTTGGTTCAATTAATTTATTTTCTTTTTCTATTTCTATAACAATTTCTTCCAGCAACATTTGTATTTCTCCTATATCTAGGTCTATTTCAATTTCTATCTCATATTTAATTTCTATATCATTTTTCAGGATTTATTATTTGTATTTCTCTTATTTTTGTCGAAAAAGTCTTTAAAAATAAAAAAAAAAAAATTTTTTTTAAAGGTTCGCTAATGTTCACGCTCTTCCTCATCTCCTTCTTCTACCTCACGGACATCTCACTCTACATTTGCTGCGCGCTCGTTGGAATTGGCAATGGCGGTAAACTTTTTTTTTTTTTTTTGACATTATATTTCCCCATTGTATACAAAATATGTACCTCCCACGAGCCACACGGGATACTGAGAGAGCCGCACCGGAACCACTCGCGCCGTATCTCTTGGCTCGTGGTGCAATATAATATGTATCCATTTCCATGACGCTCCAAAATGATTTAGAGCAAATTAAAATAGAGATTTAAAAAAAGAAAACTTGAGTTTTCTTCTCTGGCCACGGCGGATACCTGGTCGAGCACTCTTCAAGAAGGACTATCGAAATAAACTCATCGCTCGCCATCGCCGTCATGGCAGCCAGGCATGGAATAACTTCTTATTTTTAAATTATTTATTCTGTTTTTGCAAAGACTAATGGCAATTCAGCGCGAAAGTAACAACCTTTAACAAAAACAAGGTAATGAATATTATATGTTTTAAAAACAATACTTTTCAGTTCTCTACTAAGCGGCCTCGTGATGCTTCTGACGACGTCATTGACAGAAGGCGGCCATTTGGCAAACAACACTGCCACGGATGATGGCAAGGACGGCGGCGACGAGGCCTATCGAATATTCAGCGATGCCGAGATTCGATACATGTTGGCTAGACTTTTTAAATCAGTTTTGGTCGTTGGATTCTGTTACAATTACTACTACATATGTACACATATATTTAATAACAAATATCTACCATAAATATACATTCATTAGTGTAATTTATGTAGATAACAGCTATCCCCATAACATATTCTTATTTAGCGGAGTCGGCTTAAGAATAGGCCTATCCCTTGCACGAATCATAGAATTAAAGACTGATTATATTTTATCTTTTTCAATATATATTAATCAAGGTTTTAGGTACGGCGCATTCGCACTTCTCTCACTCGGCGCCAACGTCATCTTCGCGCTTCTTCCATCGGCCGTCTCGCTAGATTCGCTAAGGCATGCCGCCGCGCCCAAGACTCGGCGGACACTGGGGGAAAGCTTACGTATACTTATTTTTTTTTATTCACCAACACTTCTCGAACTATTCCTGCGCCTATGCTAATACTGTTTATGATCACTGGTCGATAAACGTTTTAGAAATAGTTCCGTTTGGCGATACTTATAACTCTATTACCTATTCGAGTGTTACTTAGTTAATTATTTAAATAATTAACTTAGTAATTAATTTTAACTAATTTATTAACTTATTAACTAAGTTATTCCAACTTGCACAGTGCTCATGGCCCGATCAATGGCACGCCGTCGCATGCTGCTGCTGGCCGTCTTCTTCTGCTACCTCGGCGTCTACAACTCGTTCGCCGTCTCCATCTACCCGACATCATTCGCGTTCACGAAAGTAGCGTCGCTGGGTTTTTTCCCCCAATTAATTTGCGCTAATAAATTATTCCAATTTCAATTAACTTTATTCCTTTTCTATATTTTGGCAAAAAATATTGACAAATAATAATTTATGTAATCTAAGAATAAAAATAAATTAGAAAAAATAACTTTCAGTCCCTCTCCGCAAATCGCTTCCTCCCCGCGTACAGCTGGATCGCGAGCGGAGCAGCGGATATGACAAGTGAGCACCGAAGGTGTTGTCGATTATAGAGAAGTGGCGTAAACACTTGAAACAAAATTTATATAGTGCATATTTGTAGTAAATACTTTCAGCTGTTTAATGTTACCTTTTGTTGAATCTAAATTCAGAAACATCCTGCAAATTATGAAAATAGACTTGCCAAAAGTTAATCACATTGTTAATTTTTCGTTATAGAAAATTTATACACATTTGTATCTTGCCATTAGCCGGTTTCACCATTCACTTTCTCTCTCGGCGCATTCGTCACTTTGGCCTCTTTGGCACGGCAACGGTTGGCTGTCTCGTCTCAGCAGGTTACTACTACTTTTTCTTCTTCAAATATTACGTTTTTTTTTATGTTACCCGATTTTGTTACAGTAAAATAAAGTACTACAATTATAGCAAATTTTCTGCTAATCTTTGCGTCGACACCAAATTCGGCGTCGATGCGACCGACCGACGAAGCGGCGCCATGGATTCAGCCGAGGTTACGGATGAGAGCCCAAAATTCAACGTTTGAATTGGCGCCTTTTTGCCTGACTCAAGAGCGAGAGAGCACATGCGATTTAGGGAGCCGCATTATGTTTATGTTTCTACATAGATCTTTTAATGTTCCACTTCCTGGCACACTTTTCATTGTCTATCCCACCGCGACAACAGTATATTGTTTCAAGTAACCTAACATTATTGTCTACTTCATCAGAGAATTGTCCGTTTCAGCATAACAATCTGTCTGATCATCTCGGTACTGATCGGCGTCGCCGACTCGTGCGTTTTCAACGCGCGAAATGTCATCTGCGCCCTAGTCTTGCCGGGTATTTTCTGTCGTGCGAAAGGGTTTTGTTGAAGCTCATAAATAAGCCGTTTCATTTAGGAAGAACTGATCAGGCGTTTGCCATCAACAAGTTTTATCAGGTTCCATCATTTAGATTTTATTTTTTAAAGGAAAATGTAATATTATACTTGCTTCAAATCACCTTTTTAGTCACTAATTCCCGTCTTTTTCTTCTTCGCGTCGCCGCAAATGAGTATTACAGCCTACTTTGGCATCCTCGTTGGAGGTTTGTTCTCTGTGTATTACATCTATTTTAATTATGTATATCTACATATGTATATCAATTTGAACAATTAAATAAATAAAAATTTAAAAATTATATATATATAACCGAAAGGCGGAAGATAAATAAATAGAATTACTTTCAGGATTGATATTTGGAGGCTCGCTCTACTTCTATGTTGCCATTGGAATCGTAAAACGCGAGCGGAGAGTGGTGACCAAGGTTTCGTCAAACGAAACTGCGAATAGTAGCTAAAAACTAACGTTTGAATTCGGCCCCTTTGCCTGACACAATAGCGAACGAGGTTGTAATTTTAAAAGACACCACTACAATAGTCGTCTGAAAAATTAGGATTGATTACTGTTCAATTTGGCGCTCCTTTAATGAAGCCTTAAAATAGTACACACAGAAAAAATATTCGTGATATATCACGAAAGGACGTACGAATATATTATTGTGATGCTGTGAGAGAAAAGAGACAGTGTGAGAGAATGAGAGAGAGAGAGAGAAAAGCTTTCTCTACCACATTTTTCTCACTCTCTCTCCTCAGGCAGTGAGTCTCTCACTCTCTCTCTCTCCCTCCCCCTCTCTCTCTCTCATCTCTCTCTCTCCCTCCCCCTCTCTCTCTCTCTCTCTCTCTCAGGGGCGGGGGTGCTTGGAGCTGTATGGCTTAATGCTCGGAATACAAGCTACACACGTTATACATATATCAATCGATAGCTTTCACGAAGGCTAACAACTTTCCCATACATTTCTTTTTCGTTTAACGATTTTTTGATCTTGTTTTACGTTGTCAAAATATTTAAGCCTCTCTTTCGGCTTTACAGTCAGAAGGCACTTTTTGGGGACATTTTTATTTGCATAGAGCGTAAAAAGATCTCTTAATCGTAGTTTCATTCTATAGAATTACTTCAGGCATTTACCAGTAATGAATTTTTAAATGTAATTTTGACCTGTTTGTTGTGCTACGTACTACGAATACTTCCTTTGGGCGCAAACGTCCGCGCTCGAAAAGCTAGATTCTACGAATATTTACTTAGCCTTTTCGGTAGAGCACGACTTTTACGAATATTTTTTCTGTGTGTATTTTGAAATTTCTTTAAGACATGATTGCCATAAGTGTTCTCGATTGATCTTTTCCTAGCTTATCTTACTGTACCATTTTGTTTCCAACGTTCAGCTTTGTGGTACATTGTATAATATTCGTTTTTCTTGTGGATTATATACCTAAAGATTCGTACAATAAGGAAACACAGCTTAGAAAAAAGGCAACAAGTCTAGTGTACGTGAATAATAATACAAACTGAAGTGAACATGATATGCCTGTCTAAACCCAGAAAGCAATATAATTAGTGGCATGCCGTTCAAAATTAGAAACATAACCTCGGCGGGTAAGAGTGATGAGAATGAGAGTGAAAGACAGAAATCGAGAGAGAGAAGAGAGTGAATGATATATATATATATATATATATATATATATATAGAGAGAGAGAGAGAGAGAGAGAGATGGAGAGATATAGAATGAGGAATAATTACGGTGCTGGAGGAATAGCAAGACAATTCGCACTCCTGATATCTGGTGGATTCATGACAGTCGGCAATCCATGTGGTGCCTGCCGCATTGCACACCAGCGTGACCATGGAATTGTCCATTGCGTCCTGCTCGATTACACCGTTCATGCCGCCGTTAATCTCAAAGAAATTCTGTTATTTTTGGATCCACTTCTGTAAATTTACAGATTCGTATCTGTAATTTTTTTAAATTCTCATTTTAAGTAATTAACGAACCTCTATCGGCTGCCCGATGCAAACAAGCGTGAGAGTGGCGCAACCATCGCCGTTCACCGCTAGCATCTCCGTCATGAAAGGCTTCTGTTGAGAGTTCCGCGCAACGGTGTCCACCATCGCTGGTGTGCACCGTGAGCAGGCTGTTGAGTCAAATTTTGTGAAATATTTCCTTGAAATTGAACTATTCATCATCCCACTCACTTGTCAGCAATAGAAAAACCCAAAGGAGCACGATAGCAGCATCCGTAGTAAACTATTAAACTTCCTTTTTCGAAATCATGCGCTCTCTCGCCTTTTGTGTCAGGCAAAATGGCGCGAATTCAAACTTTAGTTTTAACTCTTTAAAAAAAAGTTGACCAAGCGTAGGCGTCGGCGTCACCGGATTGCGTGTCCGTCCACAGGCTTGGACGTTGATGCAGAATGACAGTAGAATAGACAGACTTGTCAGGTGACTTAACTTGTTTTTTTTTTACTTTTCTTTTGGCAGAAAATCATACCAACATTTCAATACTTCACATAGTTTTTTTTACTCGCATACAACAAATTAAAAAGCGAAAAAAGCGTCACCATAAAAGGGATGATTTTTTTGATCACTTTGATCATTTCAGTAATACGAGACTGTTTTTTCAATATGAAATTAATTAATTTAATAATTAGGTCTTGCCTGAAATGCGAGGTCGTAGGTCGCCGTGCCCAGGTCATCCTACTCGAACTGACAATGGAAGAGCATTGGATCTTTCTGCCATTTTATACAGAGCCTACCTAAATGGCAAAAGGCAGAAATTAATTATACAACAAAAACATTCAGAACGTCTTCCTTCCTCTTATTGTCAATCAGACAAGCTCGCTTTCTTTTTTTCTTTTTTCTTCATGGCTACAGAGACTGCGAGCTTCCTAATTATTTCCTTGATCCTTTCATCTCTCTACGGTCCCCGATCATTTATCACGTGCATGCTTTTTTCTTTCTGCCTCGGTCACCATACCAGGAAGCTGTCTCTCTCTCTCCCACTCTCTCTCTCTCTCGCTTTCTGTCTCTCCATCTCTCTCTCTCTCTCTCTATTTCTATCTATCGCTCTCTCTCTCTCTATCTCTCTCTCTCTCTCTCTTTCTCTCTCTCTGAACGTTACTGACTCTCTATATCTTTCTCTCGCTCCATTCGCTCTTTCTTCTTCTCCTCTCTCTGGTTCACTCTTTCAATCAACTATCTGACAATGAGATATGAATCTGCCGCGCGTTTCATTTCTTTTTTAACCGGCTTTATGTTTTTTCTTGTCTTCTCATTTTCGTCATCTGCCTTTCTGTGCTTTGCCAAACTTTCCGTTCTCGCTCAACTCTCTCTCTCTCTCTCTCTCTCTCTCTCTCTCTCTCTCTCTCTTTACCACTACTCCTCTCTTCTCTCTCTCACTCGCTTACTTTCTCTTTCCGCACGCGCTCACTTTCTTTCTCTCTCTCTCGCTCTCTGTCCCACTCTCTTTAAGTTTTGCTCTCTCTCTCTCTCTCTCCACCTCCGTGAGACAGATTGTAAAATGCAGTATGTTCCATATGTTCCCTCTCTGCTTCTGCAGCCCTCCTCAACTCTCAATTTGCTGTGCGCTGCCAGTACCGCTTGAGAGACCTGATTTCAAAAACCCGTCAGATATCGGTTGCAGCTCTGACCTGGCCAAATTCCTGCTCCTTTCATCTCAAGCAGTGATGAATAACCATTTTACGCCGTTTACCCGTCTGAATGACTGTGAACGATAGACATGGTTTATCTGAAGCTTTTAAAACTTTCTATGAAGTACTTTTTGGAGTTGATTCTAAAACAATTTACAAAACTAAGCTAATAGCAAAGAGCTGCTAACACACTAAACACGGGAGCGATATGTGATCATTTTAGTGATTAATAAGAGAATAATTTATGTTTGATTACTAAAGTTAATTTCGCACGTTTGCAGCATATGTAAATTTTGACAGATGCTATACGGCATCATAATAGGCAAATCAATCTGCGTTCTCTCGCCTGTATGTACATCTGTCTGCAGGTTGGACGACATTTTTTCTTCTTTCTCTGTCTGCTCACTGTTGCTTGCTCTCAATCTCTCTCACGATTATTATCTCACACTGTCTCCTTCTCTCTCACTTACGCACACACTCTCTCTCTCTCTCTCACTCTCTCTCACCCACTTTTCATCGTTCTGTTGTTTATAGCTATCTACGGAGCGACAATAGAGAATACATGGTTGGCTCTTCTTTCTTCGCTTCTCTCCTTCGCTTCCTGTGATCACTTCTCTTTCATTCTCTGATAGCCATGTTGTTCAAACATCATTCTAAATGACATTCAAATTCCACTTTTTCCTTGCTCACATCTGATTTCAAACGGCCGGTGGATTCTTACGTCTACGATGTTATTTTCTTTCTGGACTCAACGGTCTTGATTTACTTCCGGTTTTACTACTTAACAATATTCTTCCAAGAATCAACATAAAGATGAAATCATTACACTTGAAATGAGATTGTTCAATAATATTATACCGCGCGCAATACCTCCTGGGTCAAAAACACCTTGGAAAACCAAAAAAAGCTTTGTCAATTTAAAGTCTAAATGAATTATCTTTTCTCTCTCTCTCCCTATCTCGCTCTATCTCTCCTTTTCGCGCTCTCTCTCTCTCTCCCTCTCTCTCTCTTTCTATCTCTCTCTTTATCCTTCTCTCTCCTCTCTCCTCTCTCTCTCTCTCCTCTCTCTCTCTCACTCTCTCTCCTATCTTTCACCCTCTCTTCAACTGATCTTTATTTTTTCTTAAATATATTTCTGAGCTATGGTTATTAACCCATCGAAACATGTACATATGCCTTATTTATGCTAAAGTTCGATTTATTCGTATTATTTACGTTATAGCATACATTTTTTTTCTTGCAGTGTTCCTTCTTTACAATTATCGAGTCAAATTTACATTTACAATGAGATCCTGCTGGAATAATTCCACATGAGATGACAATTGTAAAATCATATCATTCCACACGCAAACCGCCTGCGCCAATTTTAAAGCACATCTTGGAAAATGCAAATAAAATTGGTAATTTAAGCACTCTCACTCTCTCATTTTCGCACTCTCGTTCTCTTTCTCACTCACTCTCTCTCTCTCTCGCTTTCTCTTTCTCATTCACTCTTTCTCTCTCTCTCTCTCTGTTTCTCTCTCTTTGTTTCTCTCTCCCTTTCATTCCATCTTTATCTCTCTCTAACGGCTCATAATATTTTTTAAATATATTTCTCTCCCATATCTCTTAAAGCCTTCGTAAGATAATAATATGGTTTTATTTATTTATATTTTACGAATTCAAGATACCTACTGTGCAATTAATCTTGACAAAATGTTTCTTCAAAGGTTAATAGCAAGGCTAATACGTATAAAAGTACAAAACCTTCATTCGATAGAAACAATAATACCTCCTTTCGATTAGTCAAGATTGGTCCCCTCTGATTAAATGAAAAATGTTTCTCCAGAAACGATTTCTCCTCCGCCACACGCCCCACCCCCCGGCCGCGCCTCACTCCTGATGCCGCGCACTCGCACTGCGGTGAGAAATAATCTCTTGACTTTATTCATACTTACATCATTATTTTATTATATGTACGTCGTCTATGCATGGTCATGATCACTCGTCTTTGGATGATCGATGAAAAAATAATATTAAACCCCGCACGCAAACCGCCTGACTCATGTTGAGACACATCTTGGGAAAAAAAAGTATGAGTGAAAAAAGCGCCGCGAATGACGCGGCACTTCCTTCCGCGCTATTCGCGGCACGTCGAAAGGCGCAGTAGCAGCCAAAACAACTCGAAGATCGCGCCAAGTGTCGTCGCCGAAGCACACGACATTCTCAGAGATCACGTCGGTTTTCGTCGTAGGTCGTAGATCAAGTTCATCTCACAAAATAAAGAATAATAAAGAATCTGTAGAACTGTTTGTTCATTTTCATTTCGTTCACATGTAACTGGAAGCGAAGCCCGACGAGACTGACTTCTGACTCCGTCGTCCACACCGCGCGCTCTCCTCTTCGGCTTCGGCGCCTGCTCGGCGGACTGCGACGCGGAGGCCTTCGCAGCGCCGCACGACCGAACGCGCCAGGCTGATCGACTCCTCGGTTGTTCGTCTGAAGAGTTTGTCTTGTGCTTCAAGACTCTTCATGATCCGTTAGATAAGCTTATGATCTACTTCCTGCGCAAACCAATTTGATCTCGGGCAGTCGCGCGCTCGATCTGCGCGACAATTTTCGCTGCTTTGTCTGTTTTTGCTAGAGGGATTACGGAGGAAATGAAATAAGAAGAAGAAGACGAAGATAAAAAGCATCATTCCAAACGTTTGAAAATTATATGTTCTAGCAAAAGAAGACTGAGAGGATAGACAAAGTCGCCATTGAACTTCATTCTTGTGCTACAAATATTGATTAATTTAATTTTTGCTATAAGCAAGTGAGCTACTGAAACAATCAAAATGATTTTAAGGGAATTTGTTAAACTGCATTGATACTAATGGAAACCACCAGAGTGAGGGGCTGAATGGGATGAACTGGGTGGCGGTTCCAATTGGGTGACGGTAGAAATTGGGTGGGGTACCAATTGGTTGGGGGTACCAATTGAGTGGGTATACCAATTAGGTAGGGGTACCAATTGTTTAGGGTACCAAATGGGTGCGGGTACAAATTGCCTGGCAGTACCGCTAGGTGCCAATTGGGTCGGTGGGTACTTGATGGGTATCCGCATGGCCCCCTCTCTACTCGCCCTGTGGAATTGTGTGCTTGGCGGGCGAGAGCGTGCCGTCGAAGTGGACGCGCTTCGTCTTGCCGTCAGCCATTTCCACGTGGACGAGCTGCTTCGTCAGCCACGAGTGACTGTTGCACCACACCACGTAGTATCTGGAACGGGACAGAAAAACTCACGTTTGGCTTCGGCGAAAGAAGGCGCCGCTGGAATCTCTTGTATCCATTTATTTATTTATTTTTTTCATGCTTATTTTTTTCATGCTTTTATTGACAAAATGATCATAAATTTGGTGCTGCGCACAGCACATTGAAATAGTGGAACTCCTTTCACTTTTGCTTAGTATGGGAAAAATTTTCAAACATCGCGCCAAATTGCTACCAAGAATATTATTTAAACTTCCCGCAATTTTCAAAAAAAGTTTAACGGGACAACACTGCGGCCACCGGGGCCAACAGATTCGTGCGTTGGTGAGGCATATCGAAGCTTGCAACCGACATTACCCGGCCCTTTCTATGGAGAGAGAGTACGAAGGGCTCAAGCAGTGAAATGGGAGGAGAGGGATAAGGTGCCCGTTTCAAAATGAACTAGTCCCATACTTACGAAATCCGTCCGAGATAGGTTGCAATGAACTCCTAAAAACGAAAGTGCCGTTAGTGAAATTGTTTTTGGATTATCACCCTTAAAAGTGATCCTCTTGGATCCGAGCGGTGCACCATTTGAAGAGGGGCATCTTTAACAAGAATTGAATGGAACAAAGTGCTGTGCTGCGCTTTTAACTACATCAATATTATGAGAAATTTAAAATTTACTGCTATTTTATTTTATTATAATCTCGCTGCGACATCCGATTAGATCACTCATGTTTAGATGAGTGTGTAAAAATTACATCTTAACGCACGCAAACCGCCTGGCTTGTTTTATTTACCACATCTTGGAAAATGCAGAAAAAAAAAGTTTTTAATTTGTTCATTTACATGTTGGTTCCTCGTCGGATCATTAGTTAAATATTTTGTTCGTATAATTAGCTAAATAACATTAATTTTCATATCTAACAAACAGGATATTTCTTCATAATCCCTCTCACTCGCTGGTATCTGCCATTTTTATCTCGCCTTCTCCGTTGGTCTAACAAAACAAATGAAATTAAAATATTCTTGATAGTAAAAAAGGAGTGATTACAGGGAATTCCTATTTGAACTTTACACTGTTCGCATCGTTCATAGTTTCTCGAGAGCAACTATGGCAACACATTGGCAAATGTTCAAAACAATAATCTTGCCTACTTGCTATCTTTTTTTGTATTCCTTTATTTTAATTTATTTTTGTTCAGTTTTTTTATTGAGACTCAATTAGCTGTTCTCTCTCACAACCAGCGGTAATGTTATTATTTTCTTCATATTTAATATTCAACCGGACAATAACAAATCATTAATGGTAAGATGATTATTGTAAAATATATAATATTTTGCAGCACGAAAACCGCCTATCTCGTTTTTGAAGTACCATTTGGAAAATGAAAAAAAAAACGTCACGCTACGAGTCATGGCACTCGTGAGAACAGCAAAAACAACAACAAGAATGAACAGGTGCACCACGCGCCCCTCGTGCGTCTGCTGTCTCGACGCGAGTGATGCGGAAGGCGAGGAAAGGCGAGGCGACCGCGATCTCGCTCGCTCGATTAGGAGATCGCTTTAAGTGAATTGTTTTCCTAAATATTATTATTTTTAAGTTCCTAAAAAGCAATGTTGTAAAGGAAGAAAGGCGTAATTTTGTAAGAGTAATCTTTTGAAGTAACTTTTATCATGTCTTATAAAATAAGTGTGTAAGTTAATTCCAACCGGCCGCGCCCTCTTCTGCTGCCATCGACCTAGCTGCACGTGCTGGCGACCACTCGAGGGACGCCTTCCTCAGCTTCCTCTTCAACTTCCGCTCGCAACGACGAGCGCGCACGCTTGTTTATATTTTTCACTTTTATTTTATTTTATTTTCGTTAATTCTTTTATTGAGTCACAAGTTTGCCGCGTGCTTGCACGCCCATCACATCAATCACTTTTAGATGAGTGTTGGAAAAATAACATGTTACCAGACGAAAACCGCCTGGCTCATTTTTAAAGCACATCTTGGAAAAGGCAAAAAAAAATTTTTTTTACATTTTACATTTACATTTCAGTTTCCTGTCGTACAATTACTTATATAAGTAACATTAATTTTATATCTCAACATTAATTTTTATAACTCATAATCAGGATAAAAGAAACATAAGCTATGTAATCTCACAGTATCTTCTGCTGCTTTGGGACACGCCTCTCTATCTCTTTCTCCCGCTCTTCTCGCTCTCTCTCTTTCTCTCTCTCTCTCTCCCTCCTTCTCCGTCCCTCGTTCTCTCTTAGCTCCATGCCATTCCAACTCTCTGTCCATTCCAGTGTCTCCTCCCGCGACCGTCCTCTCCCTCGTGCGTTGCACTCTCCGCTGTCGATATCACGGCGAGTCATGCTGAGATAGAGAGAGAAAGAGAGAGATACAGAGTGAGAGAAAGAGAGAGGAATGAGAGGAGAGGATGACAGAAAGAGAGTGAGGAAGAGATAGAAGGAGAGTGTATGAGAGAGATGAGAGGGATAGAGAATGAGAGAGACACGAGAGAGAGATGAGAGGGAGAGCGAGGTATAGAGAGACAGAAGTAGAGAGATAGGAGGTGAAAGAAGAGAGAGAATGATAGAAGATAGAAAGATCAAAGTAAGAGAGCAAGCAAGAATAATTCTTAATATCAAGCTTAGTATTGTTGCAAAAACACTTAACATCACATGTAACTTGCAAACAACCGGCTCACTTGATGCGAAGGGGCATAACAATGACAGCAAGAAGACTTTATGTGAACATGACCTCTGGTAATCTGACATACGCCTTATAACATCTCATTGAGAATTGGGGCCTTATAAGATTTACGAACGCCTTATCAAGGAGTTCGTAAATCTCAAGGCTTTTGGTGTGGGTAGTGCCATATATACGGTAAGAAAATTCTTGCTTCGTTTGAAAGCGCTTCACTTCGGAAATGTGAATACTGCGAATGCTTATTCATTCACTTTTCCTTTCGAATTAGATTGTGTTTTTAAGTAAGCCTTGTGTTTTCAGGAATGCGGAGGTTTGGGTCTCCGAATCGTCATCGCGTGGTGAGGGATGCGTTGGCCTTGGCGGAGGATACTGTCCGTAAGAGAAGAAGACAGACTGATGACTGCGACGACTATATGCTCGGAATGAACGAAGAAGAGGACGATAACGCGGAATCTTCCCCTGATGAAATGGTAGACGAGATGAGCACTCCGGACCCTGCTTGTAAGGAATATTTCTGTTTTTCCTTCAAACTGTTTATTAGACTTTGTTTTTAGGTTTTTTTTATTAAACTGTTTCTTTTTTGGTTGATTTGTAGTAAATTGGTTTTTTAGTGGCAGATCATCGTTCAATGTTGACGGAGCTAAATGAAGTCCCTTCCGAAGTACTTTGTCGACTACAGTTCTTGATCGACAACTCGTTTAGCTACGCCGGTTCGATACTTTTCGTTTGTTATGCAAGCTTGTTCAAAAAAGTATGACCGTTGCCTTTATCCTTTTTACTATCCTTTTTACTTTACTATCCTTTTTACTTTGTTACTTTACTATCCTTTTTACTTTTTACTTTACTATCCTTTTTACTTTTTACTTTTTACTTTTTACTTTTTACTTTTACTATCCTTTTTACTTTGTTTATGAATATAAATATTCGGCACTGTATTATGAATATAAATATTCGGCACTGTATGTTTGAATACTTCATATATTTATATATATGAACATATGAATATGAATATTTGTCCCGCTGCACTTCCAAGCAGGGCCCCCTCCGTTCTGTCGTCAAGCATGTCGCATTCGGCTGCATTGACCAGGTTACGCTATTTCTTTCCCTGTCGGTTAACCTACAATTCATTCTTTTGCCTTAGCTCATCCCGATGGAATCCCGCCACAAGTACACTGTGTCGGAGAAGCCACAGAAAGGGCTCTTGCCGATTCCATTGGAACTGCTGAACACATGCGTTGGTAAGTGTACAGTACTCTCCATGTCCAGATACACTGCTTACACTTATTACTTTAGATGCCTTTATGGCCGCCCTCGCAGATGGAGAGAACAACAGGCTGGAAGGTGCCATCTGTTCGCTCTGGGCACACTACTGGACGTATTGCACGTGCGTTTCTATTTAACATTATTTACTTCACAAATCTCAATTACATATCCTTTTCTGCACTTCAACAGTTATGTTTATTTTAGAACTCATTCGCGCTTCAATCGTAAGAAGAGTCTCGATGCGACCACTCAGCCGAATCCCACCAACAAGTAGGACTCTCTCGGCGCCGTCATACCAGCTAAGTACTGCAAGAAGCAGTTTGTTATCTTTTTTTCCTGGTTTGTTTGTTACTTGTTAATTTATTACATGTTTGTTACATTGCCCGACTATTTGTTCCATTTGGATGATCATTTCTGAATTCTAGCTCAATAACTTTAAGGTTAAGTAGCTATTATTGGTATTCTAGGATATGCAATTCTTGTAAAATTACATATTTCGACCATTAACTATCATTTGAGACGACATGATAAAGTGTTTCTACATCGGCGTAGCAATTTAAAATTGACTCCTAATACGGCGATTTTGAAGCCTTACGAGAATTTTTTGCGCATTACCCGTGACGATAACTTCTCAACGCGCCTCGACAAGGTTTCAATTCCGTGTTATAAGGCGTAAGTCAGATTACCAGAGACTAACTCTGAAAAGCATATACATATATTTGGAAGTTGCGGAATACTCATTGACAAAACATTAGTGTTTTGCATGCAAAGTCTTGTACTGCCCTGTGAATCCTCCATCTATCTCTCTCTCTCTCTCTCCCTCTTCGTTTGCGAGCACTTCAAGATGTTTTTATGACTTTTCACTGTTCTTTCGACTATTGAGAAACATAAGGACAGCCTCGCGGGGCACTTTGACTTGACGTGCGGAGATACCATAAGTTTAAATAACATTCGTGGTAGTAACGACAGTCTTTTGCCCTCCCTTTGGATGTCCAAACTGGGACGAGCCATGACAGGGCCTTCGTCAGCTTCTTCTTCAGCTTCCTCTCGCGAGGACTCGCATGCACGCGCAGCGGCCGCGCACGCACTCGCGCTACGGTCAGAGAATGCCAATGAAACCTTCGTTTTACCTTATTTCATTTAAAATTTTTTTTACATTTTTTATTGCGATCAAGTTATAATTATATTATTATAAACCTTTAATTTAATTTCCTGGGAGCTTCTTCACCTATGCACTTATCAGTATTCTTAGGATGAGTGCTGTACAAATAATACTTGAACGTTCGCGAACCACCTGGCTCATTTTTCCTTGGAAAAATATGATAATTTTTTTTCATTTATATCTGATTTCTTGTCGTATTATTAGTTAAATATTTAATTTGTATAATTCATTAAGCAGAATTAATTTTTATATCTCCTAATCGGTATTTCCTTTTTTTAGCATTCTCGCTCGTTGGTATCTCATTCTTTTTCCTCGCCTACATTCTTGAGCAAGCTCAATTGATCAAATAAAAACAACATACTCTAATGGTTTCTGCTGATCTTAAAATCTCTAATGCACATTAGTTATAAGGCTCAAATTTTTTTTTTTTTAATTTTTTTTTTCACCCTCCCCATGACTCTTTAGTAGTGTTATTATCAAAGATTATGTAGTCAACACGAAGAAAATTTTGCTTTTTTTTCATTAATGGAGAGGATTTCGCGAGACTATCAATCTTCCTTGGATAAGTGATGTAAAAATAATATTTAAACCGCCTGGCTCATTTTTGCCACAAATAAATGTTGTCTTTTTTCATTTAAATCTTGTTTCCTGTCGTATTATTAGTTAAAATATTATGTTCAGCTAATTAATTAAACAGCATTAATTTTAATATCGCACAATCAGGATTTTTCTTCTTTAGCCCTCTCGCTCGTTGGTATCTATCTGATACGCTTTCCTCGCCTACTCTGTTGAGCTAGCA
Organism: Allodiplogaster sudhausi; assembly: GCA_945643635.1. Classification (NCBI taxonomy): domain Eukaryota; kingdom Metazoa; phylum Nematoda; class Chromadorea; order Rhabditida; family Diplogasteridae; genus Allodiplogaster; species Allodiplogaster sudhausi. The sequence goes on from CALZFC010000006.1 coordinate 711,074, forward strand.
AAATTGATGAAACAAAAGCAACATTATGTATCGTTAAAAAAATCGAGGATTGATTAGAGATTATTCACTCTCTCTCTCTCTGTCTGTGTCTCTCACTATATTTCTGCCACGTTCTTTCTCTCACTCTCTCATACTCTCTCTCTCTCTCTCGCTTCTTTTCAGGATGGCGAGCGTCTTACAAAGAATGAAGTGTGTCTGCTCGTCTGCACTCCCTCTTCGTCGCCTTTCCACTTCTGCTGCAGGCAAATGGCATTTCGTACGAACCGCCTTGCCAAGCTAATGGAGCACTGTTTCTTTCTTTCTTTCTTTTTTTGACACCAACGTTCGAATAAAATAATTAAAATGCCATTAATCTTTCTATCCGATTTTTTTTTGCATCTGCAGAGAAAGGTAGATGATTCTAGGAGTTCATTTTAGGAACACTGCAATTGAGCGTCTATGGAAATATGCGATAGCTCGAATAAAAACTTGCAGCAGCGGTGTTTGTGGATTTCTGTGATCGAGAGATATGTAAATTAATTAAAAATGAAAATCAATCTATTGCCTTAAAATATGACAATTCTATCAGCGCTACTGGAAGAGAGCACCGTGTTCTCTCAATTGCTTGATTCTACAAATAATTTCTCAACTGGTGGATTCCATTCGTATAGAATCGGAAAAGAAATACATCTCTCCCCGCACCCTCAGGGCCGCGCCTCTCTTCTGATGCCTTCTGATGCACGTGCTGGCGACCACTCGATGCGCTTCCTCTACAGCTTCCGCTCGCAAGGACTCGGGAATCTCCTTTTTTTATTTTATTTTGCATATTATTTTATTGATGGTGAGATCATAATATATCAGCTTCCCGCATTCTGTATTAATATTAGTATTTTTCTACTGAAGCGAGCAGGAAAGAAGAATCAATAACCCTATGATGAACATTGCAAAAATAATATTTTACCGCCCTCAAACCGCCTGACTCATGAAGAGACACATCTTGGAAAATAAAAAAAAAATTCAATTCAGATCTATAGTAATGAATTGAATGAATCAATAAGAATAAGAGAGAGAAGGAGAGAGAGAGGAGAGAGAAGAGATAGAGTGATGGTGAGAAAAGTGAGAGGAGAGTGAGAGAGGTAGAGAGGGACAGGAGGGAGGGTTGAGAGAGAAGAAAGAAGGAGAGAGAGAAGAAGAAGACAGTTAAGGAGAGAGAGAAGGAGCGATAAAGAGGCCACGAGTGATTATTGCCACGTAATATCTGAATCGAGACAAAAACTCACGTTTGAATTCGCGCCTTTTAGCCTGATACAGGGGTGAGAGATCGATCACACATGATTTAGTGAGACGCGACAATAACGGTCAGGAAGATTTACGTATGTATGTATGTTGAGTCGGCTAAATTTCGTGCTCCTAAAAGGCAATATATCTTGCTTGCTAACCTACCTGTTTATTCACCGTCATAATTATTATTTTAAAAAATTTGCGAAGTTGATTGTCAAGCCCAATCTTATTTTCATATATCACCAAGAACTTTTGACCCTGCGGTTTGCTTGCTCTCACGTTTTCCTATACATACATAGATTGCGATACCCATAGTTGCTTTTTGGTACTCTCCTGGGCTTTTTAAATAATTGAAAAGAAATACTTACTAACATAACAGCACCCGTTTTAGGTGATTTTGTTTTCTATGACACTTTTTCAATCTCCTGTATTTTAGTTTTCAATATTCACTCTTTTACATTGGACGCTCTGTATTTGTTCATTTTCAATTGTATCTATGCAAGCTAGCAAAAGTAATTGAAAGTAAGCGAGAAGCTAAAACTAAGTGCAAGTAAAATAGTAGACGACGAACTTGTTCACCTGCCCGGTTGCTCCGCCACGATCGAAGATGATCTCTAAATTGCTTTATTCTACAAATATTTTCGCAACTGGTGCTTTCCATAAACATAAACACGATATAGAAGTGGCTGCGTGCTCTTATTGCAGATTGGCCGCATGCAGCGTTATTGCCGATTTAGAAAAGGGGGGGGGGGAGGTATTGCCGATTACTACTCAAGGTGTTTAGGTGTAATCTGTTTCTCAACTTGTAGAAAGATTTATTAATGTCATTCACAGAATGCATATGTATATATTAATAGAAAGAGAGACATTGAGTGCGATGTTGGAATCTTCAGTGATCCTTGCCCGTCGTGTGCTTCTTTCCCATCTCGTCGAGATATGCAAGAATTGCTGTATTTGGAACAAACCATAGCCTCTGGGAATGCGTTGCTCGTAATGGCTCTAATACGCGACCATAGCATCGCACTTCATTCGTCTCTGGGCTATGTCTTGCCGTTCAGAGACTGAGCAACATATTCGGGAGCCGCATTTCCAAATTGGCAATAACGCTACACCCCCTTTTCTAAATCGGCAATAACGCTACACCCCCTTTTCTAAATCGGCAATAACGCTACACCTACTTTTCTAAATCGGCAATCGGCAATAACGCTTCACCCCTTTTCTAAATCGGCAATAACGCTACACCCCTTTTCTAAATCGGCAATAACGCTACACCCCGATATTTGACCTACTTATTTTTTTTTCGGCAATAAGGGCACGCAGCCTATAGAAGGGCTTATAGAAGTAACTGTCTAAAAAGCAGACTGGTAAGAACTTTGAGTCTGCGTTCAGATTTTACTAGCAGGGCGAGGAAAGAGAACTCTAATTTGCTGGTTGTGGCAGCGAGAAGGCAACACTCCTTGAGAAAGTTGTCTTGTACAATTTTTCTTTCTTTTTTTTTGTTAATCGAGCCGATTAAGATAGCAAAAAAAAAAGCAAATGTAAGGAATCTTTTTAAACTTGTTCTTGATTTCGTGTCCTTTCACCTGCTACAGGTTGATGAATTTTTGACCGCTGACCATCATTCCCTGTCGAGGTCGAAAAGCTGAAAGTTTCATTATAGTTCTGACCTTTGTTGAAACCAATGAAATATGTACGTATCGTCGTATTTATCCTAAAGTATACTTCTATCTCTTATTTATGTTACATAAAGTTTTGTTTTGCAGTTTTTTCTATACAATTATAGTGTCAATTTGACATTTTACCATGATAAATGCCTGGAATCTTGTTTATTATTTTTTTATTTAATTTAATTTTTATTCATTCTTTTATCGACATCAAATGAGCCGCTCGATTTCAGTCCCAATGTTATAATTCTCGCTGTAATTAATTTTTACTTTGCGCTCTTTGTGCGAGATCGTTTCGGTTGAGATGAAAATTGTAAAATAAAATAAAACCGCCTGCGTCAAGAGTACATCAATAAAGGAATGAACTTAGGTGATTGGGTGTGGGCAGTGTGGGGGTATCCATATAGACAAGCACAATCATATTTTCATCTATGGTTGCTTTCACGAAATGCATTATGACCCGGTTGTTTGCTTGCGCTCACTTTCTTTTTTATATCGACTGCGCTGTTAATGGCTGATATCATCCATTTTGGTAGTGGAAATGTTTAAATGTTATGAATTGTAAAAGCAGCATTTATTTGAATTTCTTTTCTAGGGCACGTTTCCTCTCTTGTTCGCTTTGGTTTTCATACCAATCATCCTTTACTCAATAACGTGAACGCTTTAGTCTTCACTCTTTTGCCTTTGAAGCTTTTTATTTGATATTTCTCTGTTGTATCTATTCGAATAGCTACATATATAATGGCTCGAGCTGCTGAAAGTAGCTCCAATTAAGAGGGTAAATGAGAAGCTAAACGTAAGTACAAGTAAGGGAGTAAATGAGAAGTAAAAAATTAAGCGCGAGTAAGAGAGTTAATGAGAAATCGTCCTCACCTGCCCGGCCGCTCAGCGATTATCGAATCCGACTCGTGAACGATCTTCGCCGTCAGCTTGAAGTACGGAAAAACCATCTCGAGGTTGTCCCTCTCGTGCTCCTTGAACTGGAGCACAGTTTTTGAGGCGCGAAGTTTAAATAATATTCGTGGTAGTAACGCCAGCCTTGTTCTCTCCCTATAGATGTCCAAACGGGGACGGCCCTGGCAGGGCCCTTGATCCCGCCCTTGACCAGGCCTGGTCCCCTGCCCTCCCCCTTCCTAATTTGTAGCCTCCGACTTTCTCCTTGTCCTTCTTAGGCCGCTCGCGATCTCCCAGACCATGACGGCGTCGCTTTAGCTATTATGATTCCTTTAACAGTTTCCTTGACTTTTAACATCTTTATGAAGTCAGGATTAAATTTTTTTTTCTTTTCTGGAAGCGATAGGCGAAGCCGGAGGAGCGCGACATAACTTGTACGGCACGTGGATCCACTTGGCAATGTTCACCACGGAGCCGGGGCTCACCTTAGAATCGAGGAAAATTATAGACAAGTAAAGAAATATAATAAAAGCGAATCAATAATAAATTGACTAATTAAAAACTACAAATTAATTGTTGGTGATTCTCAATTTCATTATTTTTATGAATAGGCTTACTGATCAACCCAAATGACGCTGCTAAAGTGCGGTTTTATGAGGCTTGCAAAAGGAAAACCACCTGCACGCGCTCCCCTCTTGTTTTAAAATTACTGAAAGACTATGTAGAAGTGTCCAGATTAAGATGACATTATAGTTATTAGCCAATTAAATTATATCAAAATTATAAATTTTGTGCTATAAATATAAATAACATACTGCTTTGTTCGACAACAATATATACAAATAATTTCATTCAATCTAGAAAGATAGAGAAAGTCTTCTCTCCATGATGAAATTTTAAATGATTTTATATCAAAGGTGGCAACCGTAAAATCACCTACCCTATATTTTTAACTAATTCTTTCATTTTCCAGATTACGAAAGATTGTATGTTCCCCAGGAGATAAAATAAACTAAAAATTTTCTTAAGAATAAATAATATGTTGATAACAGGTACTCGCTCGCAACTTGCGACCCATCACTCATGTTTAGATGAGTGATGGAAAAATAACATTTTGCCGCACGCAAACCGCCTGGCCCATTTTTAAGGAACATCTCGGAAAAGAATTTTTTTTTCAATTTTACATTTACATTGTGGTTTCCTGCCGGAACATCAAAAAATCACAATAGAATTGTCTCATACGAGCGAACTCTCGAACTTTATTATTCAGAAGTGTTCATCAACCCAACTTTATTGGCAAGGGGAAATGGATAGTGATGCTGAGATACATTCAGCCTTAAAGTCAGAAAGGGAGATATAGAGGGAGGCAGACAGAGAGCGACAGATAGAGGAGTAAAGAATGAGGAACTGTAGAGTGAGAGACAAGTCGCAAAGAGAAGAGAGAGAGAGAGAGAGAGAGAGAGAGAGAGATAGATAGAGACGGCGGGTCGACTGAGAAGTTTCTCTCCCAAAATGTAAGACGTCGCTCGCATAGGAACATCAAAAGATCTTCTCGCTGAAATAAAGAAGTTATGTCAAAAATATATATTTTTTTTAAAGCTACAAAAGTTTCAATTGTAATAAATAATGGGTAGGATAGCACTGATCTCATTCTACCGTATACCCTCAATTGACACTAAAATAAAAACTCAAAACTGACCCCAAAGTGGTGTAGCCAAAGACGACGACGAGGATGATGCCGAGAACGATGGAAATGATGGAGAGGACGACGAAGATGATCACGGTACACTGAGCAACATTTTTCAGTTAAATATTATTTTCTACGAGTAATCTTCATGTTAGAACCAAAATATATTATGAAGGGGCATTTTCGGTGTGAACTATAGTGCCATGCCATACGGTGGTGCAGCGGCGAATGCTCTTGAGATCCGCGGCCAGCGAGTCCTTCTCTTCGCCCTTTCCGCCGTCCTTTCCTCCTGTGACGAAAAATTACGTTATTATAATTAATTTAAAAAAAAAATATATATATATATTATCAATAGTAAAAATGTCCACTTGCGCACATCTCATTTTCTTCTTTCCCTCCCAATTTCAGTGCTACCGTAATCCTTTACCCTTCGCATCCTTCTTCGGCTTCTTTTCGTCCTTTGCCTTCTTCGGATCCTTTGCAGAATTGGGCGACTTGGCCTTTCCATCGTCCTTCTTCTTCTTCGATTCTTTTCCCGCATCGAGGCGGGGAGCCGCCTCGAACTGGACGCCTGGCAATGAGATGGATAATTTTTTTTTAATTATTGATGTTTTTTAAAATCATTTTTTAAATATAAAATTGTTTTGAAACAAATATAATATTTTATGCAAATTATTATTAGGTGGGCCGATAAAATACTGACGATTACGGCATTCCGAGATTGCAAGCTGATCGAAGTTCTGCAAACAAAAAGAGCCATAAGAGAAATTCCAACAAGAAGAAGAAGAAGTTGTAAAAATGTTCTGACGGATCTTTTTTTCTTCAACGATCTATTGATAAATGTCGTCGTGGCTTTCTTCAAATTTTTTTAAAGAACAATTGTCCAAATGAAATGAAGATGGGAGAGGGGGGGGATAAATTGTCTTGAGAGGATTAAAAGGACTTCGAAAAAGAAGGAGGGGTGGTCAGGGGTGAGGGTGGGGAAATAATCGAGGACAAAGGGCCCTTTCAAAATTAAAAACAACCTCCGGGGAGAAAGATATCTACCACTCCAGCAACATCTCCTTCATCACAGAGATTTTATTTCCCTTTTGTTTATAAGTAATAAATTTAAGAGAGCCTTTCTGTATGGGTCGAGGAGCGCCTGCCCCGGGGAAAGTGTCGGATTTTGGTAACCAAAATTTTATGAGGAGTACGCACTTGCATTGTAAAAGAAATAATGGGGTCAAATTTGTTATAAAAAATTTTTTCTTGCCAGTGCATGCAATAGTAAGGCGAAAGTTTGAGTGTCCATAACTTCCTTAAAACTTAATATTTTTCAGTTTTCTTTTTTTCAGTTTATTTGTCATTGGAAGGCACACAAAAAAGGTCTATGACGTGTTTTCTGAAAATTTAATTCTTGACCCTTTTTAGGCATGTTTCTATTTCAGAAATTGGATTTCTGGACTTTTAACCCATTTTACGGCCCGCGCTAGGGCAAGCGAATACATGACAAGAAAGAGGAGAAAACACTACACAGGATATCTTTTTATGAAGGAAATCGACGAAACGCGCCGTTGAGCAGCTCGTCCACGTGGACGTGGCTGACGGCAAGACGAAGCGCGTCCACTTCGACGGCACGCTCTCGCCTGCCAAGCAGACAATTCCACCGGGCGAGTAGAGGAGAAAAGGGGGCCATACGGATACCCAATTGGTAGCCCCCACTCAATTGGTTATACCAGTTCTGGCAGATCATCTCATACGCGTCATACCACGCGGTGCGGTTGCGGTGCGGTTGCAACAACAATGGGCTGTAGCAGCAATTTGCGTCTTCCGCGCGGCGGCGTCCGCTGCCTCGACGCGAGTTACGCGGAAGGCGAGGAAAGACGAGGCGACGCAGATCTCAAAGAAAATAAGAATAAAAGATAGTAGAAAAATGGCCTCCTTCCTCCTCCGAATGCTTGCTGCTCGCACGTGATCCATTGCCTCTCGTCCTCCTCTTCGTCCTCCCGTTCTCCCTTCTTTGAGTACGAGCGAGTGCTGGCCGAGCAGGTCGACGAGAGCTTACTCTCACCACTCTCCGCGGTGGAGTGACGGTGAGTCATGCAGAGCTAAGAGAGAGAGAAAGAGAGAGAGCAATAGATAGAGGGAGAAAGAGGGGAAAGAGAGAAAGAAAGGAGAGAGAGAGAATGGTAGAAAGGAGGCATGGTGAGAGTAGTGAAGTGAGAGAGGGAGAGGATGAGAGCATGAAGGGGGAGCAGAGAAATGGGGTATTTTAGAGTAAGTTGTGAACCTTGTTTGCCGTGTGATCAAGGTTCCCGTGTTGCTACCATATTTAATAATGCTTACACCCATTGCAAACCACCGCTGACTTGATGTGAGGAGGCAGCAAAATAACAACAAAAAATAATTTATGCGAACATAAATAAATGTTGACTTATTGATGAAGCATTGAGTGGTGATATTTTTCCTGCAAAACTATGACATAAATTCTACATGTTTCTCTAGCTCTCGATCTCTTTCTCTCACTTGCTTTCACTCTCTCTCGCTCTCTCTTTTTCTTTCTCTCTCTCTCTCTCCATATTTGGAACTTGTTACAGGATGAAATCAGATCATTCGGATACATCAGCGAATAAATGATGTATCAGAATTTAACAAAATTGCAGTTTTAACGAGTATTAACCTGCTGCGTATCTCTAGTTGGAACATCCTGCAGGTAAGACATCTAGACATCTCTACATATGTACAATATAATAATTTAGATGTATTTTGGTTTTTGTGTATACATTTTTATGTGTGCATTGTTTTATGTATGTGCTCACTTCTCTTTCATTCTGTGATAGCCATCTTGTTTTCCTTACTTGTATTTCAAACTTACGCCAGGTGGTTTCGGTGTTCATGCTTAGCATATAACATTATCCGCAATTGAAATATTTGTTTGGTGTCACTCCAGTTGTATGCGAATAGTTTTCTATTAAATTCTGGAGCCCTAATCTACATCAACGGCCTTCGATTCTTTCCGATTTTACCACTCAAAATATTCTTCAAAGAATTGCCATCAAATTTCATTGTGTGTCTTCTCTCCCAACATTAATCGCTTGCTTTGCACATATGTATTTTGACTAAAATGCAGTTTTCCTTTGTAGTCATTTCGCTTTCTTTACAACTTTTTCCGATGAGAAAATGGATGAACAATGCAATATTTTCTTTTTCTCTCGCTTTTCCATTCCTCGTAATCAGTGACCGGTTATGCTGCTCGGCGGTGGTCCTCAGCAAAAGTTTGCGTGTTCCATCGCCGTCCACTATATCCGAACTGCTTTGGCTACGCCGCCGGCGGTTGCAACGGAGGCCAGAACGTACCAAGGTTCGATAGAGCTACCAGACAATGAGAATAAACATAAGAAGCATTTGAGAAAGTGAACTTTTCTTAAGCGAACAATTGCAGTTTCAAGAGTTCCGAAACAGATTGGTTCTGTACACGAGATTTAAAATACGCCCTTCAGCTGCTTTCCGAAACTTTTCTATCTGCGAAATAATTTTGAATAATTATTTTTAGATAGATTTGATATGATTACTTTTTTTAGAGCGCGAAAAACGCCTGCCTCATTTTCAAAGTTAAGCTTGCACACATGCAATGGTTTCTCAATCTGTGGTATGATGATTAGTTTTATTACTGCGTTTGTATGATGTTTTCTATTTATTTTAGTTTACCTGTATATATATATCAGGGTATTTTCTGTTTGTGAATCGATCTTCTTCAATAATTAATTAAAAGACAATCAATTAAAAGGTTTTGCAATGTTAATGTTACAATGACCAATGAGCATTAATTAGAACGCGCCCAATGCGTCGTTCCCCTCTTCTTTCGCGTGCGCCCTTGCGACGACTCTTCAACAGTGTTATTATCAAAGTTTATGTAGTCAACGAGAAAAAAAACTGTTTTTCTTTAATGGAGAACTATTCTTCTTGAACTTATCAGCCTCCGTCGGATGAGTGATGTAAAAATAATATTTTAACGCACGCAAACCGCCTGGCTATTTTTTCATGGAAAATTTTTTCCCATCATGTCTTTCTCTCTTCCTTTCTATCTTTCAAGCTCGTTCTTTTTCTCGTCACTTCTTAAAATCCCTCAGTTTCTCTTTCAATCTCTGTCTTTCTCTCTCTCCCTCTCACTCTTTCTCTCTCTCTCTCTCTCTATCTCCCTATTCTCTCCCCTGCCTTCATCTCTCACTTTCTCTCTCTCTCTCTCTCTATCTCCTTCCGTCTCCCACTGACGTGTGTCATAACCAGCCGCAGCATGCCATAATCTGCCTCGTCGCGAGTGACGGGGAAAAGCAAACAGCGGAGCGGCGACGATCGCACTCACTCGATTATGAGAGCGATTAAAGTTAATTTTAATTTTTTTTCAGCTATTATTATTTTCCTAAAATTCTTATATTTATTCTTTGCATTCCAATGCTGCAAAGTAAGAAAATCGTAATTGTCCTGAGGTGATTTTCTTCGTGTCAATATAAATAAATGTAATAAAAAAGAGAAAACTTGAAGTCACCCTCCTCCCAAGGCGTACCACTCGCATGTGATCCATTGAATTTCCTCCTCCTCCTCCTCTCCCTTCTTCTTCGAGTGCGAGCGAGTGTTTTCCGAGCAGGTCGATGAGAGCGAACTCACGCCTCTCTACGCTATCGATGTCACGGCGAGTAATGCTGAGGTAGAGAGAGAGAGAGAGAGAGAGAAAAGAGAGCGAGAGAGAGAGAGAGAGAAAAGAGAAAGCATAGTAAAAGTGCGATATTCAAGAAAATATTTATATTTGATAGGATACAAAATTAGCTACGTTAACAGAAAAGCAAAATCATATTTTCATACATATGTATATGATTCCCTTAACCAAAAACTTTTTGACCTCACAGTTTGCTTGTACTCATTTTCTTTTTTACATAGACGTTGCAGTTATAGCTGATAGAGAGAAGGTTCGCTTTTTTATAGCTGAATTGTCGAAATGTTGTTAATTGTAAGATGCATTTTCTGTGCATTTCTTTTCTATGTCCACTTTTCCTCCCTCCTTCATTTTAGTTTTCAAACAATTCTACGTAATCATTCTTTAGCCTGTAAAGCTTCATACTTGTTCTTTTTTCTACTGCATCTCTCCCGACTCGAGCTAGTAAAAGTAGATGCAAACGCAGGCGAGAAGCTAATAAATGTGCAAGCATCAGACGGTGAACCCCGGCTGTTCAGCAGCAATCGAATCCCACTGGTGCACGATCTTCGACGTCAGCTTTACATACGGATAGACCGTCCGTATGTAAAGCTGACGGCGTGCCATTACAAAAAACTGTGCTCCTATTTAAACTTCGCACCATTAAAAAACTGTGCTCCTTGCACTGGAAAACAGTTTTTTAATGATGCGAAGTTCAAATAATATTCGTGGAAGTAGCGCCAGTCTTGTGTCCCCTACCTATGTATGGATGTCCAAACGGGGTCGAGCCCTGACAGGGGATGTTACGGTGAGTCATGCCGAGGTAAAGGGGGGGGGGGAGAGAGAGACATAGCATGAGATAGAGGGAGAAAGGGGGAGAGAGAGAGAGAAAGAAGATCGTGAGAGATTGAGAAAAAAGAGAGAGAGGGAGAGAGAGAGAGAGGCGTGGAGAGAGTAATGAAGTGAGAGAGGGAGAGAATGAGAGAATGAAAGTGCAAACAGAGAAATGGGGGATTCGAGAGTAACGAGAAATTGTGAACCTTGTTTGCCGTGTGATCAAGTTTTCCCGTGTTGCTACCACATTTAACACTGATTGCACCCATTGCAATCCACCGGCGCACCTGATGTGGGGAGGCATCAAAAGGACAACAAAAAGAATTCATGCGAACATAAATAAATGTTGAATTATTGATGAAGCATTCAGTTGGCGATATTTTTCCTGCAAAACTACAACAGAAATTCTACATCTCTCTCTCACTTGTTTTCACTCTTTCACTCTCTCTTTATCTCTCTCGCTCTCACTTTATCTCTCTCGCTCTCTCTTTATCTTTCTCGCTCTCTCTTTATCTCTCTCGCTCTCTCTTTATCTCTCTCGCTCTCACTTTATCTCTCTCGCTCCCTCTTTATCTCTCTCGCTCTCTCTTTATCTTTCTCGCTCTCTCTTTATCTTTCTCGCTCTCTCTTTATCTCTCTCTCTCTCTCTCTCTTTACCTCTCTCGCTCGCTCTTTATCTCTCTCGCTCTCTCTCTTTATCTCTCTCTCACTCTCTCTCTCTGTCTCTTTCCCTCTCTCCTCTGGATGGTGAGCGTCTTACATCGAATGCTGCATAAGTGCCTGCTCGTTTGCACTCCCCCTTCTCCGCCTTTCCACTTCTTCTACTGCCAAATGGCATTTCGTACGAGCTGCCTCTACTGGTTAAGCGGTTTTTTTAAGACATCGTGACAATTTAATGACTCCGTTAGCTGCAAGCAAGAAATTCTTTCTCTTTCTACTTCTCATTTAAAAATATCACTTCCTTCAGCCTGAGCCAAAGGTTGGCGAGAAGAACGGCAAGTCTGAGAAGGAAGAGTCAGGAAGGCAGATTGAGATCGACTCAACGGCTTCTTTCTTCTGCGCCTACCAGCAAGTTTTTGCGCTTCCGCAGAAAAGCGCACAGTTTGACCACGACTCAAGTACATATAGAGATGCAGGCTGTTGTGAGAGTGGAAATATGGTGCTCCTAAGACGATCTCTAGCACATTTTATATGCACACTTTTATCTCCATATGCTTTATCTCTTCGTCAGAGAAGATACGAACAAGGCTATTCAAGGACCCAAAAACTCAAGAATCAATTGAACAATTTGGCTAGGCCATCGTAAATTGACAAATTTCTTTTTGTTGCTGCAGGATGTACTTAAAATATAAAATAAGAAAAGGCAGTGTTGCGTGTTGTAAAATATAATTTTTGCACTCATCCTGACCTGGGTGATCATATACTCACTTACAATCAGAAAGGTATAAAAAATATTAAATATAAAATATCAAATATGACATCAATAGAGGAATGAACTTTGGTGATTGGGTGTGGGCAGTGTGGGGGTATTCATATAGACAATCACAATCATATTTTCATCTATGGTTGCTTTCACGAAATGCATTATGACCCGTTTGTTTGCTTGCGCTCACTTTCTTCTTTATATCGACTGCGCTGTTAATGGCTGATGTCTTTTTTTTTGTTGATTGTTGAAATGTTTAAATGTTATGAATTGTAAGAGCCGCATTTTTTTTTTGAATTTCTTTCTCTAGGCCACTTTTCCTCTCCTGTTCGCTGTAGTTTTCATGTCAATCATCCCATACTCAGTAACCTGAACGCCTTAGTCTTCACTCTTTTTCCTGTGAATCTTTGTATTTGTTATTTTTCTGTTGTATCTATTCGAATAGTTGTATAATGGCTCGAGAAAGTAAAAGTATGTCCAAGTAAGAGGGTAAATGAGAAGGTAAAATTAAGTGCGAGTTGGAGAGTAAATGAGAAATCGTCTTTATAATTATATTGTCTCGGGTACTCACTCTATAATGATAACTAGATTTACAGTATTTTTCTTCTTTTCTCCTTCTTTAATATTCGCTTTTCATTGCCATCACTTTTGAAGAACTTTCAAGTGCCAAAATGCTCTCGCTACTGCCGAAATTTTTTTTAAAAATAAAGCGAGCACCTATGAGTGCTGAAAATCGGAAAATCACACAGAATTGTCTCAAACGAGCGAACTCTCGAACGGTCTCTTTATTACTGCTGAAAAGGATTAAGTCAGAAGTGTTTATCAATCCAACTTTATTGGCAAAGGGGAAATGGGTCGTGATGTAGAAAGCCATACGGAAAGGGAGAGATAGAGCGAAGCAGACAGAAAAAGAGTAGAGTGAGAGTCAAGTAGAGAAGAGAGAGAGAGAGAGTGAGAGAGAAGAGAGAGAGAGAGAGAGAGTGAGAGAGAGAGAGAGAGAGAGAGAGAGAGTGAGAGAGAAGAGAGAGAGAGACGGCGGGTCGACTGAGAGGCTTCTCTCCCAAAATCTAAGACGTTCCTCGCATAGGAAAATCAGAAGATCTTCTCGCTGAAAAAAAGTAGATTTTTGTTTGGCCAAAAGTTAGAAAGCTACAATATTTTCAACAGTAGCAAAGAAGGGGTACGGTAACACTGAAATTAGTTGAATTCTACCGTATTTCCTTGGCACTAAAATAAAAACTCGAAAATGACCCCAAAGTGGTGTAGCCAAAGACGACGACGAGGATGATGCCGAGAACGATGGAAATGATGGAGAGAACGGCGAAGATGATCGCGGTACACAGTAAAACGTATTTTTTTCAGTTAAATAATAATTTCATCATGTACATAATATCTTAATGTATACTATAGAATATTATACTTTACATAATATTCTACAGTAAGTGCTATTAATTATGTAAATTATTAATTAGATTTTATTTATATGAGATTAATGTCATTTTTACGAATAATTTTTATTTAAGAGCCAATATATTATGAAAGAGCATTTTCGGTGTAAGATTGTTACGCGTACGGTGGTGCAGCGGCGAATGCTCTTGAGATCCTCGTCCAACGTGTCCTTCTCTTCGCCCTTTCCGGCCTCCTTTCCTCCTGAAAAAGGCCAAAAATCACGTTTAATAGATGCTTTAATTGTTAAAAATAAATATGTTTTAACGGGCACCTCTAAATTGGACTTGACCAAGGCTCATTTTCACTTTTTCCCTCCCAAATTTTGTTTTAGGGACAACGTCCAAATGAAATGAAGATGGAGGGGGGATAAATATAATCAGAAAGATAGAGCGAGAGAATGCGAAGAACCGACCATGCGAAGAGCGTGCGAGGATGCGAAGTAGAATGACAACTCTCCAGCAATTGCTTTTGTCTTCTTCTTGAGACTAATTTAAATACCGGATATTAGCATATTGCGAAATAATAAGATGCAAATTTGAAGCCAAAAACGCTAACCAACTGCAAGCCCATCTTTCTTATAATATTCCATTGTAAGAGAGGGAACCATTCAATTTTGTTGCGCTGCCAAGATACATATGTATGTATCTACGAAGAATCCCACAGGTACCAATTCCTAGCTTTCTTGAAATTTTGTTGACCTGAATTATGTTGCAATTATGAAGGTCTGCTGCTTAAAAAAGGTTGAATGGGTGGTGGTCTGTGGTGCGGGTGGGGAAAGAATCGAGGTCAGTCGAAACCATTTCAAAATTAAAAACGACATCGGGGGAGGGGATGTATCCCAACTCCAGCAACATCTCCTACTTTAAGATCTTTTATGTCCCTTTTGTTTATAGGTAAGTAATATATTTAAACGGCAACTGTTTTACTTTCTTGTTTTCTCATTGAATGAACATTTAGCAGCAATCATGCATACCAAGTTTGCCCGAGAAAACCACCAGACGAGGAGAGTTGTATTTTTTTTTAATATATATTTTTTTTATCAGCTTTTAAATAAATTATTCATTTCAATTTTTAACCACAAATAATAATCGATAATTCGAGTGGACAAGTAAGCGGAGTCTGAAAACTTCGAATCCTCTCTTCTTCTTTCTCTCTCTCTCTCTCTCTCACTCTCTGTATCCTGTTCCCTTATGACTAACCTTGGTCATTAAGGCCGCGCACGCCAATGAAAAGCCTCTGAAAACTTTCACAACTGCCATCCTCATTCTTGTCCTTCTTCCAGAGGAGTGGAAAATGAAGCCTAAAGAGGTAATTGCAAGGTGAACGGAGGAAAGGTGACAGATTTTTAAAAGAGAATAAAAGTGCAATTATAGGGGAACTTGAAGAGCTCTATGAAAATAAAACCGCCCCAATCGAGTAACATCTCCTGTTTACACAAAGATTTAATGTCAATTTTCTATTCTGGTAATTTATTTTTATTTCCACTATCGGAGGTAACAATGACCTATCAAAAAAAAACAATCTAGCATGCATACATGACAAGTTTGACCGAGAAAACCACCGGGCGCTGAGAATCATCCTTTTTTTAAAGATATATCCGGCATAGCTATAGCTTACAAAATCAATTGTAAGAGAGCATCGGTGCATTCTGTCTTATTTTTATTTTAAATACAAAAGAATAATCGAAAAGTTTAGTGGGCGAATGGGAGGAGAAAGTAAAGTTAGAATTTTAAGTAACCTACACATAACCAAATATATTACTTATAATATTTTAGTAGAAAAGATGGAAAAATCAGTCTCTACTTCCACGATTTCTACGTGCCGGGAATTCGACGTAAAAACTAAAAGGATTTAAGGTCGCTTCTCTGTATTCCAGCGGAAAAGGTCGAGAAGAGTGGATAGTTTATTTTTCGTACTCAAACATTCTACTATATAAATACAAAAATTATCCAGGAAATTGGTGGAGGAAACAACGAGTAAAAGGAGAGAGTGAGAGGAAAGAGCGGTAGCGAAAATAAAATAGTTGCAAAGAATGAGAGAGAGAGAGAGAGGAAGAGAAAGAGAGAGGAAGAAAGAGATAGAGAGAGAAAAAAAAGAGAGTGAACGAGAAAAAGAGATTGCGACCGAGAGAATAAGACAGATAAATCTCCCTTACAATTAGGCCAATGTTGTGCTTGCACCAACACGGAATGGCATGCCCCCATCTCCTTCTTCTTGCTTCTTCGCTCTCCTCCGCGGCGCTGACTCATCCACTACAGCGAGCAGATCTTCCATAAGAAGGGGTACTTCATCGTTCGCATCCGATGAGACCCTTTCGGAGTCGACCCTTTCGGAGTCGACCCTTTCGGAGTCGTCCTCCCTCCCCTCCGGCCTCGTCGAGCCCACCGTGGCATCTGTATCTTATAGTATAAATTAATGTATTAAAATTCAATCGCCGCCCGACAAAATAATTACGATTTTAATGCATTGAAAAATTTCATGTATGAAAAAAATTAAACATAAATGTAGACGATTTCAATGTCTAGAAATTTTTCTGGCAAAAAGACGTAAAGATCAATAAATCTGTTTGCTGCCAATTTCTACTACTTATTTTTGAGAACCCGTCAATTTTGACTATTTTTGAGCATCTGTCCCACCCTTGGCTCTGGCGGCCGCGCGGAAGAAGGCGTTCGTAGTGAGGGCGCGCAGATCGGCGCCACTCCAGCCGGAAGTGGACGAGGAGAGAGAGGAGAGGGTGGAGGAGACGAGGGAGGGAGGGTCCACGATGTGCAGAGGGTTCACGAGAACTCTGGAGAGGGAGAGAGAGAGAGAGAGAGAGAGAGATGGAAAGAGGAAGAAAGACAGAGACGCAGAAAAGCACTGAGGGAGAGAGTGACTAAAAACGAGAGAGAAAGAGAAAGATCATATTAATGCTCGTATGAATTCTTTTGTTTGTTACGTGACATCCTAATTGTTACGCCTTATTGAGTAGACATCAACTACACCGGTGGTTTGCACCTGGTACATAAGCTGTTAAATCCAGTTACAATTCGTGAAACTTTGGTTCCACGGTCCATGTAATCGCTCAATACTCGCTTTCTGCTGTCACTGTTTGCTCTCATTCTCTCCCTCCCTTCACCTCTCCCGTAGAGGAAGACGGAGAAAGAGAGAGAGAGAAATGGAGAGAGCAAGAGAGGGCGAGAGAGAGAGGGCGGAAGAGTGGAAGACAAAGAAGTAGGGTACGATAGGGTGAGATGAAGTAAAAGGGTCACAGATAGAGAGTGGGAGAGAGAGAGGAACAGTTAGAGAAAAGGAGCCAAGAATTGAAACCTGAGAATCTCTCGTCGCTCCTCTCTCGTCGGCAATCCACAGTGAACAGAGTAGTCGAAGCGGCCCGGTCGAATCAGTGCCTCGTCGATCAGATCGAGGCGGCTTGTCGCACCGAGCACAAAGACGCCTAAACGATTACGCGTCCACTATTAGTCTCAGCCCACCCGTCCACGATTAGGCTCCGCCCACCTGTCCACATAATTATTCCAATGTCAATTGTTTTTTTTTTTATAACTAAACAAATTTTCCGGGCGGATTTTGTTCTCTGAAATTTAAATGCATAATTAAATGTTAACGTAGTATGTAGGTGCAGATCTGAATTGCCACGTTCACCATGGGAGTAGGCGCTTTTCTCAGGTCGCACAAGCGCGTTTGAGACAGTGTCAATTTGTAACCTCATACAATTTTTCACTCCTTTAATTAGGCTCCGCCCATCCGTCCACATAATTATTCATAAAATATATTCTGTACCAGTCAGCCCTTCGGCGCCGTCCATCTCGGTCAGCATCTGGTTGACGACGCGATCCGCGACGCCCGAGGTGTCCGAGCCGCGACGCGGCGCGAGCGCGTCGAGCTCGTCGAAGAAGATCACGCAAGGCGCGGAGGCACGTGCTCTGGAAAACCCGGCGGATATAGGATGCGGGAATTAAGTTTTTTTTTTAAATTTTCTTCCCATTGCTATCTTGTCCCTCGGTACCTCTGAAAGACGTCGCGAACATTCTCCTCGCTGCTGCCAATGTACTTGCTCAGCAGCTCAGGGCCACGAACCGAGATGAGGTTGTATCTGGAAAAGGTGCATAATAAACTACATTTTAAAACAAGGAAATTCTTTTTCAAACTCGTTCTAAAATATCTAGCCATTGTTTGCGTCTACGTATGTTAGCTGCCATAAACACCTTAAAGGAGGTCATAAGGGAAAAAACTCCTACCACAAGTCCCTGACGGATTTGGACGGAATGAAAAAAGGACGGAGTAAAGAATCAACAGAAATGGTGCTACAGCCCCTTGCCTCTCTCCCAAGAAACTTGTGGTTTGCACCACTGCCAGGTGAGCCTACGTGTTAAGAAAAACCCGGCCAATGTTGGTTGCGTGCACCATATGTATGCAATTCATGGGCCTGACTAGGTTGGCCCCAGCGGCCACAGTGTTGCTATGTTAATTGTTTGAAAACGGCGGGAAAATAAAATATTTGGGAATTCAAAGTAGAAAACAGTGTTAATATCCTCAGGGCATGAAGGTTTTTTGTGACTTCTTGACACTTGCAATCGAAGTTTCTAGCACAACCCGACCAACTAAGGCGAAAAAAACTAGACACTATTTATTCGCCTCGGACCTCCTTTAAATGCCAGGTTATTCGTTTCAATCAATAGAGTAGTCTCCTTCAGACAATTGACTTCTTGATGAATATCGTATTTTGAAGAGAAGAAAGGGTATACGGTAAGACTTTTCCGCTTACCCGCTCTCGGCGACCATGGCAATTGCTAGTAATGTCTTGCCGCAGCCGGACGGGCCATGCAGAAGCAGACCGCCGCCAAGGCGCACGCCGCAACGCGAGAACAGTGATGCATACTATTAAAAATAAGGTTTTGGCGGGAAAACTAAAATTGGCGCGAAATTCAAAATTCAAAAAACATTCTCACCTTATGCGGCCACAGCATGACTTCGGTGAAGATGGCCTTCTGTTGCGTCATGCCGCCGACGGCGTCGAGGCGCGCGGCGACGCGAGCGCCGCCAGCTTTACCTGAACAGTTTGAATGCTTGAATTTCGCGCCATTTTTTAATATATAATTTTCCCGCGCCAATTAATCGTTAATTTAAAGGAGACTGCAGCGATCAGCTTTCTCTCTTTCAAGCTTTACATTAGGTGCCCTTCATCCCACTTCCTATATGCATTTTTTTTCTGGAAGTAAAGTTGGATTCAATAATTGTATGGCGATATTAATTGCTTGAGCAGTTTCTTGATTTAGATTATGTCCCCTAAGTCTAGGAATACTCTCTCTCTCTCTCTCTCTCTTTCTCACTCTTTCTCACTCTTTCCCTCTCTTTCAGTATATCACTTTTGATATGGGCGACGCACACAAAGAGAGACAACGAAGAAGACGTAAGAGAGAAAGAGATTGAGATAGATAAGAGGCTCGTTTTCAGTGATAAAGGAACAGCGAGTGTGAGAGAGGGAGAGATAATGAGAGAGAACAACGTGAGAGCAAAAATAGATTATGAAGTACACCGAAATTCGTCAGGAACCAACTCTTGCACATTCCTTTGACTAATAATGGCTACACAACAGTGCAAACTACCAGTGCAATTTGAAGTGATGATGCATGAAGACGATAACAAAATGAATTCATGTTCAACATGAATGAATGTGAAGAAGCATACATTTGGAATTTGTATAATTATAAGTCTTAATGATGGAACATTGAGTCCGGCAATACTTTTTTTATTTTTTTTTCCCCCTCTCTCTCTCTTTCAAGTCCACTTCCTGTCACTCTTTCTTCTTTCGCGCTCACTCTCTCTATGTACGTCTCCATCCCTTGCTCTCGGTCTCTCATACTCTCTCTCTCATTCTCTGTCACTCTTTGTCTTACTCACTCTGTCTCACTCACTCGTTCTCTCTCCCCCTTTTTTTCTCTCTCTCTCTCTCTCTCTCTCTCTCTCTCTCTTCATTTTAGCATGCTCTCGATCACCCTTCCACTTCTGCTCCCCTCTCTCTCTCTCTCTCTCTCTTTCTCTCTCTCTCTCTCTCTCTCTCTCTCTCTCTCTCTTCCTCTCTCCTCCTTACCAGCAGAATCGTTCGTCTTCTTCCGCCAGTCGGCAGCTGCCGCGACCAATGCGGACGGCGTCGGGCTACCATCGCCGTTCATCTAAAGAAAGATGGAATGTATTTGAAGAAGGAAAAGTACTTTTTTTATTTCTATTTTTCTTTTCTTATTTGTTTGTTTTTATTACAACTTAAAATTTCTTAAACTTTTTCCCTCTTTAGGAAGATCAATTTTACTGTAAATTTTGATGAATTTGTAATTTATTCATTGGGAAGAGCCTCCAGAATCCATTCAAGGTACATCTCGAGCCGAGGTATTAGACTAATAGAGGGGGGGGGGGGGTTCTCTATTAGAGGGAGGGGCGGGCACTATTTTTCAATGGCCTTCTCAAGGGGGTACTATTAGAGGGGGGAGGGGGTTCTAATAAGGGGAGGGGCACTAATAGAGAAAATACGGTAAGTCCCTATTGAGTATCAAGCAAAAAAAGGAAGAATAAAATATTTTTGCATGAATAATGAATATGTGAAAAAAATTAATTTAAAAACTATATTTTAAAAATGCATAAACAAAATGGAGAAGAAAAAGGAAGGCAAAGCCCAAGCACAGAATAAGTAGAAGTAGAAGAAGAAGAGAAACCTGCTGCGCTAGCACGCGCGCCCTCGTCGACAGCTGCAGCATCTCACGCAGCGACGCGTTCTCGACTTGGCGGCCGACCTTAAGCACCGTACTACTTAAAAAAAAATTTGTCAGGGACTTCGCGGTAGGAGCTTTTTCCCTTGAGGTCTCCTTTAAAGCATTCTTCTTCTTCTTCTTCGTCGTCGTCTTCTTTTTATTTGTTATCAAAATAAATTTAAAAAGAAATTGCTGGGACAGAAGGAATATTATTTACGCATTAAAAATTTACTATTTTGCGGCTGACCTCAATTTTTTCTTCTTGTTCTTATTTGTTATAAAAATAAATTTCAAACAAAAATAATTTGCTTGTAAATAATGAATATTATTTACGCATTAAAAATGCATTACATTAATGGCGCTGATCAAGAAAAAATCTATGAATCGAGAACCAAAACCGCCATGTTTAGAAGTATTTTATATACATGTATGTATGTTCCAACCAACCGCTTTCTGCTTTATTATACATAGGTCGCTGCTGTAAATTGTGCGCCATCTTTTTCCAGTTTATTTGTTGTTCATAAATGAATACATAAAATAATTAATTAATTAATTAATATTTCTGTCCAAAGTACGCCTATCAACTAATTGTAAGTACATACCTGCTGCAGTGCTTCCTCCCACGTCGCGTCACCCTCGCCGTCGTTCGTGTCTCCCGCAACGACGTTGCTTGCGCCGTCGATAGCCTCTTCAACTCCTCCTCCTCCTTCCTCTTCCCCTTCATCTTCCCCACCGCCGCCGTCCTTTTGAAGGAGCGCAGCGCGCAGCACTTCTACACGAGCTTCCTTAATACATATATGTATATAAGTTTTGTTTCTTTTTCATTCTTTTTTAATTTGAAATAACAGAATCAATTTATTTTTATATTTATTTTCTAAATACTATGCATATATCAATTTTTTTCGTAATCAAGTTTTTATGGATTAATTTCTCCGTTTACTTAGTCGGTGCTCAGCCGCATATCATCTTATGGTTAGCCATTCTCCTCTCCTCACGTCATTACTCTATACAACTACATATTTTCGCGTTTAATCCTTGCGCGTTGCGTGGGCTGTCTTCGCTATTCTTTCTGGTCCCATCAAGAAATGAGACGATGTAGTGGGCGCAAGATTGAATGAGAGAGAGAGGGAGAGAGAGAGAATGGGGGGGGCGGTGAGATAGAGCGAGGGAGGAAAGGGAGAAAGAGGAGGAGCGAGAGAGAAGGAGTGCGATAGAGAGACAGAGAGAGAGAAGGCGACAAAGAATGGGCATAGCGAGCGGTATGAGAAAGAGGCAGAAGAGAGAGAGAGAGAGAGAGAGAGAAAGAGAGAGTGAGTGAGAGAGCCTGTAAGGAGAGATTGAAAGAGGACAAAAGGTGAAGAAGGGAGTAGCAAGGCTACATTACGTGCACCGGCCAGCCGGCACACTTTCAACCAGTCCGACGCGCCTTCTAGTAACCTGTTTCGAGCAGCCCCGTGGGTCGAGACGGACAGTCGCATGAGGGTGAGAGAGGGAGAGAGAGAGAGAGAGAGAGAGAGAGAGAGAGAGAGAGAAAAAGAGTAGAGAGAGAGAGTGAGAGAAGAGAGAGAGAGAGAGAAAAAAAGAGTAGAGAGAGAGAGTGAGAGAAGAGAGAGAGAGAGGAGAGAGAAAGAGGGTGACTAGGCTGTAGAGTACGGGCAGAGAATAAAGTTATAGCTAAACAAAAAGGAAGCCTTGGTAAGATTAAGAGGGGATGACGGAGATGGGAAGATATGTGTCGATTGGGATA
This sequence comes from Allodiplogaster sudhausi, assembly GCA_945643635.1. Lineage (NCBI taxonomy): Eukaryota > Metazoa > Nematoda > Chromadorea > Rhabditida > Diplogasteridae > Allodiplogaster > Allodiplogaster sudhausi. Next base: position 733,447 of record CALZFC010000006.1, read on the forward strand.
AACGCAGAAAAAGAGAGAGAGAGACAGAGAGAGAGGCGAGATAGAGAGGGGGAGAGAGAGAGAAAGAAAGCGAAAGTGAACGAGTGATACAGTGTGTAGAGGAGGGAGATGGAAGAGAGAGAGAGAGACAGAGAGAGAGAGAGAGAAAAAGAGAGAGAGAAAGAGAGAGAGGGAAAGAAAGCGATTGAGAAAGAAGGACGAGACTGGCCATTGCTCAGTGACATCTTCAATCTCCTTTCTGCTACTCTGTAAGACGCGAAAGGGCTGGTACAATTCAGCCATTTCTCATTTTGGATCTAGTGTCAATGTATACTCTTCTAGCATCGAGATTTTTTCCAATTTAAATTTCACCAGATTTATTCTCTAGTGCTAAATACAGGTTGACCTCGTGCGGAAATCAGCCTGTAAAGTAAAATATTTGTATGAATGTAATTGCGTTTACCTGAAGCTTGTTCCTTTGTCGATTTTCTCTACATTTTATATGCATATATATTTTCTAATTTGCAAAATCCAACAGCAACATATAACTAATTATTTATATTCCTGCCATATAAAAAGTGGTATCTTTTGTTATTGTTTAAAACGTGAAATCCTGACCAGCAAATGTGTTATGCTTGAAAAGTAGTGAAACGTGAGAGACAGAAAAGGAATTAGGCAATAAAGTGAAAAAAGGAGAGATGGAGTGAGAAAAGGAGAGAGAGAACTTTTGCTTGCATGGTTGGTTTTTTTTACTTTAAATTTCGCCGAGATTTTTCGCCCCTTCTACTCGTTTTCTTTACGAATTCTCGTTGTTGTTGATGCGCTGCGCTCCCAAAGAGAGCCGGCCGTTGATCGGTCGACTTTCCTGCTGCTGCCGCAGAGGCGGGAAAGTGCAAGATTGTAAAAAAAAAAGATAAAGATAAAGTAGTCGACAAAGTAACAAAAAATGCCCTTTTGTTCGCCAATCTTTCTATCTTGCACACGAAATTGCTGCATAAAATAAGAAGAAGACGAAAAAAAAACTAAAGTGTATTATAGAACGCGGTGGTACTCCAAAACATGTCCCGTCAGCTAAATTGCTAGGAAAATGTTGTCGAATGGACAATCTTTTCGAAATGTACAGTGTGATCAAGATTTTATTATTTGGCTCTATGCCAAGCGTCAATTCCTCTCAGCAGCTAGCAGAGTTATTGCCTTCCATATCCACTTTCTTTCTCACGTGTAAATCGGTGACTTGTAATATTGCAAAAATTCCGAAAACAATTGTATTGTAGAAATAGTTGACGAAGAAAAATTAGTCCGCGTTATATTTCCCGCTAAATATATTTTTCTTTTTTTGTTATCTAAAAGTTCCTCATGATCACTAATAAGCAGTTGGTAGTATCAAATCAGAGTGCTGTTCTTGACAACAACAGGAAGGAACGACGCAAGCCTTCATTATAACAATGAAATAGAAATTAAAACCAGCTTGTCCTACTTTCCTTTCATGTCTCCTGCTCTTAACATTTCTCAACCTTTACGGTCGCTCAATGGAGAGACAACCTGATTAGTTGGAGTCGCGAATGGAGTTCTTAAAGTAAGTGCGAGAGAGAGAGAGAGAGAGAGAGAGAGAAAGAGAGATAGATCGATAAGGAATATGAACATAGCGAGAATTAGAGAAAGAGACTGGCGGGGAAAGGGAGAAAGAGAGAGAGAGAGAAAGGCGGTGACAGATATGAAAGAGTACACGAAGTAACCAGTTATTTGCATTCTGCTTTATCATTGCTTTATCATTCTTCTTTCCTGCGGTAGTAGGTACCGCATCCGAAATGTCGCCATTCTCTCTTAACTTTTGCACCAAATATTATCTCTGCCTTTTCCCTTTATCAACATTCATTTACTCTTTAATCGGTCAACTTGATTTACTACGCTGTAATTCTATTTTCTTCAGATACATTTTTATGCGTCATGCAGTCTCTCTTAAGTTCTTTTCATTTCTCCATCTATGCTCTCTCAACCCTCATTTCTCACTCATTCTTTTACTGTCCTTCTGTTCGCTCATTCTCCCTCTTCCCGTTCTCTCTTCCTCTCTTTCTCTCTGTCTCTCTCTATATCTCTCTCTGTCTGCTCTCTCTCCTTCTCTCCCCCTCTTTCTCTCTCCCGCCTCTCGTTCTCTTTCTCTCTCTCTCTTTATTGTTCTCTCTCTCTCTCTCTCTCTCTCTTTCCTTTCTCTCTGTGCCTAACCAGACCAGATCTTGCTTCCCAACTTCTCTTTTCCTTCTTTCATGGATACCCATTGCCTAAGTGTAAGCATACCTGTTGGCCGCGCGTGCTCTCACGGTCAGCGGCTGGTTCATCCCCACTCTTTCTGGAGAAACCATTCAGATTTGGATGAAAAGAGAGAGAGAGAGAGAGAGAGAAAGAGAGAGAGGCAGAGACAGAGAAAGAGAGAGAGAGAGAGAGAGAGAGAGAGAGAGCAAATGGTAAGATATTCGAGTGGCTTAAATAAGTGAATCTGAAGAGAGAGAGAGAGAGAGAGAGAGAGAGAGAGAGAGGGACACACACACACAAAAGAAGGAGAGAGAGCAGGGATAAATAGAGAGAGCGAGAGAAGAAAGAGTGAGATGAATTGAAAGTGTATAGGCGTTCGTAGCCAGGCCACTTTCCCTTCCAGGCCTTGAAGAGTATTCGCTGCTGCTCAGTCATGAAGACATGTTCCCTGCTGATCTCTCTCACTAATCTCTCTCTCACTATCGCGTTCTCTCTCTCTCTCTATTCATTCTCTATCTATCTATCTTCTTTCTATACCTCATAGCCCCACTAAAGTCTCCCGTTCTATTTCTCGCGCTCTCCCTTATTTCACTCTCCTCTCTCTATCTAACTCTCTCTATCTATATCTCTCTCCCTCTGTCTCTCTCTGTATCTCTTTCTCCCTCCTTCTCCCTGTCTCTCCCTCTCTCTCTTTCTCTCTCTCTCTGTGTCTCTCTCTACCTCTCTCACTCATTCTGATCCTCTCGTCTCTCATCCCTCATGTATTAGGTGCGCAATCTTTCCACGATCAGCGCGCACGTTAACCGGGTCACTAACTCGCCCGTGTCACGCTGCAAGTCTTCATAGTCTCAACTATCTCTCTTTTTCTCTGCTTCTTTCTCTCTCTCTTTATCTTTCTCTCTCTCTCTGTTTCTCCCTCTCTCTTTCTCTCCCTCTCTCCGTTTCTCTCTCTTTCTCTTTTTCTCCCTCTCTCGCTCTCCCTCTTATTTCATTCCTTCGCATGCGCTCTCTCCTTGTCTTGAACTTTCCGCATTCGCCATCCATGGCCCTTTTTGGTCGCTGGATACCCTGAAGACGCCTAAATTAGCGTCTTTCCAAATTTATTTTTTGCATTCCATATGTTTTCATTGTGTGCCCGTTAACTATTCGACAATTGTTGTGTCTTTGACGAACTGGTACTATAAATTACTCTTTTCAATGAGATCCAGACCGGCATGTCATTTTCTGCTGTTTCAGGCTATCACTCGAACTTGTAAGCGCGGTTTGTGCCGGATAACTATAACAGCCAACTTCCCTGGATTGATAGAGGTCAAGCTTATAATCAAGAAAACAATCTCCCCCAATCCCCATATAAACTCTCTCTTTCTCTATATCTTTCTCTCTCCCTCTCTATTTCTCCCAGTTGAATTGAATTTAATACGGTATAATAAGTTTTAATCACGTGATAAAAATTAATAATCATAGTAATTATAAAAAGAAAATCTATAACCAAATATATAAGGCCCAATCCTAACTAAAATAAGATAATAAGGAAATTCAAGGGAGAATTTACGATGAGTTATTATAAAGCTTATTGAATGAGTTACTCCATTCTAAACCATCTCTTTCTCTTTCTTTTTTCCTCACTCTCTCTCTATCTCTCTTGCAGTTATTATGACTAGAGTGTCTACTCAGTTTGGCGAGCCTCTATCGGCCGAGTCTAAAAAGCTTGTCAATGAGGTCCGACTTCGAATCAACCAGCCTATCCATCCGCAGGTCTGTTTTGTCTAATGAATCTCAGCGTTAAAAATTTCACCATTCATACCTGACCATGAGGTAAAGGTAAATGAGAGAAAAAGATAGAGGTAAAAGTCAGAAAAAAAGCGAGTTAAAAGAAAGAAAAAAAGAAACTATTTATCTCGACAGGTAAAGTCCAAGTCTACACAATTTCACTGATTGTGAGTCACACACAAAAATAGCGAGCGAGCAAGATCAAGATCTCAAAGGGGCAGAGATTGCTATCAAGCGCGGTGAGAGAAGGATATCAACAAAGAAGGATGAGAGAATAAAAAGGAGCAAAATAGGTGATGAGAGAGACAGCGAGAGAGCGAGAGAAAGACAGAGGCATGGGAATTTTTTTTAAATTAATAGGATAATGGAATGCCTGCCGAAAGAGAAACCACGTTGCAGAGTGTCATTAGTTAACTGTCATATGCGTCCGCTAAAACCACGTTGGACGGTTTGAGTTCGGCGCAAGTATATGTGAATTTATTGATGATCTTATTTAATGGTAAAAAAAATTAAATAACAGATTCTCCCAACGTAACAATTGTAGAATTGTGTACTACAATTGCTTTCTCCAATGTTCCTTCCTGTTGAACAATTGTTAAGTTACAAATGTTCTCTTCAATTTGCCAGTTCGACACCAACTTCAATATCTACCGCTTCATCATGAACGTCGAGCGGACGCACAAGAAGGAGAAGGACATTATCGAGCTGGCGACCAAGGGACTCAACAACCATCTGCGGCAGAGGAGAGCCTTCAAACTGGCAAGTCGCTACGTTTTCAGATACGGATTTTTAGTGAACGAGGCAAGGGATGTCGGATATTGAAAGCAGCCAAAATACTCTCTATTAAATTCGCGCCTTTTTGCTTGGCACAAGGGTGACAGAGCATGGAATTTAGTGAGAGGCGAGAGCGAGGAAAATTTTAATAGATTACCTCTAATAAGGCATTAATTAACGAAAAGATTTATTTCATTATATGTATCTCCCGTCTTTGCAGGACACGATGCCCGTGAAGACGTTCGATGTGAATCCCGTCTTCCAGCGGCGTCTCATGCCCCGTGGAGAGGTGCAGACGGAGATGGTTGACAGCAGCAACCGCCTCATGTGGTACATCGACTATGCGTCGGTTACTGTAGAGGTGAGCAGAGGGCGGGAAATTTGAATTTTTAGATACTATGCGCCGGATACGGTAGAGGTGAGCAGAGGGCGGGAAATTTGAATTTTTAAAAACTATGCATCGGTTATGGTAGAGGTGAGCACAGGGCGGGAAATTTGAATTTTTAAAAACTATGCATCGGTTACGGTAGAGGTGAGCAGAGGGCGGGAAGTTTGAATTATTCAAAAGCTACTGGCCATACTTTTAAATATTAAAATTTAATGTTAAACAACAAAATTGTTCAGAGTCTCGCCCACTCGACGCGCAGCTCGGAAGCAGTTCGCTATCAGTTCTGGCAGTTCGAGTACATGCTGCGGCTGGTTATGGCACAGGTCAGTGGGAGAGAGAGAGAGAGAGAGAGAGATAGAGGGAGAGAAAAAGAGAGAGATGAAGGCAGAGAGGAAGAGTAAGAGAGAGAGAGAGAGAGAGAGAGAGAGAGAGAGAGAGTGGAGAGAGGGAAAGAGGGAGATCGAGGGAGAGAGAAAGAGAGAGAGGAGAGAGAGCGTGAAGAAGAGAAAACAAAGTTAGAAAAATCGTGATGGATCAACGAGAGATTTTAATTGAAATTTAATCACGAATTGGAAATTCAAATCTTCAATATAACCAGAAGGGGAGTCACTAGATCCATTAAAAAAAGGACCTCCAATGTAACAGGTGGACTACTGCTGCTGGCATAAATAGATATATTCGACCGCGCATAGCGCAAAGCGATTTCTCTTCCTAGGCGTACTCATATAAAAAAACAACAATATACAACAATCAAACAATGCCAAATTTTGATGTGCGTGTACAGTTGGGAACAAATTGTTACATGGGCCCGCAAGCCAAGAAGGGAGAGATAGAGTGAGAGAGAGATTGAGGAAGAGAGAGGGAGAGAGCGAGAAAGAAAGAGGGAGACAAAGAGAGATTAAGAGTGTGAGAGAAAAATCGATAATGTGAGAGAGAGGGAGAGAGAGAAAGAGAGAGCTTCTTTTCTAGGAAGAGAAGACCGGCCGTCTCTCCTCGCTGCACCACATCATCGACATGGCAGGCTACGAGATCAACCCCTTCACGATGCTCTTCGTCACCTCGGGCACGCTCGCCTACTACTCGCAGCTCTTCCACTATGAGAACTTCCCCGAACTGGTAAGTGAGCCAGAAATTCACATTTGAATTCGCGCCATTTTTCCTGACTCAAGTTGCGAGCGAGCACATGTGATTTAAGAGAGACGCGCCTACAATTGGTTGGGAAAATTCAAAGAGATTACAGACGAGTTTTGAGCACGTTTAACGCAATATTGTTTAGATTGTGACAGCATTATAATAAATTTTTTACCATGTTCCCCCAGCTGATGAGACGAAATAGCGTAGCAATTCTGATATCTCCTATTTTTATCCTAATATTTATCATATTAATTTTTTTTATTGCTATTATAGAAAGCAAAAGTAGGCCAATGTGCCTCTAATCTTGCCAACTTTGAAATATATCATTATGTCCTCGAGCAACTTGCAGGTGAAAAATAAGGCACTGTAAGTATAATAGTGATTAATGAAGACGATTCCAATATCAAATAAGAATATATATTAAACAATTTTATCATTTTCTAATCTTAATATTTGTGGCGTCAAATTTTAGTAATCTATAAACTGAAAGAATCTGTTTTATTAAATTACTGATTGAACTGTTGCCACCTTTGGTGATTGAACTGTTGCCACCTTTGATATATGTTCATTTAAAATTCCATCTGCAATTCGATCATCGACGGTGGTGCAAATTATTTATATATTGTCTTCGAACAAATCAATATGTTAATTTTATGTATAGACTAAAATTTATAATTTAGATGTAATTTAATTAGCTGTTAATTATAATGTCATTTTAATTTGGACACATCTAGACTTTTTTGTAATCTTAAGACGAGCGATTAATGGTTTTGATTTGGCAAGCCTGATCCATAGCAAAACAGCATTTTAGCTATTTTTGGTGCTACCGCTGGGTTGATTGGTAAACAAACTGTTCATCAAAATAATGAAATTGAGAAGCGTCAAAAAAATTAATGTGTTATTTTGTTCATTTATTCATTTAATATTGATTCTTTTTTTAAATAATATTTATTTACTTACTTGCTTCTTTCTGTCTATAATTCCCCTCGATTCTAAGGTGAGCCCCGGGTCGATGGTGAACATTGCCAAATGGATCCACGTGCCGTACAAATTGTGCCGCGCAGTGATGCCCGCCGGCTTTGCCGATCGCTTCCAGCTACAGGTTTTATTTTATTTTTTTATAAATTAATTTTTTGAAAAAAAAAATATCCGAAAAAGAACGATGAACGATCAAGGAAGAAATGTCAAAATTGGTAGATTACTGGCAAATATGTATATGAAAGTTAAAACCGCATTTACATGATTTCATGCACAGTAATTTGAGCCAATTTTGAGAATAAAGAAAGCAACGCAATAATGATAGAGAGATAAATGCAACTAAAATGAAAGAAGCCGCCCTAGGACTCGAGCTTCATGGTCGAGCTGCAAAAGCAGGTGAAACTCGACCAGATTCCCGTATCGCTCGGTGGCACTAATACGGTAAAAGATTTCTTTTTTCTCTCGCTCCTTTCTTACTTTGTTCGAGACCAAGAGTAACACACGCCATGATAAGGAACGCTGCTCATAACAGTACGACTCGTGTATGCCCATCGCTAACCCGTCTAATGTCACTCACCGCTCTAGTTCGTCTAATGTTATTAGCTACATACATATATTACCGTAACCCATTATTTCGTTACCGTATCCCATAATTGCACCCAGGAGATCCAGTGCACGCCAGCCGTCAAAGTGCCACCGGAGAACTACTGGGCGCCGTCGGATGACGCGCTGCTCGCGTCGCTCGAAGCCATCCATGTGCCGGCGAGGAAGCGGCGGCACGTCAAGCTGGACGTCGCAGAGGCGGGACAGAAGATATCGTGGTGAGGAGAGAGAGAGAGAGAGAGAGAGAGAGAGAGAGAGAGAGAGAGAGATGGAGGGGAGACAGAGAGTGGAAGAGACAGAGAGGGAGAGAGAGATACATAAATTTGGACTATTCACAATGAAGTCGATATTGAAATTACTTACCCGCAAGTGATCACGAGTTTCAATGTTTGGTCTAACTATATAGAACAGCGCAAACATGCAAACCTCCGGGATACTTTGTCTGACCATGAGATGGAGAGAGGGGAAGTGAGTATGAAACGGAAGGAGAATGGAAGGGAAGGAAAAAAGATAGAGAAGCACAGAGAAGTGGAAGAGATAGAGAGAATGGGAAGGAGAGAAGAGGGAGAGGGTTGGAGAAAGAAGGAAAGAAAGAGAGAGAGTGCGAGAGATAGAGAAAGAGAGAGAGAAAGACTATTCCACCATTTCCAGGTACTTCCGCACGGACGGCGACATCTTCTTCGGTGTCTTCTACGAGGCGACTCCATCTTCGTCAAAGGAGATCGAGAGCGGCGCGAGCAAAAAGGACAAGGAGAAAGAGGTTGGGAACAGAGATCTTGAGAGAGGCAAAGAAGACTGGCGGTAGCCTTATGCGCTCAGAATTTGGACAAATACATTGTATTACGGTGATTTAAAAAAAACAAAATTGCGTCTTTCTTGTCGCTTTTGACCTGTTAAAAAGCGGATTAAAAATAATTTTTGCACCGTCATATAGCCTCTGTCCCTCATTTTCTCGAAAGTCACCAAGAAAAGAGCCGCTTGAGAAGTCAGAAGAGATTTTTTGGTTTCTGGACTTCTTGAAGTGCTCTCCGTGACAGCTTCCTCTTTAATTTTTCAAACGCAGAGTAGCTTTTCTGTGTTCCAGTGCAAGGAGCTAGAGACGGACGACCTCGAGATGGTCTACCCGTACGTCAAGCTTACGGCTAAGATAGTGCACGAGTGGGACTCTATTGTTGCGGAACAGCCGGGGAGGTGAGCAAGTTCAATATATGTCCTATCTTATTTGTCTTACATTTAGCTTCTCATCTACTCGCTTATTAACACTTACTTTTAGTAGACAAGGACAGTTACAACGCAACTATGAACAGCACAGTCTATGTAATGAAGAAAGTGAGCACAAGCAAACCACGGGGGTCAAAAAGTTCTTGTTGATACATGAAAATAAGATTGTGAATGTCTATGAACTTCGCAAATTTTTTTTTAGCAAAAATAATTTTTGTGAATAAACAGGTAAATTAGCCAGCAGGTTCATTGCCCCCCATCTCTCTGAAGGAGCACTAATTTCAGCTGAAATCTTTATGACTTTTCCTGACCATTGTTGTCGCGTCTCTCTAAATAATATGTGCAATCTCGCCCATGACTATCAGGCAAAAAGGCGCGAATTCAAACGTGAGTTTTTCTGTCTCTTTCCAGATACTACGTGGTGTGGTGCAACAATCACTCGTGGCTGACGAAGCGCGCCGTCGAGCAGCTCGTCCACGTGGACGTGGCTGACGGCAAGACGAAGCGCGTCCACTTCGACGGCACGCTCTCGCCCGCCAAGCAGACAATTCCACCGTGCGAGTAGAGGAGAGGGGGCCATATGTATACCCAATTGGTAGCCCCACCCAATTGGTAGTACCACCCAATTGGTTCCCTCACACAAGCGGTACCCCCCCAAGTTACCTATGGCACAAGCCAGGGCCCGCATCCAATTGCCCCCTCTCCGCTCATTCACGTGGTTCCAATTGATACAAAATCCGTTTAAGAAATTGCCGTAACGATATATTTGATGTGAAACAGCGAACGTAGTCCTTACAGCGGAAATTAGATTAATCAGTCATACCCAACCTCATATCTACAACGAAAAAAAAACAATTAATTCCCAAACACCAACATTCCGCGAGCGAAGCGCATATATTTTATTTAACCGAAAGTACCATAACAGAATGCATTGTTCTTATATCTTTTGATAGCTTTTTTTGCTTATTTACGGCCTTTTCTCTAGAATGAACATAAACGTCCCGAAGAAAGAATAAGCATTTCGATTTGAGTGATTATCTCTTTCTCTCTCTCTCTCTCTGTCTCTCTCTTTTTCTTTCTTTCGTTCTTACATTCTCTTTCTCTTCTCTCTCTCTCTCTCTTTCTCTGACTCTCTCTCTCATGTTGCCCATTCGTTCTGCAAATGTTTTGCTCATAAATGATACATCAATCTTCGTCATTAACAAAAAGATCAAGATTGTCCGGGATAAAGTATAAATTTTCAGAAAGAAACAAGTACCATTGCAAAGTTAGCGCACATGTACAACATAAATCAAGAGATTTTATTGATTTTTTTTTAAATTTAAGAATGTTGATACGAAATAATTCAAGGAGGAACTGCAAAGGTCGTTTTCAGGTCGTGAAACTTTACAAAAGGCTTGAAGTTGCTTATGTGAATGTTGCGTGCGTGGGTGGATCAGCTGTCATTATTATTTTGTCGATTTGAAGTATTCCCGCCAAATTTAATTATTAAAATTTCCCGCCAATCCCCACCTGATCGAGCGGCGGCATCTGAAGGACTCGATCGAAGAAGCGGCGACCGCCACTGCTCACGAGCGCCGGATGCACAGAAGTCAAGCGACGGGCTGTCGCGACGACGGAGAAGGAGGAGGCAAGGACAGAAAAGGGGGCGGAGCCAGAAGAGGAGGCGGAGCCGGACGAGGGGGCGGAGCTAGTCGAGGAACGGCCCCCACGCAACAGAAGTCGCCATAGGACTGAAAAGAAGACATGTATGTATTCTCTCTCTCAATTTCTCTCTTCTCTCGCTACCCTTTCTCTGCTCGGCCATACTTTATCTTTATCCTCTCTCTTTATCTCTCTCTCTCGCTCTCTCTTTCTATCTCTTTTTCTTTCTCTCCTCGCTCTCATCTCTCTCTCACCATGGAAGACCCTCTCGACCGCTACAACTCTCTGCTCCTCATCCCCTCCCGCCGTCGCGACCAGGTCAATGTCGTCCAGCAACAGCAGAGAGGGCGCACGACGCGAGAGGGCGCGAGTCAAGGAGGCGAGCTGCTTCTCGATCGTTTCCGCTTGTTTGCCTGTGAGTGAGACAGATGGAGAGAGAGAGTTAGAGAGAGAAAGGGAAAGAGATAGAGATAGAGCCAGAGAGAGAGAGAGAGATAGAAAGGAACATGGATTAGAAATAATTTTTTTTTGAAATATGCTCCTCTTTAAAATATATGTTTTACTTCCTACTAACAATAAGCGCCAACAATTTACAATGTCGTAAAGATTGTCTCGTTCTTTTATCCCTCTATGCTCTCTCTCTCGCTCTCTCACTCTCTCTTTCTCTCTCGCTCTCTCTCGCTCTCCTCCATCTCTCACCTTTCCACGACGCGCAGTCGACGTACGCCGTATAGAACGTTTCGGGAGCGTGATGCGCGTCTCTCGCCAGCAGCCGCAGCACACTGCTACGGCCACTGCCGCTGCTGCCCGCAAGCAGCGTACACACGCCGGATGAAGAGCCTGTAATGTGCATATAAGTTTTATAAGTTTAAAATATCCACTGATATAGAAAATATTATTAAAAAATTTTAATGTAATTAAAAGGGCTTTATTACTAGAACGCAAAAAAAGAGAAAAACCTCCCGATGTTGTCGCAGCAGTGAAACGTAGCCAGCCGAGGAGCTCAGCGCACAGGGTACGTTGCCACCTCGAATTAACAACAGCTTGGTCATTCTTTATAATAAATATAAGATATGTAAGTATGAATGGATGTTAATGATAGCATTGCGAATAAAATGTGGCTGTGTTCGTTTCACTTTTTCTTTCATTGTCAACACTCTTTACCTGAGTCTTAGTCTAATAGTACGCTTTTCGACGGTAGCGCCAAAACATGCAGGAAGAGTAGCGGATGGCGTAGCGTCGCTCTCGCTCTGCTTTCTTGAGTCTTCCTTCTCTGACTTGCCGTTCGCGTCACTCTCTGGCTCAGGGTGCTGCTGCGGAAGGAAGGAAAGGGCATTTTTGAATAAGATGAGAAAAAAAAACTTTTATTCATTAAAGTCCTTTAAAATCTGAAAGGAAAAGGAATTTTTGAAACGGATGAAAAATTACTTTTATTCATTAATGTCCTTTTAAATCTATAATAGAAAGTTAATAAGTGTCCATCTCTATCAGTGAATTTTGTCAACCATTAAAATCAATAAATGAACTGAATCTACATGAAATGAATGAATATCTTCAATCTAAAAAAAATAAAATTAATCTACCTTAATTCGAATCGTCGTCTCTTCGTGCGCAACAAAGCACACATCTCGCATTCTGTCGCGGACCTCGTCGGCCGCACCCGCAAGCTGGATGCGGAGCGACGGGCCGTCTGACAATGAGAATGAGAATTAATATTTCTCAATTTTTTTTAAATGTTACCAAAATATTGCACAATAAAATTTTTTTAATTGTTATTTAGTTTGTTCAAGCTTTTTTTTTTAGATCAAATCCATCAATTCCGTTGCTGGCAATTTCTTCCTCTAGATAACCGATATTGCCATAGATGCCGAAATGGCAGTCTTCCTGTTTTTTTTTTAGCAAGATTAACTCCCAGAACTACGATACCAATTTCTGGGAAAAAAAATTTGAAAACAAAATATTAAAGGCATTTGAAATATTTGTTAGAAAGTTAAATATTCTTTAAGGTAAGATGAAGAATATTAAAGGAGCGCCGAATTCTACAGTAATTCTTTTTTTTTGCAACTCTCCTGACCATTGCATTCGCTGCTCACTAATGTAAATGGCATGTACATACTCGCTCGTCATTGGGTCAGGCAAAATGGCGCGAATTCAAACGTGGGTTTTGGCTCTTATAGATGACGAAGCCATGCGCCCGCTTACTCTGGCAGGGCAGCTCGTACGAAATGCCCCTTGCAGGCAGTAGAAGTGGATAGGCGGAGAAGAGGGAGTGCAAACGAGCAGACACTTCTGCAGCATTCGCTGTAAGACGCTCACCATCCTGAAAAGGCGCCAGAGAGAGAGAGAAAGATAGACAGTGAGAACGAGAGAGAGAGAGAGATAGAGAGAGAAAATAGAGAGAGAGTAAAACCAGAGTATTCCGCAGTGTCCAAATATATTCACTTTTAACAGTTAGTCATGTTCATATAAATTCTTTTTTCTGTCATTGTTATGCCGTCTCGCATCAAGTGAGCCGGTGGTTCGCTGGGTGCGTGTGCTCTTAAGTATATTTGCAACAATGAGAACCTTGATACGTAGCCGACACATCATTTCTGATTAGTCTCCCTTACTCTCTTGTCTTGATCCTTCTATCTATTTCATTCTCTCTCTCTCTCTTCCTTCACCTACTATCTCCGTTGTTCTCTCTCGCTATCCCACTCTCTCCCTCTCATCTCACTCTCCCCCACATCTCTCTCTCTCTCTATCTCTCTAATTCTCATCGCTCTCCCTCCCTCCCCACACACTCCCTCTCATCTCTCTTTCCAATCCCATTCTCTCTCTCTCTCTCTCTCTCTCTCTCTTTCTCTCTCCCTACCTCAGCATGACTCGCCGTGACATCGACAGCGGAGAGTGCCGCAAGCGCACTCTCATCGACCTGCTCGGCCAGTACTCGCTCGTATTCGATGAAGGGAAAAGGGGTGGAAGAAGAGGAGGAAGAGGAGAGGCAATGGATCACGTGAGAGGGGCGCGCCTTAAGTAGGAATAATAAATACATGTAAATTAAGACATGTGATGTAATTTACTTGTTTAAACAAAAGTAAGATGTTATTCCTTTGCGACGTTTCAATGAATATAATAATTTATATCATAATTGTTTCTGACAAAAATATTGCAATTGAAAAAAAATTTAAGCAAAATCACATTAAGCGCTATCCTAATGGAGCGAGCGAGATCGTCGTTGCTCGGCCGCTCGCTTTCCGCGTCTCTCGCGTCGAGGGAGCTGCCGCCGCGGCGCGGAAGACGCACGAGGAGCGCGTAGTTCTGCTGCTGCTGCTGTCCGTTGTTATTGTGGCTCTCGCGCGCTCGCAACCGCACCGCGTTGTATGACGCGTAGTGTGCGTTGTCTGTTTTTTTAAAATTAAGTTTCGTTAATTAACTTTGAAAAGTTTAACGAAGCCAGTAAACCGGCTTTGAGTATGAAGTTATGAAGGAATATATTTCACAGAGGGATATGAATAAATAAAATTATTTGTAAGATAATATCAATAAAACTAAAGGAGCACGGAAAAAGTTTCTGAGTATTTCGTTCGCATCTCTCTAAATCACACGTGCTCTATCGAGAAGTGTCAGGCAAAAAAGCGCGAATTCAAACGAGAGTTTATTTGGTAATCCTTTAAATATTTCCAACCATCTTCATGAAGCGTGAAGATGACGCCGGGGTGCGCGAGTGTGCGAGCCGCTCGCGGCACGAAGCAACGCGGCAAGACGCGCAAGAGGAGAGGAGGGTGAGGAGCAGAGGAGGAGAGATGAGCACGCCAGGAGGAAGAAGGCGTGACACGGCAAGAGACTCTGGAATGGAGAGAGAGAGAGAGAGAGAGAGAGAGAGGGAGAGAGGGAGAGTAAGAGAGAGAGAAAATTTTTTTTTTTTAATTTTTTTAAGATGGGCTTAAAAAATGAGCCAGGCGGTTTTCGTACGGTAAAATATTATTTTTGCACTAATCATACCGGCGCAAATGATGCTCCGGGATAGTATATACCCACATATAAAGATAATTATAATATATTAAATTAAATTATAGAATAAAAAAAAATTTGCAATATTGCTAGGAGCTAGGAAAAATGCGAACAGTCTGAAGCGCAAATTGGAATTCCTTCCAAACTCTCCACCCTTTTGTTTCTACGATAAGAAATGTTTTATGTAATTTCATTAATCTGTTAGATAAACGGATTAGACGGGGGAAAATGTCTGATGCAAGTGAGCGAGAAGGATAAAGAAGAAAAATCCTGATAAGAAAATATACAAATTAATGCTACTTATCAAATTATTCGTATAAAAGGGAAAAATTGACAAAAAAAAACTTTTTTCCACGACGTGCTTCAGAAATGAGACAGGCGGTTCGCATACAATAAAATATTATTTTTAAAACACTGATCTAGAAAAGTTTGTTCTGGAATAATAATAATATTTTTGTTACTGAAATAAAGAATGTTCTCAGTATAAAAAAAGAACAATGAAAATAAAATATAGCATATAAAAAAAGAGAATCCAGAGGCGCATTCTCTGACCGCAGAGCGAGTGCGTGAGCGGCGGCGGCGCGTACGCGCGAGTCCTTGCGAGCGTTCGCTGAAGAGGAAGCTGACGACGGCGTCCCTCGAGTGGTCGCCAGTACGTGCAGCTCGGTCGAGGGCATTAGGAGAGAGGCGCGGCCGGCAGGGGGCGGGGGAGAGATCGATTCTAGAGAAATTAGCGTGGATAAAAGAGTAAATAAGAACAAATTAAAAAAAGAAATATTTAAAAGAAGGCAAAATTCCCGGCAGAAGAAAACTTTTTTTTAAACATATGTATGTCAATGTGTTTCCATATTTGGTAATGACAACAAGAGAGAGAGAGAGAATGCGAGTGAGGAAGAGAAAGAGAGAGAAACATTTTACAAGATGTGGTTTAAAATTGATTCAGGCGGTTTGCGTGAGGTATAAAATTATTTCACAGTTCGCATCCAAAGCAGAATGATGACGATGACTCAGGTAGTTGTAGAAATTAATTGTAAAAAAGATTTATAGCATTGGGACTGAAAGCAATCGGCTAAGTTTATTTCTTTAAAAGAATGAAAAAATTAAGAAAAGGAGTGAGAGAGAGAGAAAGAGAAAAGAAATGGAGATAGTGAAAGAGACAGTAACAAAGAAAGAGAGAGGGGAGAGAGAGAGGGGAAGAGGTACACTGAAAGAGATAGTGAGAGCGAATGAGAAAGAGAGAGAAAGAGAGAGAGAGAGAGAGAGAGAAAGAGATAGAGGAAGAGAGTGACAGAGAGAGGAAGAGGAAGAGGTACACCGAAAGAGAGAGAAAGAGAGAGAGAAAGAGGGAGAGAAAGAGAGAGGGAGAGAAAGAGAGAGATCTGAAAATGCCCCCACCAATCCGGAAGGTGGCGGCCATGCCTGGCGCGAGCTGCACGGCGATGAGCATGCGCGGCGCGACCAGCCGGATCTGGTCGAGGCAGCCGGCTTCGATCGAATCGCTGCCACTCTCCTGGCAAAGGAGACATCTTCGTATTATCCATTCTGATCAAAGGTCCTAAGTAGGAGATTATCGATCGATTTATTTATGTTCAAATTATCATCATGAAGTTACGTTGAAAATTCCTAATTATGACAGATTTATAAAGAATGGCAATTTATATGTTTATACAAGGTGTAGAAAATTGATATTTCTTAAATACAAAGTCGATTTTGCTCCTATTTAAAGATGAAAAACCATTCCGAAAAAATTAACATATTGGTCAAGTTCAAGAAATAGCTGTAAAAAAAATCCAATTCTCTTGCCATAATCTCGTAGTCGGCCGTGCTCACAGGCGAAATCTCGACCCGCTCGCATGGCGCTGCGACTTGAATGGGCTCGAGGATCACCTAGAAAGGGCTTCTTCAGTTTGTTAGTTTTGTTAGTTCGTTTTGTTACTAGTTCATTTGTGACATTGTTTAAGTTAAAGATAGCAAGCTCTTTCTGTTTCTTAAAAAAAAGGATATTAACAGCTGAACCTCCTGTCCTTCCTCGAGTCCGCAGAGTCGACAAAAAGCGCTGCCGACGAAGAGAGTCGAGAAGGGCGCAGTGCCGAAGATCTTTAAAATAGTTAATTTTTAATGTTGTTTAACGGTGCCCACAAACAAAGACTCATGTTTGAATTCGCATCTTTTTGTCTGAAAACAAGGGCG
This sequence comes from Allodiplogaster sudhausi, assembly GCA_945643635.1. Classification (NCBI taxonomy): domain Eukaryota; kingdom Metazoa; phylum Nematoda; class Chromadorea; order Rhabditida; family Diplogasteridae; genus Allodiplogaster; species Allodiplogaster sudhausi. The sequence continues at coordinate 750,371 of CALZFC010000006.1, forward strand.
AAAGAGCAGGTGATTAGGAGAGAAACAAGAATAATCAAGAAAATAATTACGGTTCAGTATAGTGCTCCAATAAAAGAATACTTTTCTTCTTCGAGATGACAATATTACCCTTGATTGAATGAATTAACAGAATCAATATCCGATGAGACAAGAACCAACCTGAATGAAGCTCACTGCTGAAGATTCTTCGCAAGGGCGCACGCGAAAGAAGCCGAGGAGCGGCGCATTTGGCGCGTGCTAATTAGGGCTCATTAGTTTTCAAAGATTTTATCAACAATTTATTGTGCCTAATTTTGGAAACAGATCGATTCATTTAGAAAATAATAATACTTTGCATTAAATATATAGGGAAAACATAATAAGAGAACAACCCTGTACAAATACAATAATAAAAATTTTTATCACTCTACAGAACACAAAAGTTTTTTTGAGAAAGTGTCAAATAAAATAGAACTCAGACGATAAATTGAAGAAAATAAAATCTGCATGTTTGAAAGAAGAGCTTTAAAAGTGAAGCAGGCGGTTTTAGCGCGCGAGCATTTTATTCTTACTATGCTCATCCGAAAACGAACGATGAGTAGGAGGATTCTCGTGACGAATATAAAAATTATTATTTTCATCCCTTTTAGGAAAAGCAAAGTTCGGGAAACCAGCTCGCCAAGGGGTTGGTTATTAATCTCCTGTTCAGAACTAATCTGCTACGGAGCACATGAAATTGCAAAATAGTTCGTACAAGAAAAATTCTCTTTCTCAAAAGCTTCTTATGTTTATTCTCATTGTCAGATGGCTCACTCGAACCTTGGCCGCGAGAAAGGGCGCGTGTGTCCCGTTCCGTCCTCCGTTCCGGAAGCCGGCGGCGTAGCCAAAGCAGTTTGGCCACGAGTGGACGGCGACGGAACACGCGAACTTTTGCTGATGACCACTGCCGAGCAGCATCTCCGGTCACTGATAACACTGATAACTAGAAATCAGGGAGCGCAAATTGGCCGAGAGAAAATGAAACAATATATTATGCCGCCAACTGATATGGTGTTAATTGCGGGAGACCATAGACTTTTCAAATCATGAATTGTTCTCGCAAGCGGGCAAAATGCATGAGTCAATATGGTAAAAAAAAAGAACGTGAACAGTTCAACTACAAAAGAAAGCAGCATTGTAGTTCGAAATGTGCTCAGTAACATGTAGGCGAAAAGATAAAGACAGGCAATGAAATTTAATCATGATTTTGGAAGAGTATTTTAAGTGGTAGCAATCAAATGCTTTGATTGCGGAACAATTAATGTACTTTATGTGAAAACCGAAACCACCGATGCAATAACTTCGACATTTTAAGCAAAAAAAGGGAGTTTTATATTTGCATGTCGTTTAAAATGAAGTTTGAACAAGATGGCGATGACAGAATGAACAAGAAGTGAGCACAGGAGAGAGAGAGAGAAAGAGAGAAGCGAAGACGATGGGGAGCAACCATGTATACTCTCTATTCTTGCTCGGCAGTCGGCTACAGACTACAGAACAAAATGACGGCTCTGTGGGAGTGTGTGCGTGTAAGAGAGAGAGGGAGAGAGAGAACGAGAAAGAGAAAGTGATTACGAGAGCGAGAGAGTGAGAGGGTGAGAGAGCGAGAACAACAGTCGGCAGACAGAGGAAGAAATAAAAGGCACCCAGACATGTCTTATATGCATGGAGATGTTAGCACTGGAGATACGCATCCGATTAATACATATTTTTATTAGTTAAAAATGCAATTTTGTTCCATTCTGTTCCATGGCTTATACACTGAAAGCTTCAGCTGATATTATTTTGTAACATGCTCAAAAGTATATCTCAAATTTGTACATCGGAATTGTTGATTTACATATCAGCTGTACGTAAAGATTCGGGTGATACGTATAAGTTATATTTCATTCCGCTTTGTCTTTCGTTGTACTTTAGCACTTATCATATCAAAAGTGCGTTGCACAGTGCATTTCTCTCGCCTCGTTCCAACAATTTTAGAGATGAGGCAGTAGAAAGTTTTCCAGAACTTTCAGCTTTTCGCCCTTGGCAGGAACGATGCGAAGACAAGGGCGTTTTGGTCATCTCAAAAATTGCTTCGATTTGCTCTGGCCGCCGAACAAAAAGTTGCCGGTTTAATCAGCCCGATGGATAAAGAAGTTTAATAAAGGAAAATTGTTGAAAACCTCTTTCTTTCTCACTTTCACTACCATCCAAAACTGATCTTTTTCCTCCCCCAGCATTGCTAGTAGACTCTGAATACTGACACTAAAATCATACGACTCTACTTTTTTGCTGCAAAAACATGTAGGAGAACGAAAACTTCGAAGATAGCTGCGTGGTCCGACTGTTCCTTCTTTATCGTGGCTATGCGAATGGAATGCACCAGTTGAGAAAATATTTGTTGAATTGAGCAATTCGGAGATCATCTTGCTTCCCAATATCTCTTCCAGGAGCGGAGAATAAATTTGCATATTTTATGGCGATTAATTAATTAATTTATTATTAATATGTAATCGTTTAACTTTTATTTAATGAAATTATCACTTTTTACAGCAAATGACATGAGATTGCCGCAAAATCCACCAATGCCGTTGCTACCTGCAATTCTTTGTTCGTGCCATCAGATATTTCCATAGACGCTCAGTTGCTGTCGTCCTAAAAGCAACTCCATGAAACATGGTGCCAATTTCTACTGCTAAAAAATATTTAAAAAAAATATCGAACAAAAAGATTAAAGGCATTTAAATTATTGTATTCGAATATTGTTATCTTAAAAACAAGAGAGAGAACATACACCGTTCGAGGCAGCTCGTACGCGATGCTCGTTGAGGCGTAAGAAGTGGAACAGAGGGAACAGAGGAGAGAGAGAGAAGGGGAGAAAGCTCCTTTGAAACTAGAAATCTTGCTACCTTATCCCGCTTATATAAGGTCTATGTTCTCCCCATTCTAGACTCTCTATCCGAAGTGTGGAACCCCTCCTCTGTAATGCATATCAACTCTCTTGAAAAAGTTCAGCGTAGCTTTACCCGTTCCATTTTTAAACGTGTTGGGATGCCTCCACCATACAACCAACGCATGAAGTCCCTCGGCCTCCTCCCCTTGAGCATCGTAGACATGTTAATGATCTTGTCACTACTTTTAAAATTATGCGTAATCTTACACCAATAGACCCTTCTCGACTCTTCTATTTTCCTCCTCAATACTCTGCCCCCCTTCGTGGTCATTCGCTCAAGCTTTCGCTTCCTCCCCTCCGATCTCTGCGCTCTAGACGCTCTTGCTTATCCTTTCGGGTTGTTAGAGACTGGAACTCGCTACCACACCAAATTGTCTCAACCAACTCACTATCATCTTTCCGAGCCTATTGTGCCAACACATAGCATAATTTCTTTGTTTTGTTTCGTTTCGTTTTTGTTTTCTTGTTCTTCTTTCTTTTACCCTCAATTGCTTGACCCGCCCCATCGAATTCACTACTCTGTAAATGAAAGTTAGCTAACTGACAGGATTGTTGACACAAGAAGGCTAACTGTCAGGAGTTTGCCCGAAAGAAGGCTTACTGACAGGATTGCACACACCGGAAAACTGGTAGGATTGCAAAAAGTGGAAGGGTAATTGGCAGGAGTTCCTCTTGGAAATCCCATCAGTAGGTTTTGGAAGGCTAATTAACAGGGTGCGACGCGGTCGCGGTAGCGGTTATCACGGGAGCGATTATTTCGTGGTAGTTGCTGTTGCTTTTGATATAATGTTCTCCTTGCCGTGCACGTTCTCATTACCATGCATTTTGCGCCTAATTAGATGCCTATTTCGCTTTAGACTGATGGTGAGAGCAATTATACAGGCACGTTTTGCGGAGCGTTACACCTTGCTGCTCAGTCAGCTCTGCGAAGAGCTCCTCGCACTCCTTGTCATCGCTTCATCTCGAGTCGCTGTCGGCTTGTCGCCTCGCCTCTTGCTCCAGCGAAGCTATCGGTTAATGAAATGTAATGCACCTTGAACAAATTTGGGGATCATTGTACTTTGAATGTAATTCAGTGGTTCTCATTAACTTTGCGCTTGCTATTTTCGGCCAATTATGTACTCATTATTCTTTAAGATACGCAGTGTCAGCAGGCGAACAGTGTCTTTTCGGGCGGTGCTACGGCTTGCCCAGTCAGAAAAAGGATGATTGCCTTGTCATCACTACCGAAGACGTAAAAGTAAGCTTTCGATTTAGCCGAGCGCTTCTTGATCTAGAAGCAGTGAGGGGCTTGAAGCAAATGCACATTTTTTTCTATGCATAGTTGGCATCTTAATTCTACTTGTACTATGCGGAAATCTCTGATATCTTAACTGTTTAAACGGTATATGCATGGCATGCGGGTTGAATATGCATGAACACCTTTAGTCGTGCTTTTCATTTAAGTTAAGCTGGCAAGTGGCTTGTTTATTCTAATGTTGATCTTAAGGCGTTCGACCCCAAAATATATTTATTGGTTTGAGCGTTTATTTGTTCCAGAGAATACTCAACACAATATATTCTTACCTTGTGTACATTATTATTGACGAAAGAAAGATTTTGGCTTATGCTAAGTTCCAATGGACAATTTCTTTTTCTTTTTTTTAGAAAGCTGAGGCTGCCATCGCAAAGGAGCAAGGCGAGGGAGCGCAGTAGGACGAGATCTCCAAGCAGTGCGGAGAGAAGACAGTCAAGGTCAGCTTTGGGTAACTCGTTGTTTTATTTCTATTACAGAGAATTGGGTTATTGTGTTCTTAGTTGGAATAGGATTTTTTTTATTCGACGTATTTTACATCTGACGAAGATTCCTGATTTTTTTTACACGTTGAGGACATTTTATTTCTTCTTAATTCCATAGAATACTTACACAAGGTACACTAAACAGTAAGTATAAGATTAAGATGGGCTTATTTAAACTCATTTAATTGAAGGATCTTCCCGAAGAGAGCGTTGCTGCGCGCCGAGTTCTCTTCCTTGATCACGGCCACTCGAACACACAAGCCTCCATCGCGGCATTCAACAAGGGCATGCTTACGGTAAGAAGAATACGGCGGCCCCCTTTGCCTACTTTAGCTGGGGACAATTTAGATGCTCGCCGCAAGCTTCGACATGAGCACTGGAGGACTTTGGCTCGATGCTCTCATTCGCGATCATCACCCAGGTTAGGGGAGGAGAGATTATAGAATTTTTCTAATTGTAGGTGCAGCGGATAAAGAAGAACTAAGGAACCCGCCAAAGCAACAACGCCTTTACAAGGATGATGAAGCTGCTCAAGAACAAGGTTTCTTCATACTTTGTTCCCGATTTAGTTTTCACTTTTGCACATGTTACATCCTAGTAATGTTCGTTTTCTCCCAATTGAAACAAAAAAAGAAAGCAGCATATGTTATAAATGAAGTAGTGCGAGTTCAGTTACGAGCTGGGCCTGCTGGAGTATATGAATGGAGGGGGCGAGCTGCACTCTCTTCTCCTTGCCGCGTGTCCTTTCGATACTTCGCTCTCTTTCATCAACTCGCGAGTTGAGATAGAGAACCTGGAGAGCAGCGTGAGGAAGAAGTTCAAGGGCGCCTTCCCTGAGCTGCAGACGAGTGTTGAGGCAGCAGCGTCTGCTACTGAGAAGAGACCAGGTCGGTCTCTTCTTATTCCCATCTCTTCTCCCTTTCTTTCTCTCCTTCCAGGCAACTTCATCCTGCCCTTCGAAGACTATGCGTGGCGTCTGCTGTGGCTTGATGGCAGCTGTTCTGTCCGCGGCGGTCTCTCCTCCTTTGCCTCATTCTTGAACTCCACAACGCAATCTGCTGGTGTTGTCGAGTTGGCCGCTCTCCTCTCTGAGCCTTCCTTTGTCGCAGCTCTCTTTTCAGCAGTCGATGCCGAGGAAAAGGTTCTTTTCCTTTGGTTCTTTGGCTAAATGGATATATCTGTGATGTACATAGCTTGTACCTGTTAGTGTCTGATGGAAGTGTTCCAGGCACACCTGGTCTCGTGCAACGTGGCTCGTCCCGTCTTCTCTTCCGCCACAGTGACTCGCTGGCCGAGATGCTCACTGCCAAGTGGCTGGCCGTCGCCCTCTACGACTTCGTCGCCGTGCACGCCGCCGCGCAGTTGCATGATCTACATCTCGTTAGCAATCTTCTTCTTTTTAATCGTCACTTCACTCTCTTTCTCTCTCCTCTCTCTCTCTTCTCTAACTCTCTCTCCCTCCCAGGCCTTCAAGCTGCAAAGGGAGCGTGGCCCTGTAGACTGCGTGACTGGCTCAGCTCGCTACACCATCAACATATGGTATGTGCTTGTTGAAAATATTTTAGCTAATTTCGGTTTTCTTTATTTTTTCTAATAAAAAAATCCTGTGAGATCCGTGAAGTTATTATTTGATTACCTTTCTCTCCTTTTCTGAAAAGCCTAATATTTTTAAACATGAATAAGTGTGAATCCTACATGCCAAGCAGAAGATTCTTTTTTTACACGTTTTTCGTTATTCCAGTGAATACTGTACACAAGATACAGTATTCTTACCATGTGTAAAGTATTCTTGACTAACCAGAAAAATTTGGCTTTAGCTAATTGCAAATGTTGCCTCAATTACAGGATTTAATCGGATTGGTCAATAGTGGATTCGCTATTGCGGGAGCCACTCGAAGTGCGGTGCGGGGTCTGATTGAATGGTGGCAACTCGTCGCGGCCTTTGCCATGGCTGGCAGTGACAACTCATTCCGGAGCGATGTCGACGCTGCTTGTCTCAGAAGTCGCACTGTAAGCTTTTTTAAATGAATTATATTGGTATTCCGGATGGATTGGTTACTCCTTTATTGCGCGATTTTATTCTGAATTCTGAATGGTTCGTTATTCTTTAAATATTTTTTATTTGATTTTTGGGGAATGTAAAGTTTTCCGTTTTACTTAACGCAAAGTTGCCTACCAAAAAATGAGAATCCAGTTTCTTTTTAGCACTGAAATATTCACACTGCAGGTTAGCAGGGACATCTATCGACTGAAGGCGTGAACCCGAATCTTCTCTGTCTGCTCCGCCACGATGTATGAGACGCAGATCGTGCCGTGTTTTTTTGCAACGAGTTTGCATTACCCTATGGTTTATCAGGGCTACTGTAATGGCTCTTAAAGCAATTGCTTACCGTATTCCATTCTCTACCATCTTGGCCTGTTGGAATGCAAACTCGAATCTTGATTCTTTCACTATTCCTTATTTTGGATGGAAATTCCTGTGGTTCTTGTGATCAGTGGGTGGCTGCTTTTGGTAGAATCAATTCTTGCGGTTTTTAACTAACTCTTGTGCTGTCATGAAGAAGTGCAGGATTTCTTCCTCTTCAGTTAATGTTCTATTCTCTTATGCTATCAAGCCCTCGTTGTTAATTCTCGAGTCGCTTTTCGACATTATTACGGAATATTCCTTGTAAATTGGCTGGCAGTGATTGCTATATGAATGGTCATCTTAAAATTAACAAGGTGGCTCAATTTAGTCTGTATAATAAGAAAGAATACTAGTTGTTTTCCAATTCTGTACTTGAATTGCTGCTGCTCATTTCCTTTAGATGCTTGTGTAATTGCTTGCCCTTTTATTCTGTGCCATTGATAATGCTGATCTTCGTTGTAAGCTCTTGGTTTTTTTCTTCCCCGTTTCCCCGTTAGCGCTGTGCCATGTTATACTCCTGCTTAGAACAGTCCCATAGCCGTTTTATTCACTTTTAGACCATCTTTCTTGTAAAATAGGTTTTTTAATTGCTGTGAATGGAAGCCCAGGAAATCGCCAGATATAAAGTGTATTTACGAAAAGTGCGTAATACAAAGTGAAATTTACAAATTGAGTGCAGAATAATAAGAAGATGAATGGTCATATTTATAAATAGTACCTAGTGCACCTAACGAAACAATCCTGCCAGTTAGCCTTCCTGCGCGCTTTTGGAAGGCTAATCGACAGGCGTGCTGACAGGCCTTCCACAATCCTGTCAGTTAGCTAACTTTCATTTACAGAGTACTTCATGTATACTTCCCAATACTGTCTGCTTCTTAAACCGGTCAATGCGATAAACAAATTGAAAGACGGAGAGACAGGGAAAAGTGAGAAGGAAATAGGGAGATGGTGAGAACGAGGGAGAGGGAGAGAGCGAGAATGAGAGACAGAGACAGAGAGAAAGAGATTGCTGGTGAATTCACAACAACAGTTTTGTTGCAAAAAGATATGGCCGAACTCAATGTTTCATCAATATGCCAAATTATATACACGTTCATATTGATCACATCAAGTGCACCGGGGGTTTGCATCTTGGTAAAGCTGTTAAATGGAGTGGCAACAAACCAAACCTTAATTTAGCAATGGTTATTGTTTTGTCTCTCACAATCAATCTTTCTCTACCTCTATTCTTTTCTCTCCATTCCATTTCTCTCCCGCTCTCCCGATCTTTCTCTCTCCTCTCGCCATCTCTCTTCACTATCTCTCTCCCGGTCTTTATCTCTCTCACGCTCTCTATCTCTCAACTTTTCTTCTCTCTCTCTTTCTGCTCTCTTTCTCTCCCTCTCTTTCACTCTAGGATCACTCACTCTCTCCTCTCTCTCACTATCCTTTCTCTCAATCACTCTCTCTCTGCCTCCTATTTATATCATTCTCTCGTCATTATCTCTCTCACTCTCTCTCTCTCTCTTCTTAGCTTTATTTCTCCCCTCTTCTGCGCTCTCTTTCTCTTTCTCTCTCTTTCTCTTCTCTTTCTCTCTCTCTCTCTCTCCTCTTACCCGTACATGACTCGCCGTGACATCGACAACGGAAAGTGTCGTCAGCTTGCGTGCGGTAACGTTAGAATGAATTTTGAACAACATCGCTATGACAGAAGGAAGGCGAAGTGAGAGAAAGTTCGTCGCTGCAAGAACCAACAGTTTCTACTTTATCGTGGCTATGCAAATGGAATGCACCAATTGAGAAAATATTTATAGAAATAAGCACTTCAGAGAACTTCTGGCTTCCCAATCTCTCTTCCAGGAGACATTATCATTTTTAAGACATCATAAGATTTTTCCATACCCGCTAGATTGTATATGTACATTTATCTATCCTTCTCATAAATCCACCAGCGCCGTTGCCGTAAGGTTCTTTTTTCGTACCATCAGCTAGGTCCATAGGCGTTCAATTGTACTCTTCCTACAGGCAAATTCTAGAATCATATACCAATTTCTGCTGATAAAAGTATATTTAAAAAATCAGACAGAACGATTAAAGGTACTTGACTTATTGTGCTCGTAAAATAAGGCAGAGAAACAAGTTTGCTTGCAATGGCAAGCCCGCTCGTACGAAATGTCCTTTGCCGGCAGTAGATGTGGGAGTGCAAACGAGCTGCATGCAACTTCTCGCCATCCTAAAAAGACGCAAGAAAGAGAAAGAGGAAGAGCGAGAGAGAGAGAGAGAGAGTGCAGTGAGGAGATATTGATAGAGAAAAGCAGCGAAAGAGAGAGACAGGAAGAGATTTAAAGAAAAAAGATAGAGTGAAAGAGATTGGACGGTACACGAGTTTTGCAGCAAAAGCACTCCCAAACTCCGTTTCATATATAAGTCATCTGCAATTTCCAAATATCTGCTTGTTCACATTTATTCATGTTGAGCCTGCTCACTTCAGGTGGAGAGGTGGTTTGCACCTGTTGCTATCATAGTTAAATGGAGTCCCAACCTTGCAAACCCTGATTTCAAAGTGTCTTCGGGTAGAAACTGACTTCTCATTATACATATCTCTCTCCTCTCTCTCTCTCTCAGTCTCCCTCTCTCTCTCTCTCTCTCTTGTCGTCCCCTCTCTTCTGTCTCTCTCTCTCCTCTCTTTTCCCTCTTACTTCTTTCTCTCTCCCCCACTCACCTCTGCATGACTCGCCGTGACATCCACTGCAGAGAGTGGCGCGAGTCCGCTCTCATCCACCTGCACGTCCGTACTCGAAGAAGGGAGGAACAATATCCGTCTGGTTGGAATAGAAAATATGTGGTTTTGATTTTGAATTCATACATTTATATACACGGGTGGTTTCGGCAACTTTGATATTTCTGGGCAAGTTTGTATGTAGTTATTACGATGATATTATTGATATTGGATTCATTTATTTACATATGTACATGGCGCATTCTTTATGCTTACTTATTTAACCTAACGGACAAACAAAAGAAGAAGAAGAAGAAGAGGAAGTAGAAGAAGAGGAAGAGGAAGTACATAAAGGTCGTTCGTCAACTCGACAACGCCTGCTGAAGTTGTCGACGACGGCGCACGCACTCGGGCAGATTTCTTTGGGTTTCTCTCTCCTTTTCTTGCCTTTTTATTTCTAATAATTTTTTTATTTTGATTTTTTTTGCTCAAATTCTTTACAAATTAGCAGTACATTTTGTTTTGTCTTAATACGGCTGGAAGGAAGAGAGGGAGAGAGAGAGAAAGAGAAAGGGAGAGAGTGAGAAAGCGAGAGAGATAGAGAGAGAGAGAGGAAGTGAAGTAGAATAGTCATTGAAAGTACGCTAAAAGTAGACAGAGGGAGAGAGAGAGAGAGAGAGAGAGAGAGAGAGAGAAAGAGGGAGAAAACGAGATAAAACGAGAGAGAGAGAGAGAGAGAGAGCACAAGAGAAAGCCAGAGAGAGAGAGAGAGATAGGGAGTAAACAAAAGAGAGAATGAGATAGATAGAGAGAGTGAGTGAGAAAGAGAGACAAAGAGAGGCGAGAGAGAAAGAGAGAGACAGAGAGAAGCAAAAAGATAAACATCGAATTCACGGGGTAGTACAAGAGTTATACATTTAAAAAAAAAGAAAAAAAATGTTACCCAAATTAAATTTTGCATCAAAAAGTCATCTGCAAATTCAAATGATGTGCTTATTCACATTCAGTCATATTGATATGAATTCTTTATTTTTGTTGTTATTGTCATGCCTCCTCACCTCAAATACACCGGTGGTTTGTACCGTTGTGCAGCTGTTAAGTTTGCTTGCAACATGCGAACCGTTTATCTTCCTTTGACTGCAAGGTGACTTTCCATGATCGTTTTCGCAAACTCTTTTTTTTCTGCACTCCCTCTTTGCTATCATTTTCCCCTCGCTCTCTCGACGCCTCCAACCTCTCCCATTATCTATCTCTCTTTCTCTGCCTCTCTCACTCTCTCTCTCTCCACCCGCCGACGAGGCACTGATTCGAACGGGCCGGTTTTGACTATTCCGTTCACTGTGGCTTGCCGTAGGGAGAGGAGCCAGAAGATATTCTCAGGTTTTAATTTTTGGCTGTCTTTCGCTAAGTGTTTTTCTCTCTCTCTCTCTCAATCTCTGAATCTCTTCTCTCTTTCTGTCTCCCTCTGTCTCCCTCTCGTTCACTACTGATGAGAGTGATGCAGAGAGAGAGAGAGAGAGAGAGAGAGAGAGTGAGAATGAAACCAGACAGTGAGAGCAGATAAAGATTAATAGAAGATTATGTGGACAGGGGCGCATCAAATTTTACCATATTGTAGCTACATTTAACAGCTCACGCTCCACGCTGCAAACCACCGGGTATTTAATGTCTGCCACACTCAGTAAGGAGTAACAATTATAGATTATCATATCGCGTAACGATGACAATATGAAAGAATTCAGACGAACATAAATGTGAAGAAGCATACATCTTGCATTAGGAAATTGTGGATGTCTAATTGACGTTACATTGACTTTGGTAATGCCTTTTTTGCCGCAAAACTCTTTAATTCTTCATCTTTCTCTTTCTCTCCGCCTCTTTCTATTTTGTTTTTCTGCCTCTTTGCATGTCTGTTCCTCTTTCTCTCTCCTTTTTTCCTTCTTGAAAAATAAACAATCCGTTTTTCTCGAATTTTTCCGCGGGATACAGCGATGCAACCTTCATGTCCGCATTTACGTCGAATTCAAGGTTACCTGGGACGGGGAATTCTTCGTGCGAAATTTTGGCTGTACTACCATGCTAATTTTTGCTCTTTTGCACTGAAATATTGTAAGATATGTTTGATGTGCTTTTTAAATTCAAATTCAAAATTTTCAATTTCGCCGAAGGTAAATATCCAATAATGAAATTAGTCTCAAGTGTGAGACAAAAACATGACTCGAGAGTGTCATTCTACTTCGCATCCTCGCACGCGGCATGGTCGGTTCTTCGCATTCTCTCGCTCTCGCTTTCTATAATTCCATTTCGCACCCCTTTCTCATTTCAGTTGGTCGTTGTTCCAAAAAAAAACAATAATAATTTAAAAACCAAAAGGATATTTTTCAATTCGTTTTTTTTTGTAAAAAAAAAACGAAATTTTTTATAACAAGTATCTTTAATTGGCTTCTTTTTTGCTGCAGAGCTTCGATCAGCTTGCAAACTCGGAATGCCGTAATCGTCAGTATTTTAACCACTCAAATAGAAAAAAAAAATTATGAATTTAAATGCTAAAATTAATCAAAGCTATATTTTGTTTTATATTGTTATGTTAAATACAATTTCTTAGTATTTGAACTATTTTTTTAATTAAATAAATAAAATTGTTTATAATAAATACATCTCAGGCGTCCAGCTCGAGGCGACTCCCCGTCTCGAGGCGGGAAAAGAGGCAAAGAAGAAGAAGAACGACGATGGAAAGGCCAAGTCGCCCAATTCTGCAAAGGATCCGAAGAAGCCAAAAGACGAAAAGAAGCAGAAGAAGGATACGAAGGGTAAAGAATTGCGAGGATTACGATAGCACTGAAATTGGGATCGAAAAAGTGAAAATGAGCCTTGGTCAAATCCAATTTAAAGGAGCTCGATAAAGCTCAAATTCATTTTTAATAATTTAAGCAATTATTAGATGTGGTTTTTGGCCTTTTTTCAGGAGGAAAGGAGTCCGGAAAGGGAGAAGAGAAGGACTCGCTGGCCGAGGATCTCAAGAGCATTCGCCGCTGTACCACCGTACGCTTTGGCGATATTACTCCGAAAATGCTCTTTCAACAATATATATGAAAATTTATCGTAAAATTTACATTAAACATATAATAATAAATTAGTAAATACATAAGTAAATTAATAAATAATGCACATGCACTATCAATTATGCAGAAGAACTTTTCATAATACAAATATAACTTACTATAGAATATAATGTTGTTACTATAAAATATGATGTTTAGTATAATTGACATATTTAAAATCGAAATAATAAAGGTATAATATTATGTTACAAAATTTTTCCAGTGTACAGCGATCATCTTCGCCGTCCTCTTCATCATTTCGATCCTTCTCGGCATCATCCTCGTCGTCGTCTTTGGCTCAGGGATGGTCAAAACCAAGCCCGTGCCGGCCCGGGCCTTGGGGTTAAGCGGGCCGGGCCGGGCCGGGCCCTATTTTCAAAATCTCGGCCCGGGCCGGGCCCGGGCCCGCCAAATTGGCAACGGGCCGGCCGGGCCTATGTTAAAACGGGCCTGACCCGGGCCGGGCTCTGGGGTAAGCGGGCCGGGCCGGGCCCTGCCTTCAAAATCTCGGCCCGGGCCGGGCCCGGGCCCGCCAAATTAGCAACGGGCAGGGCCCGGCCCGGGCCCGGCCCGGGCCCGGCCCGGGCTCGGCCCGCTTTGATCATCCCTGCTTTGGCTACACCACTTTGGGGTCAGTTTCGAGTTTTTTTTTACTGATTGATTAATTAATTATAATTAACATTAAGATCATTAAGAGATTAAAATTGAGAAGATTGCAAAGATTCAAGGATAACGTTTTGAAGATAATGCTCTCATTTTAAATTATTTCTTCTAGAAGAAAATATTTTGTTTTTCAGCGAGAAGATCTTCTGATTTTCTTATGAGAAGCCTCAGTCGTCTCCCTTGCCTTACTTCCCACCGTCTGTTTCTCTCTCTCTCTCTCTCTCTCTCTCTCTCTCGCTCTCTCCGCTTAGCGACTTGTCTCTCACTCAACCCTTTCTCGTCTTTCTTTCCCTCTCTCTTTCTGTCTCTTTCTCTCACTGTCTCTCTCTCTCTCTCACTCAATGTCCCTTTCTGTTCGGCTGAACTTTCGTCCGCCATCTCCACATCACGATCCTTTCCGCCTTGCAAATAAACTTTAATCGATTAATTTTCAGACTTGTTCCTTATCAGCAGTAATAAAGAGACTGTTCGGGGTTCACTTCTTTGACGCACTTCTATGTGATTTTAAGCATTTATCTTCTCTTATGGTTTGGTGTTCGCATCATTAAGACAGTAAGTCTTCAGCGGATTTAGGCACTTGAGATTTATTTATAGAGCAATAACAATCGAATATTTAAAAAAAAGGAGAAAAGAAAAGAAAAACCACTCATTAAAATCAACTGAAAGAGAGGGTTAAATGATACTTTATATTTATTCCTTTTATATTCTAGTCAAATATAGTATCCACTAAAATTATCGATTATTATTGTCTTTAACTATAAATTAAAAACATTAATACAAAGACGCTTTCGTTCAACTGATATAATGTTCTCTGCCGATTAAATCATTAAAAAGAATGATTTCCGGTGGTTTTCTCAGGCAAGCTTGGCATTTATAAATCCTGCTAGCATGATCTTTCGATTTCATCTTGTGGTTGTCCGCAGATATAGCAATTATAAAGGAAAAAAAAACATAAAATCTCTTCGGAGATTTTGCTGGATCCCCCATGACGCAGAGGCCGCTGGACATTTGAATAGGGTACTCTGGCCTCGACTCTTTCGGCTATCCTCACAGTAACTACGCCCCCCCCCCTTCCCAGGTCCTACTACTTCACCTCCCTCGGCATTCTAATTAATACCAAGTTGATAGCTCGGTTGTTGGCAAGGCAGCTTCCTTGAACTTGTAAAATGAGAAGAAAGACATAATGGCTATTTCAGGGCATTGATCATTTTATGGAAACTCGGCATTTGGAGTTGAGACGTTTTGGTCAAAATTACAGCAGATTACGAAGAGCTGGGAATCTAATTTCAAAGAATTTTTTGTAAAGACAACTAGAGCAGGCAATTGCCGCCGCTGAAAGTTATGTAAAATAATGCTTAAAAAATAATTAATTAATTAATTATATACATCTAATTAATTAAAGAAAAGATTAAAATGATGATACGCCAAAGCTCTTTTAATATTTATTTAATATGTTATGATGAATAAATCTTTAAAAAAGTATAGTTTAAAAAATAATAATTTTATATATATAAAATATAAACGAAGTAGGTGATGTTACATGATTGGGAATACATTTTTTCGAGTTCTCAATGATTGCCTTTTCTATTCTTTTATAAGTCTGCCAGCTGTTCTCCGTTCAATTGACAAATTTATGCTTCATTGTCCCCCAACTTCACTAACAAAGGATAAGAATGGGGATGGCAGTTGTGATCCAGACAAGACTGGACATAAGGGAAGAAGTACAGAGAGAGAGAGAGAGAGAGAGAGAGAGAGAGAGAGTTCTCCATTATCGCCTATTTTCTTTTCTTTTTTAAGCCTGTCACCTGTCCTCAGTTTACCTTGCAAATACCTCTTTATTATACTTCAACTTCTGGAAAAAGAACTAATGGGGACTTCAGCGATGAGTTCTAGGTTTTCATTGTCGTGCGCGGCAATAAGGGAAGAGGATACAGAGAGAGTGAGAATACAGAGAGAGAGAAAGGATACAGGGAGAGTGAAAGAATTAGAAAGCCAGAAAAAAGGCGCCTTACATTAAGTTCCGTTCATCGTAGCTCGGAGACCGCTGGCAATTTGATATCGGTCCTCTGACATAGACTCTTTCCCTTTACACCACCCTAAAAACCCCAGCATGGCTGGACTTCTCGTACACCGAACAGAGAAGGTGCTGAAAACATTTTTTTTTTACTTTAGACTCCGTCTACCCGCCCATTCAAATTATCGATTATTATTTGCCTTCAAACATGAAACTGGAAATTTCAACAATAACAAAAAAAATTAATGGGCCGAAGCTCTTTTACAACAGATTTTTAATGTCGCTAATAAAAAGCACGATAATATATGTCCGGTGATTTTATCGGGCAATCTTGGCATGTTTGTATGATGCCAGATTGTTTTTCGATACCGTTGCCGGGGAAGAAATATATCATTTGTAAAGAAAATAGTCTTAAAAGCTCTGCGGTGTAGGAGATGTTGCTCGTGGGGGTGCATATATGTATGTAAATATTTCACCGTTCCACTTGCTGGTAATTTATGAAGGGCCCTCTGGCCTCGACTCTTACCCTTACCCACGATGTGGCTCGCCAAGATTTTTTTGAAAATGGCAGGGAGTTAAAACATTCGCGAATTAAAAGTAGAGAATACTGTTAATTTCCTCAGGGCAGGGGAATTTTAGTGACTACCAATCGAAATTTCTTGCTTAACCTAATAAAATAAAGATAAAAAACAAAACACTATTTATTCTCCTTTGACCTACTTTAAGAAGACCATACATATAAACCTTGTAATAGTCAATTCGTAAAAACCATCTTTTTTTGGGAACCGTTGATTCAATAGATTGCATGCATATTTGTTTAATATCTAAGCGTAATCAAGTCACGATCAAACCACCGATTCGCACACATTGTTTCTTTACATATCGACGCCGCATCAAAACCACCAGGTACACTTTATTTCTTGGAAAGCACCTCATCTATACTGTTATGCAGTGCTATAGATTCAATTATTTTTTTTATTGTTGGTCTCATCATCGCTCAATTTAACCGATTCTCTCGGATATTTTACCTTTATTTTTGAAACAGACGTCCTCATGAGTATTTTTATATTTATTTCTCATCTTCTTCAATCTTCATTCCTCCTTCTATCTCTGTTTCTCTCTCTCTCTATCGCTCTCTCTCTCTCTCTCTCTATCGGGCGCTCTCTCTCTCTCTCTATCTCTCTCTCATTCTTGGTCTCAGTTTCATCCATACTCTCGCACCCTCTCCTTCTATCCTCACTTTTTCTGGCGCCCACTACCTCACAATTAGAAGTCTTCATTTTGTTTCATTTTGTCACACCAGTGCTCTCCGCCGACACTTCCCTCCCTCCGTTCTTTCTCTCCGTCTCTATCGCTTTCTTTATCTCTCCCTCTCTGACTCTCTTTCTCTCTCTCTCTCTTACTCTCTCCCATTACTTTGATATGTATATTCTAATTAGAATGGCGTCGCACTCTCTTCTTCCACCTCCATAACGAAGAATGCCAAACTGGCCATAGGATAGACAAGTCCACGTGTAATTGTGCTCCAACCATGTGGACTTCCTTTTCCGCCGAATCTGCGCGGGCTCGGATGACATCGACTCTGTTTCCGCATTTATCTTCTCAAATGCGTTCACCTTATTAAAATAAGAAGTCTTCAGCGGATTTTAGACACTTCGCATGTATTGCCATCTTGAAAAGAAGAAGGAGAAAGATCCTATTAATTCGCCTCTCTTGGCCTTCTAATTAGTTACATATTGTTTACATATTTTACGAGAAATTGTTCATATACAGAACCAAAATATTGTTGAAAGAGCTCAGTCGATGTAAAATTAACACGACAAACGATGGAATGCAGCGCCGAATCCTCTTGAAACTCCGTGCTCTCAAATTATCGATTATTAGTTTGTCTTTAAACGTAAAAGTAAGTATTTGAACAAAATATATTTGATTTTATATGCTCAGCCGGATATATCTTTAAAAAAAGGATGATTCTCCACGTCCGGTGGTTTTATCAGGCAAACTTGGCATGTAAGCATGCTGCAGGGTTGCCTTTCGATATTGCCGCATTGTTGTCGAATATATTACCAATAAAGAAAAGAGACTTGAAATCTCTGCGACGTGGATGCTGCTCGATTGGCGCGATTTATTGTCTTATTTTTCGAGTTCTCAAAAGTCTCTTTTTTTCTTTTAAAAGTGCATTAGCTGCCCCCGGTTCACTTCGCAATCTGAGGCTTTTAATAGGCGTGCTCGGCCTTCCTGGCATGACAATGCATGAGGAAAGAGGATGCAGAGAGATAGAGGGGTACGGGAGAGAGAGAGAGAGAGAGAGAGAGAGAGATAGATAGAAGTAGAGAGGCAGCGAAGGGACAGAGAGAGTGAGAGAAGAGAGAGAGAGAGTGAGAGAGTGAGAGACTTATAAATGAAGAAAGGAAATAGGAAAATAACGTCAGCAAGAAGAACATCTTATTGTTAGGCTCCGTTCACCATAACATATATGCAGACTGCTGGCCATTTACACTCTTTCTCTTAGCAAACTCTCACCCCAGAATGAAAGGGATTCTCGCTCCCCGAGCATATAAAGTGCTGAAAGGTGTAGATTTCTTAAAGAAGAACTTTACCACGAGTCCGCTCACTCGTCCAATAAAATTATAGATTATTATTTTGTCTTTAAAAATAAAATTAGGAAATTAAAAAAAAATTACGCCGCCGCTCTCATACAATTGATTTTAAATGCTCTGCCAGATATTTCGTTTTTTAAGAGGATGAGTTTCCACCTCCGGTGGTTTTCTCGGGCAAACTTTGCTTGAATGCTCTTTATGCTTCACTATTCCAATATTCTGGAACAAGAATAAGAATGGTGCCGACAGCGATGAGTTCTGAAGCTTTTCATAGGCGTGCGTACACGACGAGGATACAGAGAGAGAGAGAGAGAGAGAGAGAGAGAGAGAGAGAGAGACAGGGAGACAGAGTGATGGCGCGAGAGAGACAGAGAGAGAAGGAGAGCGGCAGCAAGCAGATAGAGAGAGTGAGAGAAAGAGAGAGAGAGAGAGTGAAAGAAAGAGAGCAATATAAAATAGGAAAAGAAATATGAAAGAAGCGTAACACCGGCGCTCTCTTACAATGGATTTTATGTGCTCTGTTGAATAAATGATTCTTCACGTCTGGTGGTTTTTTCGTGCAAAATTGGCAAGTATGCATGTTTCTTGATTATCCTCTCGCTGGTACAAAGAGGTTATTGCTCAAATGATTTAATCTCAAATGTTTTTTTTTCGCTCAAACGATTTCACGCGTTTTCGCTCAAGCGTATTTTTAACCACATTTGGTGATTTCGCGCAAGTTTTTCTTTTCTAACCATCCGAATCTGCGAACTTACAATTAGCAGCAAAAAGGGCGCAATATCTCCTCCAGGAGCGCAGATGCATTTGTCATTTTTTATGTGAATTTATTAAGGAAGGACGACGGCTGCGCGCAGCGCTTCTTCAAAAATATGAGGGCGGTGGGGAAGATGAAGAGGAAAGAGGAGATGGAGTAGAAGAGGACGTCGACGGAGCAACGACATCTTCAACCGACGTAGAGGGGACCGATGGCGCGTGGGAGAAGGAATTACAGCAGATACTCGTAGGTACTGATGTATATAAAAACATGTGCACTTTGGTCAGGCCCATTTATTTTTATTAATTAATTAATTAATTTATTTATTTTTATTTAATTATTTATTGACGCACAAATAAACTGATACAAACTTACAGCTGCGATATATTATCTTAAAGGAGAAAAAGAAAGCGCAATATATCATATTTATTAAACATGGTGGTTTTGTGTTTGAATCCATACATTTATGAATTCTGTGGTTCCTGCGAATGTAGTCGTTTGAGTTTAGAGTGTAGTTATAACAATATACATATGGCAAGAGATAATTTGGATTGTATCTATTTTATGCGTAAATAATCCTTACTTGGACAAAGCAAATTTGTATGTAAAAAATTTATTTCGATTACAAAAATAAATAATATTAAAAAAAGAAGTCGGCCGCCAACTCGAGAACGCGAAGTTAAGCGAAATGCTACAGCTTTCGACGAGGGCGCGCTTGCTAGCGCAGATTTCTTCTATTTGGCTTTCCTTTTCTTCTCTTTTTAATTTTTTTTTGCTGCCTTCATATAAAATAATTTTTCATATAATTTTGATTTTAATAAATTCCTTGATTGTTCACTAAAATAATATTAGCTTCCTTTTTTGTTTGTCTGTAACAGAAAATCTTCAAACAGTTTCTATCTTTCATTTCATGAACTGCGACGCTGTCCGCATTGCTCGTGGCCGTTGCCGACTGGCGGAAGAAGACGAACGATTCGGCCAGTGAGGAGGAGAGAGAAGAGAGAGAGAGAGAGAGAGAGAGAGAGAGAGATAGAGAAAGCGAGAGAACGTGAGAGAGATAGAGAGAGATAGAGAAAGCGAGAGAATGAGAGAGGGAGAGAGAGAAGGAGATAAAGTGAGAAGGAGAGAGAGGGAAGTAGAGAAAGAGAGAGAGAGAGAGAGAGAGAGAGAGAGAGGGAGAGAGAGATAGAGAGAGAGAGAGAGAGAGAGAGAGAGAAAAGGGAGGGAGAGGGAGAGAGAGAGAAGTGGAGAGGGGCAGAAGTACATATGTTGAATAATGATTGAAAGCTAGAAAGGAGATAGTCAGAGAGAAAGAGAGAAAGAGTCAGCGAGAGAAAACGATAGATAGAGAAAGAGAGAGAGAGTGCTAACAAAAGAGAGAACGAGAGATAGAGAGAGTGAGAGAGAGAACGAGAACTAGAGATAGAGACAGAGAGAGAGAGAACGAGAGAGAGTGAGAGAGAGACAGAGAGACAGAGAGAGAACGCGAGAGAGAGAGAGAGCTAACAAACGACAGAACGAGAGATAGAGATGGTGAGAGTCAGAGAACGAGTGAACCAGAGATAAAGAGAGAGGCAGCGAGAGGATGAGAGAGATGGAGACAGAGAGAACAGAGTAGTACAAAATTTTTGTATTTAAAAAAAATTAACTGTTAATGTCAGGGCTCCTCACAAATGCACCGGTGGTTTGCACCGTTGTGCAGCTGTTAAGTTTGCTTGCAACACGCAATGATTTTTTGGTCGACTCTTTCATCATGATCCTTTTACCATTAGCTAACTCTCTTTTTTCTGCACT
Source organism: Allodiplogaster sudhausi (assembly GCA_945643635.1). Lineage (NCBI taxonomy): Eukaryota > Metazoa > Nematoda > Chromadorea > Rhabditida > Diplogasteridae > Allodiplogaster > Allodiplogaster sudhausi. The sequence continues at coordinate 771,131 of CALZFC010000006.1, forward strand.
CCCACTCTGCTGTCATTCTCCCTCGCTCTCTCTCTCTCTCCCAATATCTATCTCTCCCTCTCCCACACACACACTCTCTCTCTCACTTCCTCCATCTCCCTTCATTCATAACAGAAGGGAGATTCAGAAAGAAAAGAGAGAGAGAGACAGAGATAGAAATAGTAACGTGCTCTCTATAATAGCCTATACAAAATTCATTCCTGATTCCCTCTTTGTGCTTGGCGCGACAAGCCGCCTCGATCTGATCGACGAGGCGCTGATTCGACCGGGCCGCTTCGACTGCTCTGTTCACTGTGGACTGCCGACGAGAGAGGAGAGAGAAGATATTCTCAGGTTTAATTCTTGGCTCCCTTTCTCTAAATGTTTCTCTCTCTTCCTCTCTCTCCCTATCTCTTCCTGTTTGTGGAGGCGTGAAGAGAGTGATGAAGAGAGAGAGAGATAGAGAGAGAGAGAGAGAGAGAGAGAGAGATAGAATTAGAGCAGATAGTAAGAGAAGAGAAAGAATAATGGAAGTAGACCGGGGAATAGCAAAGTTTACCCCGTTGTAACTACATTTAACAGCTTATGCACCCGGATGCAAACCACCGGTGCATTTGATGTCGGCTCACAATCAATAAGGATTAACAATATTCAATTATCATATCGCGTAACAATGACCATAAAAAAACGAATTCAGACGAACATGAATGTGAAGAAGCATACATTTGTATTAGGAAATTGTTTATGTCTAATTCACGTTACATTAACTTTGGTAATGCCTTTTTTTGCTGAAAAACTCTTTAACTGCCTCGTGAATTCTCCATCTTTCTCCTTTCTCCGTCTATCTCTCCCCTTCGTTTTCTGCCTCTCTGCATCTCTGTTACGCTTTCTCTCTCCTTCTTTCTTTCTTGAAAATAAATCATCCGCTTTTCTCGAGCTTTTCAGCTGGATACAGCGAAGCAATCTTCATATCCACATTTACATCGAATTCCAGGTTACCTGGGGGATTGTTCATCCGATATCTTGTTAGTATAAAGATGCTAATTTTTTTCTCTTTTGCACTGAAATATTCTAAGTAAGTAAGTCATGTTTGGTATGCTTTTTTAAATAAAAATTTGAATTTTTCAATTTTGCCGGATGTAAATATACGATAATCAAATTAGTCTCATGAAGAAAACAAAACTAATGGCTCGAGAGTCTTATTCTACTTCGCATCCTCGCACTCGGCATGGTCGGTTCTTCGCATTCTTTTGCTCACGCTTTCTATATTTCCATTTCGCACTCCCATTCCCATTTCAGTTGGTCGTTGTTCCTAAAAAAACAATGATAATCAAAAGCCAAAAAAAAAGCCAAAAAAATTTATCAAAACAGTTTTTACAACTTCTTGTTGAAGTTTTGAAATATCTCTCATTCGCTTTTTTCCTTGCAGTGCTTCGATCAGCTTGCAAACTCGGAATGCCGTAATCGTCAGTATTTTAACCAAAAATAGAAAATTAATAAAGCAAAAAAATTAAGCCGTAAAGCCAAAATTTTCAATAGGTATAGATTGTTTTATATTGTTACGTTAAATAAAATTTTTAGTATTTGAACTATTTTTTTAAAATAAATAAATAAAAATTGTTTATAATAAATCCATCTCAGGCGTCCAGCTCGAGGCGGCTCCCCGTCTCGAGGCGGGAAAAGAGGCGAAGAAGAAGAAGGACGATGGAAAGGCCAAGTCGCCCGAGTCTGGCAAAGGATCCGAAGAAGGGAAAGGACGAGAAGAAGCCGAAGAAGAATGCGAAGGGTAAAGGATTACATAGCACTGAAATTTGGGTGAAAAAAGTGAAAATGAGTCTTGGTCAAATCCAATTTAAATGCGCTTGATAATATTTTTTTTAATAATTAAAGCAATTCTCAGACGAGATTTTTCACTTTTTCAGGAGGAAAGGAGTCCGGAAAGGGAGAAGAGAAGGACACGCTGGCCGAGGATCTCAAGAGCATTCGCCGCTGTACCACCGTACGCCTGGCAATTTTATTTCGAAAATGCTGCTTCAACCATAGTTTTTCGTTCTTATATGAAAATTTACATTAAATACATATATAATAATAAGTGCATAAATAAATAATGCAAATGCACTGTGATTTATTCGTATCAACTTTGCATAATATATAGAAAAAATTATTTACTCCAGAACAAAATGTAAATTATATTAAAAAAAAGTAAAATACAAATTTAATTTAAAGGGGGTCCAAGGCGAATAAATAGTGTCTTGTTTTTTTCGCCTTATTTGGTCGGGTTTTGCTAGAAACTTCGATTGCAAGTGTCCCGAAGTCACAAAAACCTTCATGCCCTGAGGAAATTAACACTGTTTCTACTTTAAATTCCCAAATATTTTATTTTCCCGCCATTTTCAAAAAAATTCAACAAAACAACACTCTGGCCGCTGGGGCCAACCGAGTCATGACCATGAATTGCATACATATGGTGCGCGCAACCAACATTGGCCGGGTTTTTCTTAGCACGTAGGCTCACCTGGCAGTGGTGCAAACCACAAGTTTCTGGGGAGAGAGGCAAATGGCAGTAGCACCATTTCTGTTGATTCTTTACTCCGTTCTTTTTATCATTCCGTCCAAATCCGTCAGGGACTTCGTGGTAGGAGTTTTTCCCTTATGGCCTCCTTTAAATATCTAAAAAAAAATGCAGTGTACCTCGATCATCTTCGCCGTTCTCTCCATCGTTTCCATCGTTCTCGGCATCATTCTTGTCGTCGTCTTTGGCTACACCACTTTGGGGTAATTTTTAAGTTCTAGTTTAATAATTAATTAATCACTTAGTTAATTATATAATTAATTAATTAAATACATCATCGAGTAGATTGCACGATTCGAGTATAACGTTTTGAAGAAAATACTCTGCTTTTTAATTATTTTTTTTGTAGAATTAAAATATTTCGTTTTTCAGCGAGAAGATCTTCTGATTTTCCAATGAGAAGCCTCAGTCGTCTCCCGTGCCCTACTTCCCATCTTTCTCTCCCTCTCCCTTTCGGTCGGCTGCACTTTCATCCGCCATCTCCACATCACTATCCATTCCCCTTGCAAATAAAATTGGATCGATAAACTTTTTCTGACTTATACCTGATCTTCACTAATAAAGAGACCGTTCGGGGTTCACTTCCTTGATGCACTTCTGTGTGATTTTAATCATTTATCTTTTCTTATTGTTGGTTGTTTGCACCATTAAAACTCTAAGTCTTCAGTGGATATAGGCACTTGAGAGTTCTTCAAAAGAGAAGGCAATAATAACCGAATATTTAACAAGGAATATACATATGAATATATAGTATATCTTAAAAAAGGATTAGTCTAAATGTCCGGTGGTTTTCATTTGCAAACTTGGCATGAATGAGGGCAGCAAAGGAATAGATAGAGTGAGAGAAAAAGAGGAAAAGAGCGTCCGTAACCCCCCCCCCTAGCCCCATGGAAGGACCGAGCAGACAATGTGCTTAAAAGCTTTCTTAAAATTAGAACTTTCTCTGCCGGATATATCTTTTAAAACAGAGATTATAATGCAACACATCCGGTGGTTTCATCGGGCAAACTTGGCATGAATGCATGCTGCTTAATTGTTCCTTTGTTTGGATGGTGGGATAGCGGAAATAAATATGTTACCTGTTTAGAAAATTGATATAAAAACTCAGCGAAGTAGGAGATTTTCCATGATTGGGGATTCATTTTATTAGTGCTCTTCGAGTTCTCCATGATCGTCTTTTTTATTCTTTTATAAGTCTTCCAGCTTCCTCCGTTCACTTGGCCAATTACCTCTTTATGCTTTATTATCCCCCAATTTCAGGAACAAAGGACAAGAATGGGGATGGCAGTTGTGATCCAGACAAGACTGGACATAAATGAAGATGAGAGAGAGTGAGAGAGAGAGAAAGAGATAGAGAAGGAGAGATGCAGAAAAGATATGGAGTGATTGAGAGAAAGAGAGACTGAAAAAGAAGGATAAAGATAAAAGAAGTATGGAAATAGGAAGAGCAAGAAAGACATCTCACAATAAGGCTCTGAAAACGGAGGCCGTTGGCAATTTGAAAGGCTCCTTTGGCCTCGACTCTTACCCTTACCCACGGTGTTGCTCTGCCGAAATTTTTTTTTTGAAAATGGCGGGGAGTTAAAATATTTGTGAATTAAAAGTAGAGAATACTGTTAATTTCCTCATGGTAGGGGAATTTTAGTGACTTCTGGACACTACCAATCGAAGTTTCTTGCTTAGCCTAACCAAATAAGGAAAAAAACGCTATTTATCTCCTTTAAGATAATCATACATATAATCCTTATTGTGGTCAATTCGTCAAAACTGTCTTTTTTTGCGAACATTTAATAGGTCGCATGTATATGTATTTATATTCTAACATAAGCCTAGCCGAATCAATCGATTCGCTCGCCGCGACATTGTTTCTTTACAGATCGATGCTGCATCAAACCCACCAGTTACACTTTATTTCCCGGACGGCACCTCATTTATACTGTTATGCAATGTTATAGATTCAATAATTTTTTTAAATTGTCGGTCTCGTTATCTCTAATTTTTACCCATTCTCTCGGATATTTCAACCTTATTCTTTGAAACAGAAGTCCTCATGAGTATTTTTTTTATATTAATTTCTCATCTTTTCCTTCAATCTTACTTTCTTCATCTATCTCTGTTTCTCTCGCTCTCTCTCACTCTTTTTCTATCACTCCCTTTATTTCAATCGCCCTCTCTCTCTCTCTTTCTTGGCCTATTTTATATGCTTTGCCGAATTAATCTTTAAAAAGGATCACTCTCCATGTCCGGAGGTTCTTTCGGGCAAACTTGGCATGTATGCGTGCTGCTTGATTGTTTTCTTCAATGGGACCGCAGGAAAGTGGAGAGTAAAAATATTAAAGCTTATCATAGGCGTGCTCGAACTTCCTAGCAAGACTAGACATAAGGGAGATACAGAGAGAGAGAGGGAAAGAGAGAGAAAGAAGGAAACAGGCAGCAAAGAGAGAGAGAGAGAGTGAGACATATAAAGGGGAAATAGGAAAAGAACGTCAAAAAGGACATCTTAGGCTCCGTTTTTACGTTGGAAATTTGAAAAGGGTACTCTGGCCTAGACTATTTCCCTAAACCTAACCTATCCCCAGCATTGCTTCTGGTACTCCGAACACAACATAACCCTGACTCCGCCCACCCGTTCATACTCTATCACAATCGATTTGATGCCGGATATTTCTTTAAAAGAGGATGATTCTCCGCGCCGGTGGATTGCTCGGACAAACGCGGCATATATGCATGGTGCTAGATTGTTATTTCGATTAACCTGGATTGTATGGACTATATTTCCTTTTTTACAAATAGACATTAAAATTCTGTGAAGTAGGAGATACATTTTATTCCACCTTGACACGGAGACCCGTGGCCATTTGAAAAAAAAACGACACTTTACTACGGGGGAAGGAGTGGAGTGGAAATATATATTACCAGTAAATAGACATTAAATCTCTGTGAAAGGGGAGATGTTGCTTGATTGATTGATTTACATTTTAATAGCTTGATTGGGCGATACATTTTAATAGCGCTCTGAGTGTTATCCATAATCTCATATTTCTATTCTTATGTCTACCACCTGTTCTACGTTCACTTGGGAATTGAAAAAAAGAAAAAGAAAAAAAGCACGCACAAGAATGGTAATGACAGTAGTGATCCTGTGACAAGCCCAGACAAGAGAAAAAAGGATACAGAGATGGATTGAGACAAGAGAGAGAGAGAGACTTATTAGAGATGAAAAATATTAGGAAAAGAACGTCAGCAAGAAGAGCATTTTTGGCTCCGTTCAGCGGCCCAATTTAAAAAGGGTCCTCTGGCCTCGACTTTTTCTCTTAACACTATCCTTATTTTATGCCAAATTTTTTCTTTACAAAATCTTCTAAGAAAAAATATATTTCTTAATTTGCACAATAACATAATCCTTATTATGGTCAATTCAGCAAACCGTCTTTTTTGCGAATCGTAGATTTAATAGAAATGAGAGCAAAAAAAGATCGAGTTAATCATGACTCCATTGTTTCTTTAAACATCGATGCTGTATCAAAACCACCGGAAACACTCTATTTGACCTCATTTATGCTGTTATGAAGTGTTATAGATTCAATTAAATTTTTTTTATTGTCAGTCTTCCATCATCGCTCATTTTAACCTCGGATGACATCGATTTCGTTTCAAACAATTCTTCGTGATTTTCCGCATTTATCTTCTCATAGGTGTACACCCTAATAAAACAGTAATTCTTCAGAGCGTTTAGGCACTTGAGAGTTCTTCAAAAGAGATGGCAATGACAAGCGAATATTAAAGAAGAAGGAGAAAGAAAAAAAATGTGAATCTAGTCATCATTATAGAGTACCCGAAACAACAACAGCACGCACAAATATTTTCATTCTTAAAGGGAGTCTAATAAATTCTGAATGATTCTAAAAATTTGGAGTAAAAAACCATAGAATTAAAGAAAACAATTTGGAGTAGGGGCTTTACTGAATAATAATTCACGCTATAATACTGATAGAGCTCGAGGAAATCTATGTGTTCTCGGAAGAAGTTTTAATAGATAACTAATATAATTGATGCTCCAAAGACTAGAAGTTACGTGAGCATTGCTGTGTGAAATTATGCAGCTTAGATGAAATTAGAGGCAGAGAAAATGAAAGAAGAAGTTAAAAAGAAGTCCGATAAGGCTTTGGGCTTTAACCATGAACTGAAGCGGACGGGTAGGCGGAGCTTATTCAATTACGAAACAATGGCAGCTGTGAGTGGAGATGATTATGTTTAGGATGACAGGCATTTAAATGCTATTATGCGTCGGAAAGAAGTATAGAAAAATTACGAAGAAAAAAAAAACATAATAATCTAAAGATAAATCCAAAGATAAGAGAGCTCCAACCTTAAAAGGCGAGCTGTCAATCAAAAAAAAAAATATGATGGTCGTTTGGAAGAAAAAAAAAGCGCTTTGTAAGCTTGGTTTTCTTCACTAGTGGCAGATATAATTCTTGTGAGTTGGGCGGGGACGCGGCGCGGTCGTGTTGTGGTCGCGTTGCGGTCGCGGTCTGGCGCCAGCCTTTCTCTAGTTCGGCGCGGCGGATCTGGTGCGGCCGCCGCCGGCGCCAGATGGGCTCTCGGAGCGCGCCTTGCGCGCCGCCTCCTGGTCGCGGTCCTTGAGCGCGTCGCTCAGCCGCTTCTTCAGTTCGGTCGGGAAGCGGTCGTAGCAGCGGCGACACGCGGGCTTCATGTCGAACTGGTAGAACTTGCTCCTGGAAGAAAGAGAGAGAGAGAGAGAGAGAGAGAGAGAGAGAGGAGGGAAGAGCGAGAGAGAGTGAGAGAGAGAGAAACAGAATGCAGGAGCGAGTGGGAGGGAGGGAAAATCAGCAGGAGCTTATGCGCTTGAGAATTAGAGTAGTGAAAAAGTTGGCGCCAGACACGATGAGGAGCAAAAAACCAAGTGAAATAATAAAGATTTTCGAACTTGAAAAAAGAATGTTCGGTAAAAGGAGAGGGTGCTCACTTGTGATCAAGCTTCTTGTCGCAGAGCGAGCAGCCGAAACATTGGATGCACCAACTCTTTCCGAGCGCCTTGAAATACAAGAGTAATTGTCTTTTAATTTTTTTATATGTCTACTATTATTAAATTATACTAATTAATTTATATACAGAGCACAAGAAACAGAGAGAGAGAGAGAGAGATATTGCTTTGACTTTTGAGCTTTACAAAATATGGTTGGGGTCCCACCTGGAAGACTTCGCCACCGCATGGCTCGCCGCATTTGAAGCACACGTTGCCGAAGAGCTCAAATTTAAATTGATTACTGACTCCGCCCACCCATCCAGTTTCATTCTTGTTTAATTGTTTATTTATAGTGAATGAGCAATTATTTTTGTCCTACATAGTTATTTTTTTAGACAAAAGGCGCGAATTCAAATGTTAGTTTTAGGGTTCTTAAAAATGGTACCCTGTGATAGTGCGCCTCGCAGTACGCGAGTCCCTTGCGTTCGTAGTGCCGATGGCCGAGGAAGGGCTTCTCGCACACCGAGCAGACAAAGTGCTGAAAAGTATTTCATGTATAACTATATGCTCCGCCCACCCGTCCAACCAAATCATCGATTATACTTTATCCTTAAACATAAAAAAATAAATTTCTTTAAAAAATAATACGCCGACGCTTTCGTACAATTGATTTTATATGCTCTGCCGAATATATCGTTTAAAAAACGATTCTAGATGTCCGGTGGTTTCATCGGGCAACCGTGGCATGTATGAATCCTGCTTGATTCTTCTCTCGATTTTGTACATGGTGGAGAAATAAATTCCCAGTGAATTAGAATGTGCTCGATTGTTGCGCTTTTAGTTTCATAGCGCTCTTCAAGTTCTCAATAATCCCTTTTTTCCCTTTCTTTTCGAACTCTGCCACCTGTCCTCCCGGTCACTTGGCAATTACCTCTTTATATGTACTTCATTATTCCCCCCCCCCCTCAACTTCTGCCGCGGCATTAATCTTGCCTTTTGTCCTGGACATGTCATGGACAAGTGGTCATGACCTTTCAGAATAAAAACGGACACATGTCCTGTACACATTCACTTCTGCCTATGTTAATACACAGGGGTCTGGGACATGTCTTAGACATGTACCAGACGTGTCCTGGACAAAAAAGGAAAAAAATCGCAATGGTCACGGACACTTTTCTGGGCTTGTCCCTTACCATAGCGAGAGAGTGCGTAAACGCGGAGAACACAGAGTGACACGCTCGCGGTTACTACCGATGTCCCGGACAAATTATGGCATAAGACACAGTTTATGACATATGGCACCCCTTTTTTAGTTTTGTTTGAAGTCAATTTGGGGGAAAATTTTAAACGAGCCCATAGTTCTCGGATGAATGCAAGAACGTTCTTCCACGTTCTTTAACAGGCTGCACACATTTTGTGTTGTTTTGTTTTCTAAACTGATTTCGGCATGCTACTTGACGCCTTCGCCACCATTGTGCTGAAGAGGCTAGCTGAAGAGACGGGAGTAGCGTGCCTCGCGAAATTGCTTCTCGAATGCGGTGGCGGAATTAGCTGACGGGCTCCTTTGCTCGGCGCCATCGTAATCAAGCAGGGCTCGCGAATGTTGCACGGATTGCCCCCGTTCCTCAGCTATGTTTGTTCTCTCTCCCTCCGTTTCTGTTATGCTCATGTTTTGAAGCCACATCTATAAATGTTGTAACATCTAAGAGTTTCTCGAGATGTGGTTGTGCATGAGAAGAAGATACGGGGAACTGGCTTGCATGAAGGCCCTAGGGTGTAAGAGTTGGGGGATGGAAATGAATCTGATCATGGGTATTCGATAGTTTCAAGCAGATGACAATTTGCAGCCTGTTTCCGGAGTGGGTGACCCTCTTCCAATTGATTGGTGCATAAGTAAATAACCTGTCTGGTACACTTCGACTTAAAAAGTTGAATTTTTTTTAAGTGGACTTAGGTGAACCGTTTTAGCTTCTCTTTTTTTAATTTGAATATTTTTGTGAAATAAATACAGAATAACGGTAAACAGAGCTGAAAATGTCAAAAAAAGTATTTAAACGCACATTTGTGCAGATGTCCATGACATGTCCATGACGTGTCCATGACATGGTAATGACCACGAACGGTCATGACCGCCTGTCCATGACATGTCCAGGACAAAAGGCAAGATTAATGCCGCGGCTGGAACAAGAACAGAATCTGGATGGCAGTTGTTAAAAATTTCACATGAGGGAAGGGAGACAAAGAGCGAGGGTGCGAGAGAGAGAGAGATATAGAGAGAGAGAGCGAGCGAGAGTAGGAGGTATGAAAAGAGTCCTCTAGCCTTGTACTCTTTCCGCTAACCCCTGCTCCCAGTCCCACCCTATCCCCAGCATGTAAGGGTTTCTTGCATTAGATTTCTTAAATTGCAACTTTAATCTGACTCCGCCGATTCGTCCTCTTACAATTATTCTTTGCCGAATAAATCATTTTAAAAAAGGCCGATTCTCAACGTCCCGTGGTTTTCTCGGGGCATCCATGGCATGTATGTATGTATGTCGCAAGACTGCTCTTTCGATAAGTTGAGATTGAATTTTAAAGAAATAAATGAATACACATTGATGTTAAAAATTAATTAGTTAATAACAAATACATACATTGAAATACATACGAAAAAAAAATTAAAATAAATATTCGCGAGATAAATAACTAAATAAATAAATAATACAAATAATTAGTTAATCAATTAATTAATTACGTATTTAATTATTTAATTAATTATCCACCCCACCTCGACATGCCAGTGCTTGCCGAGCGCCGTGACGACGCGCTCTTCGACCGGCCGATGGCACGCGCCGCAGATGGGAATGCCCATCTGGTCGTGGCAGCGGAGGCAGTAGAGTTCGCCACCGATCTCGCGGGACTCCTTCGTCAACTCGACACTGGAGAGGGAGAGGGAGAGAGAGAGAGAGAAAGAGAGAGAAAGAGAGATTGGACGGAGAGAGAGGGAGAGAGGGAGAGACAGGGAGCAAAAGAGGTAGAGAGGAAGAGAAAGGGAGGTGGAGAGAGAGAGAGAGAGAGAGAGAGAGAGGTGGAGAGAGGGCGCGAGAGGGAGAGAGTGAGGATAACAGAGAGCAATAAAGTTAGGATCGAAATATGACGAGAGACCGAGATATGATGAGAGGCCGAGAAACTATGTGAGAAACAGACTGACTCGCATCGCTTGCACTGGAAGTGGTAGGGATGGAAGGTGTCGCCTCTGAACTTGATGTGCTGTCCGGCGTCGATCATCGCGTGGCAGCGGTGGCAGACGTAGCGGCCGGAGCCGGCCGCCTTCTCTCTCTCGTTGCACTCGCGGCACAACGCACTAAAATTGAGAGCGCACTAAAAATGAGACCGCAATAGAATTCAAATCGCTTAAGTTAAGAGTTGTGCATCCTAACATAACTATTTTTTAAGATTTTGCACATCTTGTTGACGGAAGGAGCGCGAAATTTCGAAATGTACATTTAAATTTTAGCGCCCGAACGTTCAATATATAAATTTGAATTTGCCGCTAAAAAATTTCAACATGTAAATTTGAATTTACCGTCCAGCATTCCGGAGGAAGCCAATGTCGGCGAGCTGTTTTGAGCAGATCTCGCAGCGGAAGCACTCGGGATGCCAGCTCGCGTTCATCGCCTTGATCACGCGGCCCACGATGAATTCGTCTGACAATGAGAGAGATGGAGTCGATTTTTAGTGTGCCTGCACCGGAACCGTGAGAGTAGTGGTCCGTGATTTAGGTAAGGTGTGTTTATTATACAAGTAAAATAAATAGTGGTTTCAAGCACGGCAATTTGTAGCTAGTTTTTCTTGCTTCACTGAGATTTTGTCTCTTTTCTTTACATGTAATCGATTTCAACGTCGCAATCAGGACCCATCGAAATAGCAATCTAGCTGCGTAATATATATGCCAACTTTTCACGAGAAAACCACCGGGCGTGGAGAATCTTTTTTTTTTTACATTTATTCTGTAAAGCGAACAAAATAAATTTTTAGCGAGCGATAAAATGATACATTATTTTAGTGAACCCTTCAGAAGCAGGTGTGGTGAATGCCCGGAAAATAATGGCGTTTTTAAAAGTATGTAGGTGTGTATGTACATAAAGCTTCTTGGTGTAAAACAATTTTTAAAAGACAAAAAGAAAACGCTCAAAAAACAATCCTGACTGCATTTGCCGCAGCACGGCGCGTAGAGAACGTGAAAATCATGCTCGCAGTACTTGCGCCCTTCGAACTCGAAGTAGATGCCGTCGGGGAAGGGCTCGAAGCACTGGGCGCATCTGGAAAGAGGGGACAAAATATAGACTAACCATTGAGGTGTCGTTTCCTCCCTTCGCTCTCTCTACCTACCCCACGTATCTAAGACGTATGTATGTAGCATAGTATTTGAGGATCATTTATGGGTCATAAATGACTTAATGGAGAAGAAAGACCCCATTCAAACAACAATTAGAAATAGCATGCTGGCCAGGGATGTCCAAAGCGGGCCGAGCCCGGCCCGTTGCTAGTTTGGCGGGCTCGGCCCGGGCCGAGATTTTGAAGGCAGGGCCCGGCCCGGCCCGGCCCGCTCACCCCACGGGCACGGCCCGGCCCAGGCCTGGCCCGGGCCGGCCCGTTACCAATTTGGCGGGCCCGGCCCGGCCCGCGCCCTGATTTTGAAAATAGGGCCCGGCACGGCAGGGCACGCTTGCCCCCGTGCCCGGGCCGGCCCGGCCTGGTTTTGGACGTCCCTGATGCTGGCTACGCAACATATTCGAGGTGCTGCAAATTAAAGCAGTCTAAAATCTATTTTTTATTTAAAATAGTCAGCATATCAATAAGAGAGAGCGCCTAGAAAAAATAATCATAAATTTAAATAAAATAACTAATCTAATTTTTAGATTAAAATACCATACATATAAAGCAAAAGCTATTTTTAGTGTTAGGAATACCGTACAATCTAATTTTAGTGGCAGAGACTACCGTACACGAAGCAAGCCGAGTGCCAGACTTGTCCGCTGGAATTGACGATTTCGTCGTCGATGGAGAAGCCTTCGTTGCAGCGGAAGCAGAGGAGGCCCTCGAAGGGGCCGGCCGAGGCGGAGCCGAAGCGGTCGCCGTTCAAGGTTGGCGGATCCATCCCCCCGCACACCATCTGGAGAAAGAGAGAAAGAGAGAGGGAGGGAGGGAGGGAGAGAGGGAGAGAGAGAGGGAGAGGGGTGAGGAGGGAGAGAGAGAGAGAGAGATAAAAGTAGTGAGAGAATGATAGAGAGAGAAAGAGACATAATCAGAACGATAGAGAGGGAGAACTGGATAGAGAGAGGCTGACAACTAAAGAGAGAGAACGAAACTGAGAGTTAGACATGAGAGAGAGAGAGTAAAGATTTGTTCTGTCATTATCATTAGCCTAAGTGCATCTAAGCCATTGTAATGTTCTCGCACTAAGTAACATCATGTATGCGAATAAACATATATAAGAAAGGGATAAAGGAATGGAGAGAGACAGACGGAGCGACAGATTAAAGGGCTTGCGAAAGAAAGATTGAGAGGGATGTGATGAAAAGAGGAAGAGTTCAAAAGTGAGGGCGAGAAAAGTGATTGTTAGAGGCTAACTTGAGACAGAGAGATGGGAGAGTAATTAAAGAGAGAGAACAACCATAGAAAATTTATAAGACGGTCAAACAAATTCTAAAAAATTTAAAGCGTACGTTGGTTTCAAAGAAAAAGGTTAAGATATCCGAGAGAATAGGTTTTAAATGAGCGATGACGATACCTAAAATAAATATAAAAAAATAATGTAACACTACATAACAGTATAGATGAGGTGTTCTATATGAAATAAACTGTTCTGGTGGGTGGTTTTGAGATACGGCATGGATGTATAAAGAAGCGATTGAGGAATACATTATCGGTGGGACCGGAGTGGCAAATGCTGATTGTGAATACATGATATCCATGCGATTTCTTCAATCAACTTTAATTCAAGGGTTCGTAAGCGGTTCACAAAAAAGACGATTTTGAAGAATTGACCGCAAGAAGGATTAAATGGTTATATTGTATAGTTACATTCAATAATCATATTTTTTCCGTGGAACATATTGGAAAGGGAAAATATAGAACAATTTTATAAGAAAAATATTTATCATTCAGGTAAAAAGAAAGGGAAATTTGTTTTATGCCAAAAGCTATGTAGAATAGAATACAAATCGATTATGAGACTATTTAGCAAAAGGAGTAGGCGAGAGAAGACAGTTGGATGGCGAAAAGATTGATGACTCAAGAAGTAATGGGCGAGAGAGAAATGCGGAGAACAAGATAGGGAGAGAGCGACAGAAAAAAGGAGAGAGAGAGAAAGAGGGAGATTGAGTGGGAGAGAGAAAGATGGAGAGAGAGAAATAGATAGAGAAACACCGAAAAAGAGACCAAGTAAGAGAGACATGTAAAGAGAGAGAGAGAGAATGAGAGAGAGATGAGAGAAAGAGAGAAGGCGGGAGAGAGTGACGGAGAAAGAGAGAGTGAGAGAGCGAAACAGTGAGATGGACAGGAAAAAGCGGAGTGAACAACCGAGAGAATGGATGATGCGACGGCTTGGCAATGCCAGCGGCGGACAGCAGCTGCCATTCGTGATAGTCAGGGAGGGCCAGAGAGAGAGAGAGAGAGAGAGAGAGAGAGAGAAGCGAAAGAGATAGAGATACTGAAAGAGTGTGACAGAGAGAGAGAGAGGGAGAATGAGTGAGAGATATTGAGAGACTGAGACAGAGGAGGAGATAAGGAGAGGAAGAGAGAGATGAGGTGATAAAGCGAAATAGTGAAAAAAAGAGCGAGAGAAATGGGAGAGAGAGATGAGGAGATGAAATGAAGATAGAGAGAGAGAGAGCGAGAGAGAGACAGAGAGAGAGACATACACAGAGAGAGAGAGACAGAGAGAGAGAGAGATAGAAAGAAAGCGAGCGATAGCCAAGTGTGTAAAGCAGCCGAGCAGAAGTCCCGCTGGCACATTTCTCCGGTGGAGGCCGGGACGGAAAGGCGAGCGCCTGGCGTGGGCGGGAGAGTGCTCGCTGGCAATAATGGGAGAGAATGGGAGAGAGAGAGAGAGAGAGAGAGAGAGAGAGAGAGAGAAAAGAAAGAGAGGTAGATAGAAAAGAAGGAGAGATAGAGAGACAGTGAGAAAGAGACAGAGAAAGAGAGAGAGAGAGAGAGAGAGAGAGAGAGAGTACATAAGGAGAGATAGAGGGACAAAGAGAAAGAGAGACAATGAGAGAGAGGTTGGAAGAAGGAGAGGGAGAAAGAGTGGGAGTGGGAGAGAGGCAGAAAGTTAGAAAACGAGAAGCTTCTACAGGAATCAAACTCAAGCGGATAGTTTGTGTCATGTATGTTCTACATATACATATAAACATCATGCAAAAATTGCTGTTCAACAAAGCGTCTACCGGAAAGCAATGAAAAAAAGCAATGAAATTGATTAAGCAAAGAGCTGTACCATAAAATTATATGAAAATGTAACAGAATGGATGAACATTATTACATACAGATTCGTCTCGCTCTTCAGCAAATGCAAGGCAGAGATGATTAATTTGTCTTCTAATACCGCTTCAAAAAGTACAGTAAAATGTAGAACGCTTCATAGCACTATCGGAGAGCTTTCTAATTGTAAGGCGAATAAAACCATGCTCAAACTATGTATATGAACAAAACAAGAAAAGGAAACAAACGAATAAAGTAAACAAACAACTATTCAAATAAATATTCTTTCGGCATCTGTTGAACAAAATCTCCATGATCATCAACAAAGAGCATCAAGAATCACTAATATATGAACTCGCTTGAACTCGTTTGAGCATAGCTGTAGCTTGAAGTGACACAGTGACAGAGACGAAGAGGAGAAGGAAGGGGGAGGCTGGCTGGCGGTCTGTGCAGCACATTTTTGCCAAGAGTGACGGCTGGCGGCAAGCTGGAGAAAGAGCCAGCGGAAGCGAGAGAGAGAGAGAGAGAGAGAGAGAGAGAGAGAAAGAAATAAAGAGAAATAGGAAGAAAGAGAGAGAAATGGAGTGAAATAGGGAGAGAGAGAGAGAGAGAGAGAAATAGAGCGGGAGGAAGAGAGAACGAGCGGAGACAGCCGGTGAAAGAAAAAAAAGATGAAAGAAAATTTTCACGGAGAACGAGAACACTGGCAGCGGACAACAGCGAATGACATAACGATAGAGTGAGTGAGAGAGAGAGAGAAAGAGAGAGAGAAAGAGAGAGAGAGAGAAAGAGAGAGAGAAAGAGAGAGAGAGAGAAAGAGAGAGACAGAAAGAGAGAGAGACAGAGAGAGAGAGTTAGAGATATAAAAATACTAACCAATCGATGTTGTGCCTCGGGCGAGCGCGCCGAAAAAGGTGGCGGCGCGGTGGTGTTGGAAAAGGACGAAATCCTTCTTCTTCTTGTCCTTGTCCTTATCCTTCTTCTGCTCTTTCTCGCCGGCCTTCTTCTCTTGTCTCTTCTCTTCGGGTGAAAGAAGGGAGGAAAGGAAAGGTAGAAGGGAAGAGTGGCAGCTGCTCTGCTGCTGGTGCTGCTGTGGCTAGCCTAGTCGGCTACTTCTGCTAGCCTCAAGAAGTCGGCCGAGGGTGTTGCTGCAGAGAGAGAGAGAGAGAGAGAGAGAGAGAGAGAGAGAGAGGGAAAGAGAGAGAGAGAGAGAGAGAGAGAAAGAGAGAGAGAGGAAACAGAGAGGGAGGGATAAAGAGAGAGAGGGACACTGAGAGGGGAGAGAGGTAGAGGGAAAGAGAGAGAGGGAGGGGGACAGCGACAGTGAGTACGAGATAATGATGAATATGAGAAAGCGGTCAACGGGCGTTACAGAGCAATATGGACGAAGAAGAAAGGACGGAGAGCTCGTGAGATTGAAGAAGAGATTGCAGGTAACTGAGAAGATCGTGAGAGTAGGCGAGAGAAAGAGAGCGGGAGAGAGAGAACAAAAGAGAGAGAGAAAGAGAGAGAGAGAGAGGGATCGAAGAGAGCGAGAGAGGGACAGAAAGAACAAGAGGGAGAGAGAACAAAGAGAGAGAGTGAGTGAGAGAGAGAGAGGGAGAGAGAGAGAGAGAGAGACAACATGATGAGAATAGCGCAATGCGGTGGTGTATGTTTGTAGCTGTAGTCTGCTGTTGTGCAACAAGCCGGAGAGAAAGAGAAGGCTGGGAATGGCTGTAGTAGGAGAGAGAGAGAGAGAGAGAAAGAGAGTGAGAGAGAGAAAGAGAGGGAGAGAGAGAAGAGAGAGTGAGAGGACGACTAAGACCCTCTAGACAAGTTGCGAAAATAGAGAAGGTCAGGGAAAGTGGAGGAAGTTGAGTAGAGAGAGAGTGAAAACTGAAGAGAGTTTTGAGAAAGAGAGAAAATAAATAGTACGCGAGAGAGAGAGAGAGTGAGTGAAAGAAAGAAGAAGCAGAAGCGGAGGGAAGAACAGCGCGTCTCCCAAAATGTCCGGACGCGCTTAGTTAGTCATGGACCTTCAAAGAAAGAGAGAGAGTAGGAGAGGCGATGCGTGATGTGTGGCTGAGGAAAGGGCAAAGAGAGAGAGAGAGAGAGAGAGAGAGAGAGAGAGCGAGCGAGCGAAAGAGAGGCAGGGAACGAGAGAACGAAAAATGGAGAGAGAAAGAGAGAGAGAAGAGACTGAGAGATAGAGAAGAGAGTGAGTGAGAGTGAGAGGGGAAAGCATGAGAAAGAGTATGGGTGAGAGGGGAGACGAATGAAGATTAATCGTTTGGACACAGAGAGAGAGAAAAAACAATAGCGCAAGTCTACGCAATAGTAATTGAGCGAATTGATGACTCGGGAAGGAGCGAGAGCGAGAGAGAGAGAGAGAGAGAGAGAGCGAGAGAGAGAGAGAGAGAGAGAGAGTGAAGAATGAGACGAAGAGTACTAGATAGAGTTAAGCGAGAAGAAAGAGAGAAAAGGCCATGAATCTTCTTCCCTTGGGGCTGCGCAATAAATGCTGTAGCAGAGTGCAGACACAACTGGGGCCGTTTCGTTCGTGCAGCACGCGAGCCTTTTCTCTGCTTCTGTCGCACTCTCTCTCTCTCTATTCACACTCTCACACTCTCCCTCTAGCTCTCTCTCACTCTCTCGCTCACTCTCTCATTCTCTCTCCGATCTCGATATATTTCTCTGCTTATCTCGCACCCTCTCATTATCTTCCTCACTTTCTCTAACATTCAATCTCTCTCTCTCTCTCTATTTATCCTCTCTTCTTATGTTTCCAATACATACATGACACACATTCCTCCTCAGGCACTTTCTCTTGGTCACTTCAACGTCCTCACTTCCTTCCCAATTTTGTCTTTCCGTGTCTCTGATTTGCTTCTCTGTCTGTCTCTGTCTCTCTCTATCTCTCTCTCTATCTTCTGTCTCTCTCCTCACTCTATCTCTCTCGCTCTCCCTCATTCTCTCTCTCTTCTCCGTCATCTCTTCTCATCTCACGAAAAGTCAGGGTAAGAGAGAAATTGGCGGTGGCCGGCGGTAGTGATGAGTGCGCAGCAGCAAGTGTTTCTTACCAACTATGTCCGCCTCTCTCTCTCTCTTTCTTTCTCTCTCTCTCTCTCTTTGTCTCATGTCTCTCTCTTTCTCTCCTTTTCTCTCTCTCTCACTCCCTATCTATATCTAACCCTCTCTGTAACTCTCCCTCTATTTATCTCTGCCTCTATCACTCTCTAACCCAAACTCTCACTCCAACTCTGTCTTCATTCTCTCAGCTCTTCTCAATTCTCTCTTATCCTCTGCCTAGTTGGCCTCCTCTCCGTTGATCTTTATTCGCCCTTCACTTTTAAGTCAACCGACGGTCACCCCGTGGACTGTCTCTCACTCTCACTCTCTTTTCCTCGCTCTCACTCTCTAACTCACTCTCACACTCTCTCTCTGTCATTCTCTCTCTCACACACTCTCTCTCACTGTCATTTTCTCTATCTCTTTCTCTCTCTCTCTCTACTTTTCTCTTCCTTGCTGAGACACATCAACAAGCAACCACAGCCGACGTTCTCCCAGACCGCACTTCTCCAGCGGCCAACTCAACCATACGATCGATCTTACTATACTTTCTCCCCCCAACCTCTCACGGTCTTGTTTTCTTTGATCCTCTTCTTTTTAACCACACACTCTCTCTCTTTCTCTCTCTCTCTATTTACTTCTCCCTCTCTTCTTCTTCAGTCTTTCTCTCTCTCTCTCGCTTGTTCTCTCTCACTCACGCCTTCTGCCACTCTCTCCCTGCCCAAATAGGTGTCTGTGTGCCCACAACTTCGGTATGCATGGACGGTGGAGAGTGGCTGTGCATTCCATTCAGCCGAAGCAGCACCGCTATATCCCTCTCTCTCTCTCTCTCTCTCTCTCTCTTTCTCTCTCTCTCTCTCTCTCTTTCTTTCTCTCTCACTTGTTCTCTATTTCTGACTATTTGTCCCCCACTCCATCTCTCTCTATCTCCCACTATCTACATATATCTCTACCTCTCTCTCTCTCTCTCTCTCTCTCTCTCTCTCCTACCAAATTTCCCATTCTGACTCTATTGTTCAGGCGCCTTGAACGCGACCTTCCTCCCTTTTGGCAGGCGAATCACGCTGACCTCCCATCCCATTCTCTCTGGCTCATTCTATAAAGACCCTGACTCTCTCTCTTCCAATCTCTCTCTCTCCCTCTCTCTTTCTCCCTCGATCTCTGTTTCTCTCTCTCCCGTTCTCTGTCCCTCTCTAGATCTTTTCATGTTTCTATCAAACCATATCTTGCTTCTTTCCCTAATCCTCCATTTTTCTTTTCTATTCTCTTAGGCTCTCCTCCTTTTTCTCTTGTTTTGTTTACGTCCTCAACATACGGGAGCAAAACAACTTCGACATTATAATCTACTCTGTCACTTATACACTTTCTAGTATCTGTCCTGTTTCTCTCTCTCTCTCAATTTCTCTCTATCTCTATCACTCAGTTTCACTTTTTATTTCTTCTTCTTTCTATTTCTATCCCTTCCCTTCTCTCTCTCTCTAGTTTTCTCTCTCTTTCTGTCTCTGTTTCTCTCTCTCCCTCTCTCTAGTTTAATCTCTCGCTCTCTCTTGTTCTCTCTCTCTCTCTTGTTCTCTCTCTCTCTCTCTCTCTCTCTCTTTCTCTGCCAGGAGTTGACAGGACAAGCCGGGTCAAGTGTGGCTCTGGAAAGTGAAGTGTGAAGCAGCTCACGGAGAGGAGAAGCAGAGGGAGGATTAGCAGTGAAGAGGCAGGCAGCCAAGTGGTCACTGGTCATCTTGTGACTGAAAGAGAGAGAAAGAGAGAGAGAGAGCGAGAGAGAGAGAGACGGAGAGATGGAGAGAAAGAGATGGAGAGAGAAAAACCGAGAGAGAGAAAGCGAGAGAAAGAGAGATGGAGAGAGAGAGATGCCAGAAAGAGAGAAAAACCGAGAGAGTGAAAGATAAAAAGAGAGAAAGCGAGAGAAAGAGAGAGAAAGAGAGAGAGTGAGAAGCGTGAGGGAGACATAAGAAAAGTGAAAGAACGAGAAGAACAATGAAATTTGTAGTAGAGAGTGAGTGATGTGCAAAATTCTATTAATGGTAAGTTTTGGTTTTTCTGGGAATAACTAAAAAAAAAAACGATCTTGAAACAAGCCTTAAATTCATAGAACAAAAAAATAAGCCAAAAGTCATGGAATTTTTGCATGGCACAGTACAAGCGGTATGCAGCTCTGTATGTAAATTTATGAACATGTGTATGTTCATATGTAAGTTCTAAAGTATGCGTCGTTGCAAGTCTAGTTATTCAGAACAATTAATTTTTTTAGAAGAAATATTCGCGAAGAGACAGAGATATGGATTGACAGATCGTGCGAGAATTTAAAGATTGGGAGAGAGAGTCAGACAAAGAGGGAGAGAGAGAGAGAGTGAGAGAGAGAGAGACCGAGAAATACATACAGAGAAAGGAAGACTGACTGAAATGCTTCGATCAAAAGTGTAATTTTTCAATTTCTAAGAATTTGATCAGAAATGATTACGGTAACAATTAAGATGAACTTTCGTGGGATTTCCTTTAGCAATATAGTATCACGGCATGTTTAGAAATACAAATTACAAATATATACAGATTAAATTGTGGCAGACAATCACGTGTCAACTAATTGCAACCATTGCCAACGTAAAGTGATTCGTAAAGTTGCTTGGAAAGTCTCGACGAAATGAGGATGACAAGCGCGCGAAAAGGAAAGAGGAGAAGGAGGAGATGACGAACGTCTTGAAAAGGCACACGTGGAGAAGAGAGAGAGAAGAATCAGAAAAAATAAATAAGAAGATGACGTGTCCAGCAACAAACGTTTTAGTTTCATGTTTTTTTTAATTATTAATTCCCATCTTTTCTCCACTATGATTCCTTTTATTAATATATCAATATTTAAAACATTTGTGAACTTATATGTATACATATACATATATGAAGATATATGAAATTTTTAACCGCATAATTATGGAATAAATGAAACAATCATAGCTTTTTCATTCTGATAGTAGACTTCGTCTTGAAAGAGTACGGTAAACTGAGACTGAAATTTTCAATGTTCTCTCACGTCTAGACTGAAGCTGCCTGTAGCATCAGAAAGAAAAAGAAAAGGAAAGAAGAGGATGTTCCATTAGGCTCACAATTTGCTGCAGAAATAGAGAGAGATGGAGCAGAGCGGGAGAAGAGGAAGAGAGAGAGAAAGTGAGAGAGAAAAGTAGGCATGGCTGTAGCTCCGTATCTTTTTGATCAACATATGTATGTACATATGTATTTCGAGTAAAGAGACAACTGAGCGGGAAGCGAGAGAACCGGACGGGGAGTGCGTAAGATAGAGAGAGAGTGGGAGAGAGAGAGGGAGAGGAGGGATAGAGGGTGAGAAAGAGATAAAAGAGGAAGAAAGAGAAAATGATTCGGAAAGAAGCGCGGCAGCAGGCGTTGGCGAGCTTCTGTGAACTACTTTTTTTCGTAATTTTTTTTTCCGCGTCCATTACTCTCTTTTTCTTGATGGCGAAGACACTTTCCGAATAGCAGAAGTCATCCAAGAGAACAGATTCATGTTTTGCTTTTATCTTATTTTTATTTTTTTTCTTTCATGTCTGCCGACACTTTGCTTGTCACTTCCTGAAGAAAGACAGCTTAACTGCGAATGTCTGCCATTCTAAAATATGTATTTTTTGAAGTGTACTATAATATGTATTTTATATACATACATACATATATGCTTGTACAGTTAGATATTTGTTTTTTATAGATGAAATAGTGAATTTTAAACTCATTTCCTTCAAAATATAAAAAAGTGCTAAAAAGAAGATGACTCTGTGTGGTTCTATGCTTATTGCTTATTTCCAACTCCTCGAGTATTTCATGGCATTTATATATGAGTAGCGAAAGTATAAACAGTTAGAAGTGGATACACATATCCATGTACATACAGTAAGATTTATGCTAGAAAATAGAAGTGAAAACGAAAGTGGAGAATGTGTTCACAGGAGAACGAGAAAGAGAATGGCCAGAGGAAGAGCAAGAGTGGCGCAGTCGGGGTGGGAAGAAGGCGCAGTCATTTCAATCGTCGTCCTTGATCGGAGAGGAGAAGGCCGTGGTGATCACTGATCACTTCTTTCTCTTTTCCTCCTCCTCCAGAACTCGCCGCTTTCTTCTTCAGTTGTTGATCAGAGTGATCTTGTGAGAGATCCCTGGAGGCAATCTTTCGCCTAAGTGACTCGTCAATCTTCCGAAGCAACCTCAGCGTTTTGTCCACTTGCTTTTGTCCCATCTGCCTCTTCTGAAGATTTCTTTCGTGAGCCATCCCTGGAGGCGTCTTCCTCATCGTCTTCTCTCTCTCTCTCTCTCTTTTCCTCCGCTGCCCACTCATATTGCTGTCGGTTATGGCTCTCCTTTCGCTTGAGTGTCTCTTCAATCTTCCAAAGCAACCTCAGCGCTTCGTGGCTATCGCCATCTTCCTCTTCTGAATGTCTTTATAGTGGTCGATTGCGAATAAATTAGGTGTCTTTGATGATTCTTCCGCCGGATTGACTCGTCAATTTTCCGAAGTAACTTCAGAGTTTCGTCGTCTTCCTCTTCGGAAGCCTTCATTGTTGGCGTCCTTGGCGACAAGGGAACAGTCTGATTGAGGGCCCTTTGCAGGCGATGGAGAGAGAGAGGTGGCACCCGATAATCTTCGGACTTGACATCGTGTGCAAAGAAGAATGCCATCCAGTTCATCTTCGGATAAGGGATGCCCATTTGCCTAGTTGCAATAGCACGAGAATGGCCGCATTACTCAAAAATTTGGGGAGTTAAGTATTTAATTAATTAACTAAACAGTTAATTAGATTAAGTAATTTAATAATATTCTTAAAAATTTAAGATTTTGAAAATGTAGCACAATGTATGTATAACTTCGGAAAGGAGAATGGTGGAGATGACTAGGAAAAGGGGCGTGATAATGAAAAAAAAACAGTTCAAGTCTTTCATCTCATCTTGCTTGTCTGTTGCCTGCTGATTTAGTCACCTCTCACTCTTTCTTTAGTTCTCTCTCCCTCTCGTTCTCTCTGTCTCTCTAGTTCTCTCTCTCCCTCTCTCTCTCTTTTTCTCTCTCTTTATCTCTTTCTTTCCCTCCCTTATCTCTCTCTCTCATTCGCTCTCTCTCCTTGTTTCACTTTCTCTCTCCTTGTTTTTTCTCTCTTTTTCTCTATCTAACCAGTCAGAGTGCAGAAGATTGCAAAACGAAACGGAGAACACAAAACACAACAAATCATCATCAATCAACTACGACGATTAATGCTTTATCCATTGTTTTTTTTTAATTCTTCTATATTTCTTTGCTAATTTCACACATTGACGTGTCACTTTGAAATTACTACAACTAAAGTACAAAAGCGAATTTAATTCTAGTAATTTTAATTTTAGTAATTTTAATAGTGTCACCTACTATGATTTCTCATGTCAGATTACAGCATCTATGTATGTAGTACATACATACATACAT
Source organism: Allodiplogaster sudhausi (assembly GCA_945643635.1). Classification (NCBI taxonomy): domain Eukaryota; kingdom Metazoa; phylum Nematoda; class Chromadorea; order Rhabditida; family Diplogasteridae; genus Allodiplogaster; species Allodiplogaster sudhausi. Next base: position 794,642 of record CALZFC010000006.1, read on the forward strand.
GCATATTTGCTTGCTGTAATGTATAGAAAACTGCCGATTCTTCCCCGCTCACCCCTCTCAGTCTTTTAGTCTCTTCTGTTCATGTTCCGTTGCAGAGACTCTTTTCTCATTCCTCAAATTCCCGAGCACTTTTTTCACGAGAGAGTGAAACACCTATTTTTGGCACTGTACCAAATTGGGCACATGCCAGTCGGGTCACAATGGGTGAAGGCTCTTCACGTCAGAGTACATTTAGGAGAGGACAAAGGTTGTGAAGAAGAAGAGAGAGAGAGAGAAGATTGTGAGGGAGAGAGAGAGAGGGAGAGAGAGAGAGAGAGCGGAAAGAGGGAGGGATAGAGATTAAGAAACAAGGAAGCGAGAGTGTAAAAAGATGTCGGGAATAATGGGACGAGCACTTCTGAAAAGGCGCAACGAAGCAGCAGAAATAGAAGAAGAAGAAAGGGGCTAGTACATCCCTGTTAAATGGGCAGGCATGAAAGAGAGAGAGAAAAAGAGAGAGAGAGAGTGAGAGAGAGAAAGAGAGAAAGAGAGAGAGTGAGAGAGAGAGAACGATGGTGAAGGAGAGTGTGAGAAAGAGAGAAAGTTGAAAGAAGACAATGAGATAATGAGAGAGAGAGGAGAGAGCGAGCGAGAGAAAGAGAGTTAGAGAGAGAGCGAGATAAAACAAAGAGTGGAAACATCAATCCAGCAGGAAAGCGGACATCAGCGTTCAAAGGACGGCGCACTTCAGAGGCTAAAATGATAGAGAAGGGGACGAGAAGAGTGAGGGAGAGAAAGAGAGAGAGAGAGAGAGAGAGAGAGAGAGAGATAAAGAGAGAGAGAGAGAAATCGAAAGAGTCAGAAAGAGAGAGAAAGAACCAAATCTGGATTGTTCTTGAGATAGAGAGGCCAGATAGAGGCGAGAGGGTGAGAGAGAGAGAGAGAATGAGAGAGAATGAGAGAAGCGAGAGATCGAGCTGATAACGACGAAGAGGACTGGATATGCTTGGATGCGCTGCCTTCTATCTGTGTCCTTTTGATCCAAAGGCTAATCTCCAGAATTTTTAGATTCCATGAAATTTCCTCTTTATCTCTTCCCTCTTTCTCTCTCTCGTTATCTTGCTTCTCTCTTCTCTCTCTCTCCATTTCTTTCTCTATCACTTTCTCCTGTTCTCATACTATTTTCGTACTCTTTCTCTCCCTCTCTCTCTCCCTCTCTCTCCCTCTTCACTCTCTCACCCTCCATCTCTCTCTCTTACTCTCTCTCTCTTACTCTCTCTCTCTCTCTCCTAAAATTACCCTCAACCAAGCTGTCCATTGTGCCCCTTGTGACAGATTCTCTCTCTAGCTGCCACAAGCAGGGGGGGGGGAGATCAGGATCTCATAATCAGTGGTGAACACGCGTGATGTTCGAACAATATCCGAGACATGGATCTTGTTGGGCCATTGAATATATTATCCGGTCTCCATTCATACAAACATACATGTGTATGTTCCATATTACTCTATCTTCCTTTAATAAAAGGATAATTACATATATACATACATAGATAATATCCGCTCACCACCAATACTTACTACATCACTGCGTCGGTATGTGAACATTTTGTTCTCTCTTCCGCTTGCCTTTCTTCTTTTCTTCTTTCAGATCCAGGGGTTTGGAATGACATTTATTCGGTGGTTCCCTGTTAATGTCACAAAAGGAAAAGGGCAAAGGCCATGGGCAAAGTTTATGGATCAAAGGGGGGCGCGTTAATTGTTGAGAGCGTGATAGAGAGTGAGAGATTGGGTTTTGGGTTTGCCGGAAGTCCTACTCTCCCTCTCTCCCTCTCTCTCTCTCGCTTGCTCTCTCTCTCTCTCTCTCTCTCTTCTCGATCGTTCTCTCTCTGCCTCTCACTCTCTCTCTATCCCTCTCTTTCTCTCACTCTCTCTATCCCTCTCTTTCTCTCTCCCTCCCCTTCAATCCTGCTTGTTTGTTTGTTTGTATAAATGTGCAGGCTGCACAATCATTGCAGCACGCAATCAGAGCCGTTTTTTCAGCAACTTCAGAAGATATATGTGGCAAACAAACAGAGAGTAGGAAGAAACGGTGAAAGGGAGAGAGAGAGAAAGCGAACGTGAGAGAGACGGGTAGAGAGAGAGAGAAAGATAGAGAGAACGTGTGAGAGACGGGCAGTGAGCGTGAGAGTGAGAGAGAGAGAAATAAAGAGAAAGAGAGAGATTGAAAAGCAAGACACTAAAACTGTCGTTGGCAGCATTGGGAGGAAACAAGTCGCTTCTTTTCGCCCTTCTTTTTTCAGCAACTGGTATTGTTAAGGAAAAGCGGAGAGAGCTTGAGACCAAGAGAGAGAGAGAGAGAGAGAGAGAGAGAGAGAGAGAGAGAGCGAGAGAAGGGAGAGAGAAGAGACGGAGAGAGAAAGAGGAAGAGTGAAAGACCAAAACAGGGTCCATGGTGAATCACGAGAATTCTCTGCAGCTTTAACATGTTTTTCTGAGCTTGCCTGTTGTCAAACATATGTTTTGATTGCACTCTTTTCCCAAATCACTCGTCTCAGATGATTTTTCCTTTTATGCTGTCATCTGTTTCCTCTCTCTCTCTCTCAATTAGTTTCTCTCACCTTCTCACCCTTTCCCGTTCTTTTTAGCATTCATATTATTGCGGCGCATTTATTCTACTGTCGTTCTCAAAATTATCTTAAAATTAGTTTTCTAAATCAAACACGCTCATTAAAATCATGAAGGGTTAATTTTTTATTTATTTTGTTTCTCACTAATTCTCGCACGGGTTTCGTCACTCGCCGTCTAATACATACATATTTGTCTCTTCGTCGTATTTCATCATATTATATCAACTTTTTGTAAGTATCGAGAAAGAGATAAAAATTCTTTTTTTGTAAGTGGAAACGGAAGAAAGAAAGAGAGACAGACCGAGTTGAAGGGCAAATAATAGGAAAGTCTTATTCTTTACAGTTTTATTTCTAACTAACAGAGACTGCTTATAATGCAATGCACCTTCGTTCTTGTCCTTTTCTGTTCTTCCTGAGGGCTTTGCCGGGCAGCATTGTGAGGATGAACGAGAGAGAGAGAGAGAGAGAGAGAGAGAGAGAAGAAGAGAGAGAGGGAGAGAGAGAGGGAGAGAGAGAGCCTATAAGAGAAAGCAAGAAATATATAGAGAGAGAGGTAGAAAGAGATAAAGAGAGAGAGAGAGACCAGCGAAAAAGAGAGAGAGAGTGAGGGAGAGAGACAGAGAAAGATGCAATGCCCTGGAGCCGTCTCCAGGACACGGACTTATACTGCGCGTGTTCTGTGGAGATGAGCTGTGCACCCTTTTGTTTTCCAAGACAAGGGAGTCTCTCGCAAAGGCGCAATTTCAATGTGAGAACAAGAAGAAGAGGGAAGAAGAGAGAGAGAGACAGAGAGACAGAGAGAGAGAGTGAGCGAGAGAGATAGAGTGAGAGAGATAGGGAGAGAGAGAGATATATAGATAGGGAGAGAGAGATTGGGAGATAGAGAGAGGCAATGAAATACCGATGGTAGAGAGTAGAGAGAGACAGATAGAGAGAGAGGGAAAGAAAAAGGCGCCATTCTGTAGTCGCACTCTTCTTCTGCTTACTAATTAGCTTCTTAGCTTCGAGAGTTAGAGAGAGAGAGAGAGAGAGAGACAGAGACAGAGAGATAAAGGAAGAGTGCCATCCTTGCCAATGATATAGCCCTCGAGGACATCATTATCCTTTTTCCCAAGGGTTACATACGTCATGTGCATTGCCCATTAGTAGCACTGCTATCTCTCTCTCATTCTCCTCTCTCTCTCGCTCTCTCTCTCGCTCTCTTCTCTGATACTCTCTCTTTTACTCACTCTCTCTCTCTCTTTCCGTGTTCTTGAGCCCTCAATTCCCAGTGTGTCATCCGATCATTATTTCTTAAGGAGCACTAAACTCAACCGTAATGTCTATTTTTGAAGATTCCTTGCCATTGCAGTTGGCGTCTCTCTCTCTCTCTCTCTCTCTCTCTCTCTCCCTCTCTAAATCACCCGTGCTCTCTCGCCCTTGTGACTCAGGGAAAAAGCCGCGAATTTAAAAGTGGGTTTTGGGTCCGCAAATAAAGAGCAATCATAACATGCGCCAACAACTTTCCTTTTCTGGCAACAAACTGCTTTTAATTTCCTTTGTCGATCCTTTTTCCTTTACTGAATGAGGTGATGATAACATTTTATATATATTATTTTCACAAATTCATTTATGCATACTTTATTAATTACAAATCGATATATATTCATAATTATATTTGGCTCACTTGACTGACAAAGAGCGTTAGCAAACAATAAGGGCAATACTCTCTCCCTCACTCACTCTCTCTCTCTCTCTCTCTCTCTCTGTCTCTCTCGCTCTCTCTCTCTCTCTCTCTCTCGAATTCGTTAGCGTTCACTCTGTCTTTTCCCATTATGCTCACGTGCCTCTTTCTCTTCATCTCTTCTCTCTCTCTCTCTCTCTCTCTCTCGTTCTCTCTCATGTCGTAGAGATTAGAAAAACAAAGATTCCCAACGAGTCATGTATTGGGCTGTTGAGGTAGCCATGTTTCAACTACACATCTGAATATTAAACATATTATATAAACTCCCGTTCTTACTCATCGCCATGGTGGCAATAAATATGTCTTTTTCATGCTTTGTCATTGCTATTCATGTTCTTATTTTTTTTGATGAATCAAAACCCAAAACCTATTGAATATGGTTAATCCGTGGAGTGAATAGCTGAATCGTTCCTTTATCCAAAAGGCAATGGCCTTTAACCGTATTGCCAAAATTTAGAAGTCATACAAGACATGTCAGGTTCGATTCAGAAAAAAAATGGCCAGAGGCTTAGATTCAGTAAGATTTTTTTTATCTGTATACCCATTCGCGAAACATTTACATAGATTACTAAATCTTTTCAAATCTCCTCCCGATCAGCCATATGGCAACTATGTACCTGTGTGAGTTGCCCTCTGTATTGCCGCTTCTTGCGAAGATAAAAAAATAACGCGTTAAATTTCCACTTTTGTTTCCTATTATCTTTTATACTCTCAATTATATTTCACTGTTTCACTAACGCATCTATTGGAAGTAAGTTGTCTACCGGATTTTTTTTAAAAACTATTCAACAGAACTGTCTTTTTTTTCTACCGTTCTTTGCTTAGAAAATGTCGGCTTTACAAATAAGGCAGTATACTTTTCTGGCGAAAGGTCAATTAAATTAATTATGTCCTCCTTTTGATCAATACGCTTCACATTTCGTTTGCCTTTGTTTAGTGCAGATTTCCCGGCTGGCATTATCATTCAGTATTGTACTTTCGCATGAAGCATTTTCGTCGTTTCGGAAAGTTTTATTTTTTTTCGTTTTGAATTTTCCCTTTTCCCGCCTTCCCATCTCACGGCCCCCGGCACGGCCACTTGCAGAGCTCGTTTTGTGCACGAAATGTGCCCACCACCGTCTCTATCCCTCTCGAACCCCATCGAACCCCAGTTAGGAGCAAAAAAAGAAGACTTGTTGAGGCTGAAAAATACTGGGGAAGCGCGGGGTCAAAGTGCTCTGGTTTTTGTTTTGGTTTTATTTGTTTAAACTCAGGATGAGCGAGGGAGAGACCGAGAGAGAGAGAGAGAGAGAAAGAGAGAGAGAGAGAGAGAGAGAGCGTAGGAAGCGATAGACAGAGAGGAGGCTAGAGAGAAAGAGAAAAGTGAGAGAGTTTGAGAGAAAGAGCGTAGGAAGCGATAGACAGAGAGGAGGCTAGAGAGAAAGAGAAAAGTGAGAGAGTTGGAGATAGAGAGCGAGAGAGAGAGAGAGGAGAGAAGCAGAGATTACCATCTGCTATTTATTAGCACTGTCAGTGCCTCAAAGAGCATTCCTCAATGTGGCCGCCATTCTTCGACTTCCGCAGTCCTGACACCTTTTGTTGATTAAGCCCCTTTCTTTAGTTCCTTCTCTTTTTCTATCTACTCATCTCCTCTTTCTCTCTATCTCTCTCTCTTTCTCTCTCTATCTCTCTATCTTTCTCTCTTTATCTTCCTCTTCATCTCTCTCTCTCCCTCTCTCTTTCTCTCTCACTCTTTCGCTTCCTCTCTCACTCTCTTTCCTTTTCTAGGACTGGGAAAGCTGACTGCTCTCGCCTAATATTCATTCAATTGCACAGAGTCGTTCTCTGAATTGCCCGCTATCCAAAGCGAATGGGTTCACTATCTGTTCTATTGTGTGATTTTCTTTCAATAAAACAGCTTGTCCTAAATTTTCATTTTTTTTGTACTCTCGTTCTATTGTTCCATTTTGCGAAATAATTCTAAGAATTACCCTAATCGTGAAGGGTATTATTCTCTTTATTCATATTGTTTTAGTGAAAACAAAAAAATTCAGGACCTTCAGACGACAATTGGCTTTGTTGGCCTTTTTACTTTGCGCGTCAAGCATGGTTTTTTTTCTTACATAGAAGAACGGACATTTTGCCTGTATTGCTACACTCTTATTCTCTCTTTCTATCTTTTTTTTTTCTCTCTCTCTCTTTCTTCTTCTTACTTCATTTCTCTCTCTCTCTCTCTCGCTTATTCTCTCTTCCCACTCTTTCACTATATTCCATCCCCATCATACGTTGGCTCTTTTCCCGCCAATCTCCTCCTTCCTTTCCTCTTCCATATTCGCAACCGAACCCTGTCTTTTTTCTTATCTCTCCTGGAAGATCTGAGCATGTTCTTCTTCTACTTCTTCTTCTACTTCTTCTTCTTCTTCTTCTTCTTCTCATTCTACATACTCGCTTTAACTGAACTTCCTGTCGTTATACACACTCTTCATTGTCTACTCTAGTCGACCTTTCCAGAGCATTCATTCTTGTCTGGCCTTCCAGCACCTGTTACTTTGAAACTTACTTCCTCCTCTCGCTATCAGATGACATCATATGTAATTCCCTTACAATAAGGTCCTTCTGATATATCTGGATGCAACGCGCAGGAACGTAGAAAATCTTCCCTTTTGCATCTTCCTTGGCACATAATCATAATCTGTTCGGTAATCTGCTTGGAATGTTCACAGTCGAGCATCAACGATACTAGCTAGACTTTATCTCCCCACCAATCCCGCTTGTCCCAAACCCGTCCATTCTAGGGCGCTCGGTATTCTTCGATTCACTAATAAATCCCTTCTTTAGGATAAAGGATTCGTTGGTTAATCTAGTGTTACTTTACGTCTTGATCTATTTTATGAACAACCTTTTTGTGCTCCAGTTGATCTATCACAAATTTGAACTTCCCACCCTTTTCTCTTCTTTTATTGCCTCGGAAACACGTGTACTTGTCATTGTCATTGCCGTTCATCTGGAACATTTCAATTCTCTTATCATATCACGCAAATCTTAACACTGCGAAAAGTCTTTGTAGTTCCGTTCCCCACCCGCCTTTCTCCTCCTTTTTAAACATTTTGTTTAACATCATAATATCATGCGGCGTCATTTTCTCATTTCTCCAGCTCGCTCAAATGACGTCAAAACATGCTTCTTCATTTCCGGAACCCAATCCGCTGATATTCGCACGTTAAGCATTTTTATATGATTAATTTTCTTAAGCAGAACATTTCGAAGTTGCTCGTCCTTCTTTCTTGAACTGATGCTGGCATTATTTTTACATCTGTAACTTGGTCTATGCTTTTAAATTCAAGCACTTGACAAATCGCTGCGCCCTGATTCCATATTATTGCCTGTGAAATACAGTTCTTGTCCCTCATGCTGACTGTTCGCAGTAAATAACATGTCAAAGACGGCTTTATGTCATGTTTTCATGTGGCGAAACAGCCCTCGGCCTATCAGCGAGAGACGGCGAGACTATGAGAGAGTATGGAGAGTTAGAGAGAGAGAGAGAGAAAGGC
>CALZFC010000006.1:805000-812500 GCA_945643635.1 Allodiplogaster sudhausi
CTCTCTCTCTCTCTCTTTCTCTCTCTCTCTCTCTCTCTCTTTCTCTCTCTCTCTCTCTTCTCTCTCTCTCTCTCTCTCTCTCTCTCTCTCTCTCTTTCATTATGCATTGTTTGCTGCACCTTTCATTGTTCTTTTCGCACGCTGCCGCCGGTTCATTTTCTGCATTTTCTCATAGAGGCGAACTTCTCCTTTTTTTTACTAGCTTTTTTTTCTTAAATATTCTCGAGGGTCACATCTGATTGTGAAACACATGTGTGTGTGTGAGCATGCGCCTCGCGGTGCTAGCTTTTTGCCAAAAAAAAAATTCGGAGGAAGTTGCTGCCGCCAGATTACTTGGAAGTCTTGGGAATCTCGGGCGGGTGAACACATTGAGATTACTTTTGACTTTGAGCTTATGTTAGTAAGAAAGTAGTTTGTGTGACAGTGAAAGATCTCGTGGGGGCTACTAATGAACAACAATCGAACTATGCTCCAATCATTGAAACTAACTTGCAACCTCGATAATTAAAATTATCAGTCAATAAAAGGTGATCGGTTAGAGCTCTATCGTTGTTTATGCGGAAGATCACATGTAAGGTAATGATCGTTGCCTTTTCTTGCTTAATGCACAAATACGACAGCATGTTTTATAAGAACAATGGCGACTTCCACATTGTTTTTGGGGGCCTTCAATCTGCAAAATTCATTCTTTTCCTTGTGATTTTGAAAGTATTTGTGTTTTGGGTTTTGATGAACTTTTCTGTGCGTTTCCGGTCACGAAATTTTTTTTAAACACGAACTTGCGTAATTCGGCCTTCTTTTCTCACTTCTCTCTCTCTCTCTCTTGAAGACAATGCAAAATAGCTTACGTGACGAGTGGCATTTGGGTCTCCCTCTCCAGTATCCCCATCTCCTTCATTCTCTTTCTTTCTCTCTCTCTCTCTCACTCCCTCTTAGTCTACCTCGTTTTCTCAAGCTCTCTATCCTCCTCTTTTTCTCTCAGCTTGCGTAGATTGTTAGCCGCCCACACCAGGAAATGGCGTGAGGCAATTGATGATGGCCTTTGAGGAACGTAAGAGATTCAGAGAGAAAGAGAGAGAGAAATTGAGAGACAGAGATAGAGAGAAAGAAAAAGGAATGAAAACAAAGAAGTGCACGTCTCCATCTCGTGATTGCCCAAACGAAAGAGTATTTGCTTCTGTGGTTCTTCTTCTCCTTCCCTAACTGCACTTGCCAAAAGGGGGGATTGACCGGGAAGCAAAAAAGGATGAGTAAATTTTAACAATGCGAATGATTTGTAGTAGATATCCATTACGATTGTGACAATTTTACGAATATGACATAATCTCTTCAAAATTCTGTGACATCTCTTTTATGTAAATGATGTACGAGATGAAAGAGACAATACTTTAGGCGTAGAATTTTGTAATCCGTTTCTGAACGGATAACAGGTGCTGAAGAGATGACACATCTACATTGATAGTGTATGAATGCGAATTTTTTATATGGAAAGGTCATGATAATTGATTTGGTTTAGATTTGATTAGAATTATCATAACTTTTTTTCTGAACGGATAAAAAGTTCAGCCGGGATGATACATTTATAGTGCATGAATGCGTACTTCTGCATGGACAGAGGAAAGGATTATAATTATTTTAACTTTTTTTCTGATAGGATGAAAGGTGCAGAATAGATAATTTCTCTTTGTATGCACATTGATAGTCCTCTGAATGCGCGCTATTGTATAAATGTACGCATCGGATTACAATTATCATACGGCAACCTTTTTTTTTTTTCAAAAAAAAAAAATTGAACACCAACCCTTTGTTCCAGTGCAAACTGCAAGGTTCACTTAGAGCTCTGCCGCCTTCTTTCCCTCGCCCCGCACCGCATAACCTCGATTGCCATTCTGGCTGTTCATTCAGTCGTGTGAAAAGGAAGAATGGAGCTGCTGGTGCAGATCTCGAATAAACAGAGACACACAAACACACACAAATTCACAAATTCCCAAACACACTTTTCACATGTTTCGCCGTTTGCAGCGGAGGAACAAAGTGAAAGGAAAAATCAAGGAAAATAACGTGTTCATTGAATAAATACTTAGCGTTAGTGCTCAAACACCACATGAGCTACTTAACGAGCACAAGAGTGATCTTTTTTTAACCTTTCCACAATTAGAAACTTCCAAAGCAAGTTAACGTTAAATTATAAACAAGTAAATGGTTAAATTACTAAAATTAAAAGTTTCCTTGCTAAACAAATTAATTAAATTACATAAATTGACAGAAATATTTTTTATTTCTCCAGAGTATACTGTAATGCGAGCGTGCTCGGACCCTGACATCCGACGGCATCGGCAGTCGCCGAGAGGACGAAGCAAGGGAGGCAGCAGCAGCAACGGGAATGGCAAGCGGGTCGCCTTCACGCTAGAGCCACTCTTCCTGCCCATTCTTGTCGAGCAGGTTGGAATTGGAATAAATTTAGAGAGAATGAAGGAGAGAGAGTGAAGGAGAGAGAGAGAGAGTGAAGGAGAAAGAGAGAGTGAAGGAGAGAGAGAGAAAGAGAGAGAGAGAGAGAGAGCGAGAGAGAGTACAGAACGAGTAGAGAAATAGGGAATTGCTTTCCATTGTGACCGTGGAGTACCTAGAGATCTGCGCAAAATTAACAGATACACCGTTATTCACAAAAAGTGATCATTCTGCCATTCTGCAAGAGCAGTTTGAGAGAAGAAAGAAAATTGAATAAAGTTTTTTTTTTCCTTTTTTTCCCCTATAACATTAATTTTTTCCTTTCAATTGAATTTCTCTATTCATTTACCTGTCTCTTTATCCTCAATAATTTTTAAATAATTAACTTTGGTATGTTCATTTTTATAACTTTAACTCCTTTATACTCATTAAATAATTAATTGTAAGTAATTAGTTGTAAATAGTTCCCTATATTTCCACTGCCTTCTTCGCTCACAGATGCCGTCAACATCCGCCAAGCCAATCCTGGTCAAGAAGCGTCGGCCTTCGGTGGCGCCGCTGCCCGAGCTGTGCATGGACTACGAGACGTTCGCCGCGTGGCGGAGAGGGTGTGCAAATATTTTCTGCTATATATATATATATATTTATTTATATATATATATATACTGTCGACATTTAAGGAAATAAATTTATGACTGTATTTATCATATTGCATACCATAATAGATATGGCAGAAAAGAAATAAGGGGAATGCATCTTTAACATAAAAAAATAGATCGTGACAGAATTGCTGACAATGAATAATAGAATAGAGAATAGTAAAATTCAGCTTACAATTGAGCTCCTTTAAGATTACTATTGTAATTGGAATTGTAACTGGATGTCATTCCTCATCGCAAACATGTATAGTTCAATCAAAAGTTCCACGAGTTTGGCTCAAGCATCATTCCACAACTGGGCTATGCCAATATCACCTGGGTATTGTGCGAAATCCAGCGGGCAGACTTGGTTGACGAAAAATGCAATATATTTCGCGGGTATACACACGGATGTCTTTACTTATTTTTTTCTTCTGCATTTATTTTTTCTCACTTTTTATATAGTGACAAATTTGCTGTCACTTACTTTTTGTATGTCATTTTGGCCTTGAGACATTTCTATTTTCTTGCTGCTTATTTCGACAGTTACTTACATATCTGCTTGTAGAATAAGCTGCTTGTCACACTAACTGCTGCTGCAGAGTATCAGAGAATCAGTCAATGTTTGCTTTTGTTTTATGCCCTCCGACTTCAGTCTCAATCGCTCTCTCTCTCTCTCTCTCTCTCTCTCTCTCTCTCTCTTCTCTTTCTCTTTCTCTCTTTCTCTTTCTCTCTTTCTCTCTCTCTCTCTCTCTCTCTCTCGTTCTTTTTCTCTCTCCGTCCTCTCTCTCTCCCTTCTATCTCTCATTTTTTTTTTCTTTCTCTCTCTCTCTCTCTCTCTCTTTCTCTTTCTCTTCTCTCTCTCCTCTCTCTCTCGCTCTCTCTCTTTATTTCCCATTCACTCTCACCCTTCTCTCAATAACTCTTAACCTATGTTTTCCTGTTCGAATGCCAGAGATACCGGGAATAGCGTCAGAGAACTCGAGGAGATCAGTTTGTGAGTATATTTTTGTGCATTAGATCACTGCACCCACACGGAGATTAGCAGGCAAAGCCGCCGTCTCTCTTTCGCTCTCTCTTTCTCTCTCTCTCTCTCCCACTCTCCGTTTCCATCTCTCTCTCTGTCTCTTTCTATCTCCCTCTATCTCTCTTTCTCTCTCCTTCTCTCTCTTGCTAACTCTTTCAGCATACAAATGTTGTGCAACACTCGTCATGTTTCGAATATTTCTACTCTGCCTCATAGGAGACTCTACCGGTCGGCTGCCCATAAATTGTGCATTTTGTTTTACCTAACAATATCTAGTTTTATTACCTTGTTTTTTTGCAGATTAAAACAATTTGCATCTATTTTTTGCTGTTTATAATATGTTTTATAGGCTACTGCATATATGTATATAACGATGTTACAAGGTCCGTGGTTTCCTCTTTAGTAAAGTCGTCAGAGATGGCCCGATCCTCGCTCAGTTTGACTTGGCTTCTTCTTCTCTTCTTGGCCTTCGCGACCAGCCGCGTCCTCGGTCAAGGTATGCAAAGAGAAGACGACTCCGAGCTACTGGCAGCTTTGCCGGAGGCGACAGGTTTGAGTGTGCTTTAACGGCGACCAAAAACTCACGTTTGAATTCGCGCCTTTTTGCCTGGCACAAGCGCGAGAGAGCACATGCGAGTAAGAAAGTAAGAGGGAGACGATTAAAAATTGTCTATTGTAAGAGTTCATTTATTGTCGTAAAGATTGTTCGATACGCATCCATCAGACCATTATTCTAAGGCTGGGATATACGAATATAACGTAATGCGTTGTATGAAAACCAGCGGAAGAGGATTGGACTAGCATACATGGTCGTAAAAGGCAGTAACCTTTACGAAAATATTGTTTGAAAACATTTTATGAATAAAACCCTATTCCGAGCAGAAAGTAAATATTTTTGCATGTCCAAAACATTTTAACTAGCACAAAGTAAATGTTTTTATAATGATTGAAACACTTTTCTTAGCAGAAAGTAAATATTTTTTAATTGATTAAAACCATTTTCGGAGCAGAAAGAAAATGTTTTTAATGATCAAAACCCTTTTCTGAGCAGAAAGTAAATGTTTTTTAAACTATTAAAACCCTAATTTGAGCAGAAGTACCAGTGACCGATGAGACAGCAACAGCAACCGCTACAATGGCCCCCACAAATACGGTCGCGCACGGCGACCTCAACTTTGTCTACACCATCGTGCGAGACAATTCGGGGACGGCGATTTCCTCTTCGCTAACTTTCGTTTTCTTCCTCGTATTCATTTTTGATCGACGTCATTTTTAAGATGTAAACTTTCTTTTATAATCTTCTTCCGTTTTGTTTCTGCTTTAATTGTCATTAATTTTTGATCTTCTATGCTAATAAATGTGGCAAAGCGCGCTAATTTACAAAGCAATTTGTGCATATTTTATTAATGTATTATAATGTGGAAGAACAGCTTCGGAAATCAATTGGTTATTAATGACGTGAGCAATAAAGCCACGCGCTGTTCAAGAAAAGCACCGTGTCTTCACACTAAGGCGTTGGCATCGTTTTATTGAAGAAGAACATTAAATAAAAGAAACGAGATTCTAACAAATAAAGATATTATTGCATATATGTATGTATGTATGTTATTCTTCAAATAAGCAGGCAATTATCTTAAATTTGTACCTAATTAGTAATGTAAAGTTTTAATTTAAATTTCTTTTCTCCTAATTACAGGTCACGCATGTCTCTCGACGCAACGATGAACGAAGAACTCGTCGCTGCACAAGCACGCCTGAGGCATGGGATTCTTTTTGTCTTTTCTTTCGGAACTTTTTTTTGTTGCCAATTTAGTTCAGCATCAAAAAACCTGAAAAAAAACTCAAGCATGACATTATTTTCCTTTTTCTCTCCTAACTTTCTTCGACGTCTTTTCGACATAAAAAAATGTGAAATAATATGCTTCAATCTTTTCCATTCATTCTTTTAATCTCTTAACTTTTTTCAACTTTATTTTATACCTTCCTCGCTCTCTAATATTGATTAAAAACAATTTTCTTTCTTCTCAAAAACACATGAAAGGCTTCTATAAATTGATTTAAGAAAACGATGATGCTACTTATCATATGACAATTAAATGTAGTGTACATTAAGAACATTATAGTGTAATATGTCTGAGCAATTCTAAATGTTCTATAATAACAAACAAAATATGTGTTGTTTCCCCCATTTCCAGAGAGATGCACCGTCGTCAAGTGAAGAAGTCATCCGGCGGCGGCGGGAGCGGGGGTGGCGGAGAGCGCGTCTGCGGCGGTCTCGCCACGATTGTGGCCGCCATCAAGCAATGCTTCCGTCACACGAGACGCGGAGGCGGCGGATGGAGACGCAGTCGGACGTCGCCACTCTGCTGATACTGTGTCTTATAGAATAGAACTATCTGCCAATATAGTAATATTAAGGACTAGAATCCATTGCTGATTCCGTAACCCAAAGAAATAGAGCCTACTGGTATAACCCTATCCAAAACTAATCGAACCCTCGCTGCTACCGTATCTTAAAGAATAGAATCCAATGCCGATACCGCACACCTAATTGTAAGGACTACTGACACCGTATCTTTAAGGAGCAAAAACACACACGCTTCAATTCCCGCCATTTTGCCTGACCGAAAAGGGAGATAAAGCATGTTGGTTTATTTGGAGAGAGAGAATAGTCAGGAAAATTCGAATAGATTACGGTTAAACTTCGCGCTCGCTCCTTATTGTTAATAGAATAACACCGTATCGAACCCTTACGGTTATCGTATTCTAAAATAATAAAAGTCCCGCTGATACCGTATCTGAATGTTATAAAAGCCCTGTGAATACCGTATCCCAAAGCAATAGACCCCACTGCAGAAACCTAATCTAAGAGGAATAGAACCCCTGCTGATATTGTAACTTAAAGAATTGGCTCCCTGCTGGCATCTTATCTTAAAGAATAGAGCCACTGTTGAAGAACAGAATCGTGTTTATACCGAATCTTAAAGAACTTAGTCCTGCTGTTTTGTCGTATCCCCAAGTAATATAGCCACATGAAATTCCAAGATGCTTGATCGTCTCCTCTAGTCGTATATTTTTTTTATATATTTTTTTTCCTTGACAGCGCGCCCGAAATGATACGGCTTTTATTTGGATATGAGAGAAGGCATAACTACATCTAATTGTTAGCGAAAAAATAGCCGGCCTTAATGATTACTTAATGTAATGGCACTGTCAAACAATAGAAATTTTCGACCGAAAAGAGAGAGAGAAAGAGAGAGAGAGAGATAGAGAGAGGAGAGCATGTCACAATAAGTAAGATCACATAGAAAGTCCCTGTCATTAAACATCTAGGAAATCTTCTCATGTCTCATATTATACAAACCATACATGAGTACCACCATTCCG
>CALZFC010000006.1:817500-912500 GCA_945643635.1 Allodiplogaster sudhausi
AATGTGTGTTATTCAGCTGTCAATTCTTCGATGTGTCCGCGAGAGGAGAAAGGAACTTCATCACGAGAGTCGTTGCTCTTGTGCACCACGCATTCAGTTGAAAAGTTCGAATTTTCATTTTTGAAATTAAGAACGTTTTATTATGAAGAACGTTTTATTATGCGTTAAACTAAACAATTTATTTTTAAGGTATCAACGATGTGCGCCAGGAAGCGTCAACCAGTGCATCTACTACGTTCTCCTACGCATCACCCGTCGCCAACACTGAGGTATTTTGATGGAAAAATGCTTCTAAAGCATGAGACAATGATCGTTTATGTTATTCAGAGACTCACGCGGCAAGAGGAGCTTCAGTACGCGCTAGCGATGGATGATTCTGACGAGGTTTGATGGCATATTTTTTCTTTATTTTCAAGAGATACTTTAGAAGTTTTTGTTTAAGCGTTTTTAGTAGTCGAAATTTATGCTTAAAAATAAATTAATTTATTTTAATTTTCTACAAAAAATATGTTGTTTTAAAATAAATAAAAATCCAGTTCTGCTCTTCATTAGGAGGGTTCTGTGGCCTGGAGCGGAGAGGATCTGAGCGCGGATACGGAGCAAGTGGGAACTCGTCTTGCAAAAAGCAGCGCAAAGAATCTTCTTAAAGGTTTTCAATATTTTATTTATATATAATAAGTAAATTAAATTAAATTCAAAAAAAGGGTTCCATGTGCTTAGGAGCAAGAAAAGAGCGTGTAGCGACTCCGGCACTGCCAACGCTGAATGAAAAGCTTCGCTCCCTCTCCTTAAACGGTAATCCTTTAAGCTTCTGTTGTATCGTAGTATTCAGAATGAATTAATTTTTATTAAATTCGATATATTTGCTTCAGATATTCTCTCCGGCGCCAAGTCGAAAAGTATTCTCGAGAGACTGAACAACGGCGAGTCATTCGACTTCGATCCTGTCGCGCGTAACCGGTTCAAGAGACGAGTTGGCTGCGCACTCCTCGAATATTGTGATAGGTCAGTGTCTTCTTTTTTCGAACATGCAGTGCTGACTCAATTTATCTTATACAACGTATTTTTCTTTTAGAAGGTTCGCGCCAAGACCGGATGAGGTGCGACAGTTCTTTGCACACATCTGCTCCCCCTTTCCGAGTATTGAGAAGGTATTTATTATGTTCATTTATTCATGCATCATTAAGATGCGATGACATTAACAGAAAGATCAATAGAAAGATGGCAGCGAGTTTTTGCCCTAACTATAAGTTAAGAAATACTTTTATTAAATTGTAATAAAAATGCCTTGATATTCCTAACCTTGTTATTACGATATTTCTAAAGCAACTTTGTTTGCAGTCAATCTACGTCGGCGAATGTTCGTCGATCCTCTTCCAGTTCATTTATAACAAGAAGCGGCTACTTAAAGAAGACGGCCTCTACCGTTCTCGCCCCTATCGAAAGAAGAGAAGGTTTGAGGAAGCTATTCCGCTGGAGCAACAAGCTGATCTGAACGAGGAACTGCAAAGCAGTGTTGACCCGCAGACTGCAGAACATCTACTGAATGCTACACGGTGCGTAACTGTCACATATGAATACTATAAGTTGTTGTTACAAAAGGAGCAAAGTCTTTATCTTCTAGGTACACTTACTTTTTAGTACACTTATGGTGAAGTACACTTATTGTGTGCCTTTTTTCTTTTAGACAATTTCGGTCAAAGATGATCTCGGAAAAGGGAGTGGCTTGTGCCTTTGATGCGATAGCACAACTACATAATCCCTCAGTGGTTAGAGCCATGTCCAATCGACTTCCAAATGCTTATCGCTACGTTTTCATAGATTCTGCGGGACTTCCAAGCCAGTGAGTCTGTCGATGTCGCAGCGCTCTTTCAAAGATGGGATAAACTGAAGGCAGCGGTGCTCAGTTTGGCGGAATGTGCTCCCGAAGATGGTCGGCGACAAACTTGGGAGTCTTTCGTGACTCTGAAAGGAGAAGGTAGTTTGTTTTTGCAATAGTTGTTTCACTTCCTCTTTCTTGTGCATACATATGTCTGATATGAGTCCAATAATAATACTTGTATAACTTCCAGATGCGGACACGCACGCAACTCTTCTGCGGATTATGATGCTGTTGCGAGATCAAGACTCCCGGAAGAGAATATCAAGGCTGCGAAGAATCTACATTGAAATGATGGTCAGTGTGGTTTTTGAAAGAAATTTAAACATTTTTTGAGACGTTGTAATGTACCACAATCATCTTTTGTTATTTTTTAAATGAACTTTGCTTTCAGGATCAACCAGACGCTTCGAATGTTGCCTCCGAACTAATGAGGCTTGCGGTGGAGACTGGTGGAAGGAACAGGAAGAAAAGGATGGCTGCAACACAGCCAATTGTCGTTCGCTATGGAGGATCGAGGACCCAATTTGGCGTCTTCGTTCAAGTTAGTTAGAGGTTCTTATTTGCATTTATATAGAGGATAAATTAGTTGAATGGCATTATTGTTGATGATTAGGCGAACGAGATCGTGTGCAGCGAGGGACTGTTGCATGCAGTCGTAGTTTCATTGGCGGCCCACTACGTCTTCCATCTCCAATTCGATGCTGAAGTTACGGACGTATGGCTTGTACTTCTTCACTTCCTCGGTCTCTCAACTCGGGAGATGAAATCCAACGTTGGGAAAAGAGTCGCTCAGGCAATCACAGCCAAGGTTTCGCAGTTGTAAAACCTTTCCTTTTTTCTAAGAAATTTCCTTGGTTTCTGTAATGTAGATTACTGTAATATATGCTATATTGGAAACCATTAAAGGTTACTGTAAGATATGTTCTTCTTAAGAGTTACTGTGGATTACTGTTATATATTTCTAACCGAGAACCATTTAGATTACTGTAATATAGGATTTATTTGAAACTTTTGGTATCACTTCTTCTACTGTACGATTAATCTGTTGAATATGACGCGTAATATTTGAACGACGGCTAAAACTATACAATGTATTGAACTTATGAAACTTAGTCTAAATTGCATGTTGTGTGAATTTTTTTTGAACAATCGATCTTGTAAATGAATCTTAATTCTGTGATATCGACGCCTTTGCTTATTGACATTCAGCTTGTAAAACTTTGATCGATCCGACGAAAATGAAGCACTTGGTTCATAACTTCAGCGTATTCCCAGAGTTTTGATGTTTCAACTTCAAATACAGTATCTGCCAGAGTGAATTACATTGAATTCATATGACTTTCAAGATAATTTACTTTGTTTCTGACCGATATTAGGGGCAAGTATGAAGCCGATGTGCTGATCGGGTCTAGCAGCAGCAGCAACACTCTTCATATAGTTGGTGTGTCTTTTTATACTACTTGAATATTTTATTCTTAAATTTTTATTTCTATTTTCAGTATTGTATATAGTATTAGTGATTCTTGCATGATTCAGGAACATCCTGTAGCAGAATCGCGTGCTGCTAAATCGACAGGATGTCTGGGCAGGTTTGTATGCTGCCACCTGAAAGTATCTTTAATAGACTTCTTCGGTTAATTTTTAAAGCTATTTATATTGCAATGCGATTACATTTTGTTTTGTGTTAGAGTACTATTTCTTTAAGATGCAATGTCCAGACAAGGGATGCAGCCAGTTCTTCCCGGATCTTGAAGCGCTTAACGTACACATGTGTGTCCATCGGGGAGAGGCCGAGCTGATCTGTCGGATGTGTCCTCCACCCCACGATCATTCCAATTGGGGAAATCTCAAGAAGCACTGGTCCCGCGTGCACAACATGGATGTCGCGAATCATGGTTGCTATTTATTTATTTTTTAAAGCATTTTTCATGATTGTTAGTATTGCGTTTCATTCCCTTTGCCTTCCACTCTTCAGCGAGGAAAAGAAAAGCTCCTCCGCGGGTTCCTTCCCCTTTCACGAGTACGGCGGCTGCTCCTGATTACGATATTTCTAAAGCAACTTTGTTTGCAGTCAATCTACGTCGGCGAATGTTCGTCGATCCTCTTCCAGTTCATTTATAACAAGAAGCGGCTACTTAAAGAAGACGGCCTCTACCGTTCTCGCCCCTATCGAAAGAAGAGAAGGTTTGAGGAAGCTATTCCGCTGGAGCAACAAGCTGATCTGAACGAGGAACTGCAAAGCAGTGTTGACCCGCAGACTGCAGAACATCTACTGAATGCTACACGGTGCGTAACTGTCACATATGAATACTATAAGTTGTTGTTACAAAAGGAGCAAAGTCTTTATCTTCTAGGTACACTTACTTTTTAGTACACTTATGGTGAAGTACACTTATTGTGTGCCTTTTTTCTTTTAGACAATTTCGGTCAAAGATGATCTCGGAAAAGGGAGTGGCTTGTGCCTTTGATGCGATAGCACAACTACATAATCCCTCAGTGGTTAGAGCCATGTCCAATCGACTTCCAAATGCTTATCGCTACGTTTTCATAGATTCTGCGGGACTTCCAAGCCAGTGAGTCTGTCGATGTCGCAGCGCTCTTTCAAAGATGGGATAAACTGAAGGCAGCGGTGCTCAGTTTGGCGGAATGTGCTCCCGAAGATGGTCGGCGACAAACTTGGGAGTCTTTCGTGACTCTGAAAGGAGAAGGTAGTTTGTTTTTGCAATAGTTGTTTCACTTCCTCTTTCTTGTGCATACATATGTCTGATATGAGTCCAATAATAATACTTGTATAACTTCCAGATGCGGACACGCACGCAACTCTTCTGCGGATTATGATGCTGTTGCGAGATCAAGACTCCCGGAAGAGAATATCAAGGCTGCGAAGAATCTACATTGAAATGATGGTCAGTGTGGTTTTTGAAAGAAATTTAAACATTTTTTGAGACGTTGTAATGTACCACAATCATCTTTTGTTATTTTTTAAATGAACTTTGCTTTCAGGATCAACCAGACGCTTCGAATGTTGCCTCCGAACTAATGAGGCTTGCGGTGGAGACTGGTGGAAGGAACAGGAAGAAAAGGATGGCTGCAACACAGCCAATTGTCGTTCGCTATGGAGGATCGAGGACCCAATTTGGCGTCTTCGTTCAAGTTAGTTAGAGGTTCTTATTTGCATTTATATAGAGGATAAATTAGTTGAATGGCATTATTGTTGATGATTAGGCGAACGAGATCGTGTGCAGCGAGGGACTGTTGCATGCAGTCGTAGTTTCATTGGCGGCCCACTACGTCTTCCATCTCCAATTCGATGCTGAAGTTACGGACGTATGGCTTGTACTTCTTCACTTCCTCGGTCTCTCAACTCGGGAGATGAAATCCAACGTTGGGAAAAGAGTCGCTCAGGCAATCACAGCCAAGGTTTCGCAGTTGTAAAACCTTTCCTTTTTTCTAAGAAATTTCCTTGGTTTCTGTAATGTAGATTACTGTAATATATGCTATATTGGAAACCATTAAAGGTTACTGTAAGATATGTTCTTCTTAAGAGTTACTGTGGATTACTGTTATATATTTCTAACCGAGAACCATTTAGATTACTGTAATATAGGATTTATTTGAAACTTTTGGTATCACTTCTTCTACTGTACGATTAATCTGTTGAATATGACGCGTAATATTTGAACGACGGCTAAAACTATACAATGTATTGAACTTATGAAACTTAGTCTAAATTGCATGTTGTGTGAATTTTTTTTGAACAATCGATCTTGTAAATGAATCTTAATTCTGTGATATCGACGCCTTTGCTTATTGACATTCAGCTTGTAAAACTTTGATCGATCCGACGAAAATGAAGCACTTGGTTCATAACTTCAGCGTATTCCCAGAGTTTTGATGTTTCAACTTCAAATACAGTATCTGCCAGAGTGAATTACATTGAATTCATATGACTTTCAAGATAATTTACTTTGTTTCTGACCGATATTAGGGGCAAGTATGAAGCCGATGTGCTGATCGGGTCTAGCAGCAGCAGCAACACTCTTCATATAGTTGGTGTGTCTTTTTATACTACTTGAATATTTTATTCTTAAATTTTTATTTCTATTTTCAGTATTGTATATAGTATTAGTGATTCTTGCATGATTCAGGAACATCCTGTAGCAGAATCGCGTGCTGCTAAATCGACAGGATGTCTGGGCAGGTTTGTATGCTGCCACCTGAAAGTATCTTTAATAGACTTCTTCGGTTAATTTTTAAAGCTATTTATATTGCAATGCGATTACATTTTGTTTTGTGTTAGAGTACTATTTCTTTAAGATGCAATGTCCAGACAAGGGATGCAGCCAGTTCTTCCCGGATCTTGAAGCGCTTAACGTACACATGTGTGTCCATCGGGGAGAGGCCGAGCTGATCTGTCGGATGTGTCCTCCACCCCACGATCATTCCAATTGGGGAAATCTCAAGAAGCACTGGTCCCGCGTGCACAACATGGATGTCGCGAATCATGGTTGCTATTTATTTATTTTTTAAAGCATTTTTCATGATTGTTAGTATTGCGTTTCATTCCCTTTGCCTTCCACTCTTCAGCGAGGAAAAGAAAAGCTCCTCCGCGGGTTCCTTCCCCTTTCACGAGTACGGCGGCTGCTCCTGATGTAGATGACCTAGCCGGGGACGATTTCGATCATGAAGCCATGGATGAAGGTGCATATTAATGATTTCATTTCGATGTAACAGTACTAATTAAATTGTTAAATATTTAGGTCTTCAAGAAGGAAGGATGTGAGAGACATGTAGAGGCGAAAAAGAATTTTGTTAGAAGAGCGAGAGAAGACCGCCGGTTTAAGATTAGGAATAGAACGGAATGAAGACTTATTGGGGGCTTACACGCTTAATAGAATTTGCGAGACTCGCGTAGAGTAGTATTATAATAATAACGTGAATCATGAAAGCTTAGATATTAAAGGTACATTACGTAACTGTAGCAATAAGCTACAATTTATTAGAGCTTAACTAGAAGAGTCAATATCAACCAAATCCTAAAAATTAATATAGATATTCACAATCCACATAATGTTGAATATTTACTTATAGGGAATTCTGACGTAGCCGCTGCCATTGACGCCTTCTTCACCGCGGAAATGGCGGGCACGACTCTTAGAAGAACTCTGGATTCCGTAGCCACACTTCTAAGTGCTGTCTTCGACGGTGCTTCCCGACAAGAGGCCGCCGCCACCATTCGAGAAGCCATCCGAAGAAATTCCACTCACTTTCTACGGCAACGAAGACTGGAAAAGTCTTGCCACATCTCGGAGGTGCGCGCCCATCAGATGGGAATCGTACAGTCGACTCAGCGGAATGCACAAGGTGAGGCGGAGAGGAAGCAGGAGCCGGAGCGCTTCTACACCGTTCCGCTGCCCGAGTTGCTACGGGATGCCATCAAGTTTGCGAAGAGCCAGGGCGCCTTCGATGTTGCTCATAAGAGCGAAATTTGCTGCCACGTCGATGGTGCTCGATGGAAAAAGGTTTTGTGCTATATTATTACGAATATTTAAAATTTAATCTTTATTATTATCTTGATTGTGGTAGTTATGCATACAACGTAAAACTCGCTACGGAGTTTCAAGAGATACTTTAGTGCTCGATGGAAAAAGGTTTTGTTCTATATTACTGCGAATATTTAGAATTTAATCTTTATTATTATTTTGATTGTGGCAGTTATGCATACAACGTAAAACTTGTTACGGAGTTTCAGAATCAAACAGACGGGACCGTAGAGCTGCCAATTCTCTGCTACTTCGACGATATGGCTCCCGGTGGTGCTCTTGGGCCGAAGTCGAGCGGAAATCAACTCGCCATCTTCCTTGTCAAACTGGCCGGCCTCCCTCTCTTCATGAGCTCTTCACAGGCGGCGAAAAACGTGTTCGCCGTGTCATACGCCAGCGACCACAGTGCGCACCAGTTTCGGCCGATCCTCGAAATTTTAAGGGTTCGTGGTTTTCATTCGTTTCATTTATTCTATCTTTGTGACTGGGTTAAGAGATGATGTAAATCGAGGAAGTTTTAAGATTCCAGTATAAAAGTTGAGATGAAAATGCACTGAGCCGGGAAGAGTAAAAGTGAAGGTTGTTTTTATAAAGATGAATATCGAGCATGAGTGATACGAACTTAGAGTTTGAAGATGAAAATGTTTTAGAAGGATCTTGAGAACATCCGAATGGCTGGCGGGCTTCTCGTTGATGGAATCATCTACCAGCCGATTCTTCATTCTGTGCTGGGAGACAACAAAGCACAAAACGAGCTACGAGGACTTGCCAAGAACTTCGGCAAAGGCTGCATCTGTCGCATCTGTAAGTCCCATAGCTCCAGCTTCATAGACTGTACCAGGGCAAGTCATGTAGTTGAGAGGGACTCTGCGTGGTTTGATACCCTCGATGCAAGCGGACAACTTAGGCAGTTTGGCTATGTTCAACATAGCCCGCTGCTAAGGTTCCCCGGCTATGACATGCTTGCTGACTACGGTCTTGACCTGATGCATGACTGTCTGGAAGGGGAGTGCCAGCGCGCGATTGTAAGATTGCTTCGCTTTGCGAACAGAAGTGGCGTCAGAATAGAAAAGATTAATGCTCTTCTCTCCATCATTCCTTATGGCAGCCAGGACTCTTCATCTCGCCCCACCCCTTTCCCTGACACTGTCCTCACCGGTACAACTGCTAAGCAGCGCGCTTGCCAAGCGTACACCCTAATGAGATTGTTGCCATTCGCTCTCTACCGCAGCATTGACATTTCAGCGCAAGAATGGAAGACTTTTCTGTGTCTGTCTCGTGTTCTTCTGTATCTCATGCAGCCCCAGTTCAGGAATGCTGATATTGTTGGCCTTGAAGGTGCCATTCATGAATACATGGTCTCTCTTAAGGCTTCTCTTTCCATTGATGATGCCGTGTCTGTAACCGTGAAATGCCACCACCTTCTGCATTACCCACAGTTTGTGCGTGATAACGGGCCTCCAATTCTGTCATGGACGATGGATTTCGAGCAAGTGAATGCCACCGTTAAGACTCTGTCCTATACGAGCAAGAATTATCGCAACATGCCATTTAGCGTGATTCATCATTTGCAAATGCATTTGGCCAACCAGCGTATCAAATTCTCTGCCGCTGCTTCTCCTAGCACTCTTCCGGTTGATTTGAACCAACTTCCATTTGATTCTCCCTTGGTGAAAGTTGTTGTTGCCCTGAAGTGCGAGCACGCCACGCAATTGTGCTCCCGTATGTCGTATTGTGGAATGTCTTACAATGAGAATGACATGTTACTTGCTTCAATGACTCATGGCTCTCTGCCAACATTTGCTCAGGTCTCGTTCTTCTGTTGTATTGACAATGAATGGCGCATTGTTGTGAAGAAATGCGAAACCCTGTCGTGGCGCGATGACATTAATTGTTACGATATTCAGATTGTGCCATCATCTTTTGATCTGATTGACTTCGAATCTCTTGTCAACGCTCACCCATTGGACTCGTACTATGATGAGAATACGTTACTAGTGCCCCTTCGTCACTGGCCAGTCTGCTAATTACACTCACCAATTGTTTTCTCACTTCAACTTTGCGAATAACTCTTTAGTAATGCAATTTCTTTAACATTACCTCATTTGCCTTGCCGCATTAAAACATACATATCATCGAAGATAAATGATCAGAGCCCATAAATCCATAATTCTCTCAACATCTGAGCTGTCGCATGTCTATTCTTTCAGAAACACAGAGAAGAACAGAGGGAGCAGGGGATAATAGTGAGAAAACCCAGCCATTTTTGAGCATATTGATGCAGATGACTCAGGCAAATGAAAAGAAAGCCAAAGAAACAAACAATGGCAAAGATATTGAGGAATATGTATTGCAAAATGCATTTTTTTGAAAACACGCTGCATGTCATGGTGCGCAAAACTACAAAATGACCGCGATACCCCATTTTGTAGTTTTGGGGGGGTCGAAAACGCCAAAACTACAAAATGTCCTGGGCGTTTTTCTGCTCGCGGCCAAAACTACAAAATTGTTTTCTGTGTGTAGGAACTGCAAACATGAACGTCTTTGGGACGTCTCTAGCACGCTGAAAGAGAAAGATCTGTCCATGTTACAGTACAAAAGTGGTAGCAGATTTAGCCTTATACTTCAACATTATTATTCTTCTTGCTGACGAACGGAATATGTGCTAGTCACTCACAATCAGAAATAATTTTGATTTAACGGATGGTATTATACTTTTTTTGATCTGTGAGCTATCTGCCAGATGTTTGTTAAAATGGCGAGCAAAAATAGATCTTTCCTTTTTCGAAACATTTTATATCTTTGCTACTCTTTTGGGCCAATATGAACACGTTGTGAGAGAAGCATTTGGGGATGTTGTTCATCTCCATGAGAAGGGAGGGGACGGGGGAATCAGCCTAGGTCTATAAGGGAAGAGAAGCAGATGAGGGAATATAGGCGTGGCCAGGACGGTGCAGCCGAAGATGGGCGTGGCTAATAGAGGTACGGTAGAAGGTGGGCGTGGCCAGGATGGTACGGTATAAAGTGGGCGTGGCCATCAGACATGGATGACATGGCACTGGTCGCCTTCATCTGAGATAATGATCGGCGCGCGATTCGCGTCGACCGCCCAGGCGCCTGATTGTGAGGGAAATGGAAATTTATTAGCATTAATTAATTAATTAATTATAAAGAACTTAACACATCCGTATATTCATTTTATTTTTAATTAGAAAATATAATTTAAAAAAAAATTTATATAATTAGCGTTCTCCATGGTGAGACTAATCCATGCAAATTATGTAATTAACATCAACCATGAACACGAACCATCGACGATGAAGCGATACTCGTGATGGCCCATGGGGACGCGGAGATAGACGGCCCAGCCGAAGCTGTGAATGAAGGAGAGTAGAGGTTCCCTCTCTCTCTCTCGCTCTCTCTCTCTCGCTCTCTCTCTCTCGCTCTCTCTCTCTCGCTCTCTCTCTCTATTTCTCTCTTTCTCTCTCTCTCTCTCTCTCTCTCTTCCTTCCTTTCTCTCCATTATTTCTATGATCGGAAGCTCTTTTCATATACCTCTATTTAGCATGAATATTTACGATCGTTTAGAAACGGACTTGTCGCGCATCAGTGGAATCTTGCAGTTCCAATTGACGAAGGATCCCGAGACGAAGACCTGAAATCTTTCAGAGATCTCTCCTTGCACACTATAATTCATCGCCCGTTGGCCCACAATAAGTCATTCTGATTTCCTCCTACTGTAGAGACACACTAAAAATTTAATTGTTACTCACCTGAAGGGCGCTTGGATCTGGCCAGCGAATCTCGATCGACTGAAGCGGACGACTCATGCACTCGCCGCACCCGGCACGCGTCGCACCGTACGGAGAGAGAGGAAGCACACCGAAAATTGAGGGGGGGGGGGATTAGAATGATTGATTAACAGTGAAGGTGAAGAGAGAGAGGGAGTGAGAGACAGAGAAAGAGAGCGAGAGAGAGAGAGTGACACATTGAGAAAGAGAAAGAGAAAGAAAGGCAGAGAGAAAGGGAGAAGGAGAGGGGAAGAGAGAGAAAGAGGAACCACACCGATGATGGGAATGCCGGCCTCGGCCGCAGTGAACCCTCGTGCGCGTCGCACGCTGCCCAGCCGGTCGCTGATGATCTCGGCCGAGAGTCGGCTTGGCAGAGTGCCAGAAACGGGTTTAGCCGCCGCCGCTGCGCCCTCGGATTTGACGTCGGCGCCCGCGACAAAGCGGCCGCCGGTGCCAGCGGCGAGATCAAAGGAAGAAGAGCGAGAGGGAGCGGCGAGATCAAAGGAAGCGGAGCGAGACGGAGTGGCGAGATCAAAGGAAGGAGAGCGAGAGGGAGCGAGGCTCTCGTCCGAGCACGAGACGACGATACTGCAAATAGTTCTCGTTCTAATTACTTAATTAATTAATTTAATTTGTAATTAAAATTAATCTCCCAAATTTTTCTTAATTAAATAAAGACCATTAAAGGGAATTAATTTTCTTTTAGTTGAAAATATATAAATTTAAAATGCTGACTTCTTGAAGTCGAAGCGGTCAGAAGAAGAGACAGAGCAGACGGATTCATTGGACTGCAATGGGGGCATTTTGAGATAGATAGACATAGAGAAAGAGAAAAAGAGAGAGAGAGAGAAAGAGAGAGAGAAGAGAGAGAGAGAGAGAAGATAGAGAGCGAGAAAAGGAGAGAGAGAGCGAGAGAAAGAGAGAGAGAGTGAGAGAGAGAAGAGAGAGCGAGAGAATACCAACAGATTCGATGCAGGATGAGCCTTGGCTGCTGCCACCAGCCGCTCGATTCTGCTCGACCTTCGGAGGCGACTTGGCCTTCGGAGTGGTCGGCTTGGATTGAGAGGGACGCTCATCCTTCTTGTAGGACTGGAAAGGGGAGAGGAAGTTACAGTATGGGGGAGGGGAGGAGAGGAGGTTACTTGAACGCTATTTATGACTTGGGGAAAGTTACAGTTCGGACGGCCCAAACAACTCGGGCAGAGCCGAACCCAACACTTGGGGCCTATCTCGGAGCCCGATTTGGCCGTTGAAGCCGTTTATATCCTTGCAAGGAGAAGAAAAGAAACTGCGAATGTCTCACTTCGAGTTTGAGGAGAGAGATTGCCGGTTCGACAGACGGCTCGCTGAAATTTTAACCTGTTTTTTTTTTTGTAAAAAGTTTTCTTTTGATATTGAAAGAAAGCCAACTAGAAGTTTCTACAGTATCCCAAACGCCATTTTACGGTCCCGAACTCTTAATTTATCCAAGCGATAGAGAAAGTCTCGTCTCGGGATAACCTCTTTCTAGCGAAGACGTCGATGGTGGGCTCCATTGGCGGCGTCGGGCAGACCATCTGAAATGAATGGAATCGATTCTTCGCGCTCTCTCTCTCTCCCTCTCTCTCTCCCTCTCTCACTCTCTCTCTCACTCTCTCTCTCCCGCCCTCTCCCCCTCTCTCTCCCTCACTCTCTCACTTTCCATCTCTCTCCTCTCTCCTTCTCTCTCGCTCCCATCCTCTCAACAACAAACCTGCGTCTTGTCGAGTTCCAAGTCGGCCTCACTCGGCGTGATGACCGGGAAGGCGTTCGTCTGAGAAGTAAATGAGAGTTTTGATGGGTTTGATGAGAGAGATAGAGAGAGGAGGGCAAAGTGAGAGAGAGAGAAAAAGAGAGAGGAGAGAGAGAAAGAAAGAGAGAGAGATGGAGAGGGAGGGCGAGATAGAAATAGAGATGGAAGAACAGCGAGAGCGATGAGAAAGAGAGAGAAAGAGAGAGAGAGAGAGAGAGAGAGAGAGAGAGAGAGAGGGAGAGGGAGAGAGAGAGAGGAAGAGATGCTCGCCTGGAGCACGTGTACGTCGACTGGCTCGTTCATGCGCAGCAGCCTCCGCTGCGGACGCGGCCGGAATCCAATGTCGCTGGGAGCCACGGTCGGAAGGGTCATCTGGAAAAGAGGATACCGTAACCCTCCCGCCTATTTTACGGTTTTTGCCAAATGTCTGTGACAAACTTGTTCTCTCGAAGAACCGTAAAAATGAGAAGCTTTTTTGACCACCAGAATATGTGCAATAATTTCGACTATTGATTGGGCTATTCCAGAAAAAAGGTTATTTAAGAATAAATTCTCATTGCGTTCTCTCGCAGCGAGGATTCTCCACAAAACTTTGATCCCACGCTAGCAGACACCCAACATTCATCGGAGACACTCAGCGTTCGCTACCGTACTCTCCAAGCCATTATGTCCATTTTACGGCCCATCACACTAATTTACGGCCCACGAGTGTTTGTTTCCATTCACCGGCCCGTCGATCCGTTCGCGCATCTGCCGAATGCGCGCCGCCATGAAAGCCGAGTGCACGAGGCCGTAGAGGCGGAGGAGGAGGTAGAAGACGGCGAAGGAGGTCTGTAAAGAAGAAAACTAATTGAACTAATTTTGAGTAATTAAATTTTAAATATATAATAAGTAACTAAATAAATATAATTATTTTTAAGAGATGAGATCAATTTGTTCTCTCTCTGGTTCTTTCTCTCTTTGTCTCTCCCTCTCTCTCTTTGTCCCTCTCTCTCTCTCTCTCTCTCTCTCTTCAGCCCTCAGAAGAGGGTCAAAATTGTTCTGATCCTCTTACCAGCAAGAAGACGGAAACGGAGATAAGAACGGGGAAGTTGGACGTCGGCCCGGCCACCACGTTGACGATGCCATCCGATTCCACTCGGGAAACCACATCCGAGAGACGTCTGCAAAGAGAAAGAAGGGAGAGAGGGAAAGAGAAAGAGAGAGAGAGAGAGAGAGAAATACAACTAAAACCTCGGCACGCTCTGGCCTGCGCTGCTCGGGCTGCCAGCTCGCTTGCACTTCAGCGCCCATCTCGCCGTGCCGCGAAGAAGATGCGAGAGCGCTTTCCAGAAGTCGAAGGACTCATCGGGGTCGGAGGGAAGCGAGGCGGAGGAGGAAGTGCCGTTGTGGTAGGAAGCGATGGGCGGAGTTGACATTAGGGGAGAGAAGATGGAGAGGCGACCGGCTGCGAGCGGCGCGGAGAGCGAGAATGAGTGAGGAAGAATGTGAAAAGTGGCAAGCTCTCGGAAATGACACGTAGACTTCTAACCGTAGGAAAAGTTTATATTTGAATGTAATTGCTAATTTGGATGCACTTTTATAAAATTAGTCAAGAAAACTTGGCCATTCTCACAAAATTAGAATAAAGAAAATGTTCTCTTGAAAAAATTCTTTGAGAACTTGACTTTAGGCATTTAATATAGGCCTTATGTTAATTAAAGCCTAAGTTAACAATATCGGAGCAAATTCTTAAGATGATTTCTCTCCCCATTTTCCTACTGCCTCCGCGATGGCGAGTGGCTGGTTCCTCTGTCCGCTCTGCCTTCACTCCTTCCTACTTCTTCTTGTTGTCTCCTCAACTACGGCCGAGTCAAGCACGAAGAGTCCGCTACTTGAAACGCTCAAATATCCTGGCTTTCAATTAGTACCCAATATATAACCCGATAAACCCAAAAAATTGATCCCGATGAAGATGATTACTTTAACAGCCGAGCAGTTTCCTTTGAGTACACTGGCACCTCATTAATACTCTCCTTTATTCCCCTCTCAATCTCGCTCTCTCTATCTCTCTATTTCTCTTCATTTTCTTTTCCCCCTCTCTTCTCTCCTTCTTCTCTTTCATTCTCAATCTTTCTCTCTCTATCTCTCCTCTCTCTCTCTCTCTCTCTCTCTCTCTCTCTCTTCCCCATCTCTCTCTCAATCTCGCTTTCTCTCTCCCTCTCTCTTGCTCTCTCTCTCTCCGTCTCTATCACTCTCTCTGCTGCAGCCGCTTCCTTCCTCCCCACCTGGCAGATCGTTTGTCTCTGCCTCCTCGCTGTCTTCTGTGCCGTTGGAATCTTCACTCTTCTTGTCGCTTTCCTCGTCAGACGCTGCAAGAGAATCTCGCGGAAGTCATCATCAGCCAGCAAGTATTCATCGATTTTAGGAAGACAAAAATTCATTTTCAAAATTCCCGCGCTTTTTCCTGCATTTGGATTCTTTGGGAACAATTGACTAGAATATTCACAAAATTCAGAAATAAAATTTTTTTCACTTTTATGATCAATAAAACATTGTTTACGGTTAAAAAACATGATATTTTATTATTGTCAAAGATCTACAGAAAAGCTCTCAGTTCCAGTCTCCTCGAGTTGGCTCCGCCCACTCTTCGACAATTCCCGCCTTCTTCCTCCATTGAAGACAACAGCAGCATCTCCTTTTGCGCGAAGACGGGAGAGGACGACCAGCCACTCGAGGGCGGACAGACGGAAATGGTGGGGAAAATCAGAGGATTGTTTGTAACAATTATGCAATTATTAATAATATATGTACTCAATAAAGGGTTCAATAAACTAAATATAGCAATAAATCAATCAATCACATTATAATTTTCTCCAGATCAACTGCCGAAACCTCGCCGTGCTGCCTTTCACGTCGGCGGCCGTCATTAAGGAGCTCGAAAAGTAGGTTGAAAATTTATTTGTAAAATAAATTTATGTATTTAAAAAATACATAAAAAATTAAATTAATAAAGTATATATTGAATGATATAAATTATATTCAAATTAAAAAAAAATCTATATTTTAGCAGTTAAATTAAACAACTTTTTTTTTTTTTTAAATTTTTTTTAATTTTCAGGCACATGAAGGACGCCGAGTCTCTGAGCGTTGACATCAAAGGGCCGGCACCCTTGGACACGCCCACTTATTTGGCCACGCCCACCATCAAGCGCGTCTGCACGTACATGGCCTCAGATGACGTCACCATCATTGACGAGGCTTCGCCTCCGCGGAGGAGATGTACAATAAAAAGATGCATTAATTATTAAAATTAAAAAAAAATAAAAATTAAATTAAATTAAACACCTTATTAATAATAGGATTACTGTATGGACGACAACTTCCGTGGTTGCTTTAATTATTTTATAAATAACTTTATATTTCATCTATATTTGTAGTTCATGCATACATTTTAGTTGCTTGTTAAATTAAATTAATTGCCACGGACGCCAAAAACACATTTTGACACTGGCGATGGTCGAACTCGCGAGCGTTTGCATCTTACGCTATCCCACAACCACAAGGCCAGCCAACCCTCTCGCTCCTTTGCAGTCCTCCGAAAGCTGCGCCCCGCGCGCTCCCCGCTGGACGAGCGCGCCGTGCTCGTGGCGATGCTGCGGCACGGGCCGCGCCAGTTCCACTTCACGCGGCCGCAGCTGAGGGGGCTGTTGGCGAGGGGAGCAGCGGCATTCGGTGCAGAGCCGTCATTGCTTGAGGTAGACTTCGCTCTCTCTCTCTCTCTCTATCTCTCTCTCCGTCTCTCCCTACCCTATCTCGCTCTATCCCTCTCTCTCCCCTCTCTCCCCTGTCTCTTCCTCTCTCTTTCTCTCTCTCCTCACGCTCTCCCTTTCTCTATCTCGCTCTCTATCTCTCCTCTCTCTCTCCCTCCAGGTCCCCCTGCCCTGCCAAGTCTACGGCGACATCCATGGCCAGTACTGCGACCTCCTCCGCTGGCTGAATCTCCGCGGCTTCCCCGACAAGATTCGCTGCGTTTTCCTCGGCGATTTTGTTGACCGAGGACCGCACGGAATCGAAGTCGTCGTGTTCATCACGTGCCTCAAGGTGAACGGAGAGAGAGGAGAGAGAGATAGAGAGTAAGAGAGAGAAAGAGAGAGAGAGAGAGAGAGAGAGACAGACAGAACGAGAGACAGAGAGACAGACAGAGAGAGAGACAGAACGAGAGACAGAGAGACAGAGAGAGAGAGAGAGAGACAGAACGAGAGACAGAGAGAGAGAGAGAGACAAAGAGATTGAGAGAAAGAGAGAGAGAGGGAGAGAGAGAGAAAGGGGGAGAGAGATATGAAGAGGAGATTAGAAAGGGGGGGGGGCAATTGAGGGCTAAGAGGTGGGATAGTAAGACTCTCGCTCTCTCTTTCT
Organism: Allodiplogaster sudhausi; assembly: GCA_945643635.1. Classification (NCBI taxonomy): domain Eukaryota; kingdom Metazoa; phylum Nematoda; class Chromadorea; order Rhabditida; family Diplogasteridae; genus Allodiplogaster; species Allodiplogaster sudhausi. The sequence goes on from CALZFC010000006.1 coordinate 834,886, forward strand.
CTGTCTCTACCCCACCATATATCCGTCCCCCTCCTCCAGCTGATCTGGCCCTCTTCCGTGTTCGTCTGCCGCGGCAACCACGAGGAGGAATGCCTGAACCGCGCGTACTCCTTCTTCGACGAGGTCGCCGCGCGCTTTCCGCAAGGTGCATCAATTAAAAAAATAAAAATATTCAATTATTAAAACATAAATCAACTTTTGGAGTCTCCGAATAGAATGGTAAATAAATTTAAGATTAAAAATAAAGAAATATGAAAAAAAGGTATGAAGGAAATAAATTATAAAGCAAAGAAATGATTCGGCCAGATGCTAAAATAAATGATTATGAAATTTGGCCAGATACCAAAAGAAAAAAATGATGAAATTCCCTGCAGATGCCACTGAGGCGGCCGGCCTCTGCTCGATCTACGCGTGCTTCGCTGCTCTCTTCGTGCAGCTTCCACTCGCAGTGCTCATCGGAGGAAGAATTCTAGGCATGCACGGAGGGATCAGTCCACAGCTGGGGTCACTCCAGGTCTCTCTCTCTCTCTCTCTGTCTCTCTCTCTCGCTTTCTGTGTGTTCTCTCTCTCTCTCCTCTCTCTTCTCTATCTCTCTCTGTCTCTCTCTCTCTAAAACTCTCTTTCACTCTTTGTCTCTCTCGCTTTCTCGCTTCTTCTTCTCTCTCTCTATGTCTCCCTCTCTCTCTCTCTCCCTCTCTCTCTCTCTCTAACTCTCTCCCTCTCTCTCTCTCATTCTCTCAATTTGTACTTGGCAACGGTATTGATCAAAAGTCATCATCACCAATTATGGTTTATTTGATCTATAGCTCGAAAAAAAATTCTCTTACTCTTATTGTAATCGGTGGCTTATCAAAGTTAGGTTGGAATATCATCATTTTGAAATTTGTATGGACAGCAGAACCACATGTGCCTTATTAAAGGGAATTGTTTTCTTATTTCTTTTGCATTTGCATTGCCACCTGTCCCCTTTTCCTCTCTCACTCTCACTTTTTCTATTTCTCTTTCTGTTCGCTCTATCGATGTCTCTTTTTCTCTCCCTCTCTCGCTCTCTTTCACTCTCGCACTCTAACTCTCTATCTAACTCTCTCGCTCTCTCTCACTCGCTCTCTCCCTCTCTCTCCCAATCATGAAATGGCATTCTCTGCAGGACATCCTCGACATCCGTCGTCCAATCTTCGACTTCCAAGTCGGGACTCTCGCTTGCGACCTCGTGTGGTCCGACCCGGATCCCCTCTGCAGGGAGGCGAGACTAATTGTTTTTATTATATATTTTGTTTATTATTATTATTTAAATAGATATAAAAAATATCAAAATAAAAATATAATAATTTTCGCTCCGCTACCGGCCGAATCTGGACCGCGAACCGCGCGACGGCATCGGGCAGCTCTTCACGGCAGACGCAGTCAGGGAGACATGCGAGAGACTCGGCGTGCAGCTCATCATCAGAGGGCATCAGGTTGAGGGTTCTCTCTCTCTCTCCCTCTTTTTATCTCTCACTCTCTTTCTCACATTGCTTTCTCTCTTCCTCTTTCCTCCCTTTTCTCTCTCTCTCACTTTCCTCTCTCTCTCTCCCCTAGCATACAACTCTCTCTCTTCCAGGCCCCCCGCCAAGGCTACAACCTCTTCGCTGACCACCGCCTTTTGACGCTCTTCTCAGCTCCCGGCTACAAGGTGAGCGGCCGGCTTAAAAGGGCAGAGAAAGCCAGAGAGAGAGAGAGAGAGAGAGAGAGAGAGAGAGAGAGAGAGAAAGAGAGAGCGAGCGAGAGAGAGAGAGAGAGCGAGAGAGAGAGCGAGAGAGAGTCTAAGGAGAAGGAGAAATGAGGACAGCGAAGAAAACAGACGTAGAGAGGGGTCTGAAATAGATTTTATTTTAATAAACAAAGAAAGTAATATAACCTTAAAAAATTCTCAGGGTTTGACTCCCGAGACGATAAACCTCGGCGCAAGTCTGCACATCGATGAGGACTTCGAGATCGTCATTTATCAGGTTGGGAGAGAGAGAGAATTACAAGAGAGAGAGAGAGAGAGAGAGAGAGAGAGCTTGCGGGATGAGAGAGAGAAGGGAGAGAGAGGGTGCCTTCTAACAATAATTTCTTTATTTTTAAAAATAAAAATTTTGATAATTACAAAATTAATGAATAATTTTAAATCGATAATTTTATAGATCCAAGTGAGCGAGCGATATCGCCAGCTGCGAATCGACGACCTGAAGCGACGCAAGGAACTCGCGGCGGCGGCCCAGCAGAAGGCGGCCTCCGACCGCGCCGCGTCCGACGGGTCTCGCCACGATTAGAGAGACGCGTCGCGGCTACCGTAATCCTCCGAGAGCCCCTAGGGATATTCTCTTCTGAGAATCTCTCGTGTGCCATTTTTCGTCGCTTCACATATACACTTTTGGCCGCGCTTTCGGCAAATAAACAAAGTGATGGTCTTGTTTTGTGCACGGCAAAGCTGAAAAATGTTTTTTAGTACTGTTGGTATTTCTTTTCTTCAACAGAATTAACGGTTTGGTTAAGCGACTATTTCGCCGAGCTACATATATTGACGTAATATTCCTGTCAGATTTCTATTTTCTGAGAAATATAATAAAACAAAAAGGTAAAAACTGAGGAGAGCTCAAAAATCTTCAACCTTAGCTTACACGGTGGATTCATCGCAAGGCGATGGTTTGGAGAGCGACAATATTCAAAAACGTTTGTCTCCAAATCAGCAGCGATTTCAATAATATTATATAATTTTCAAGAAAGATTGAAAATTATATGCCTCGACGAATTTCTCTGTAAAGAAGCTGCCTGAAAATTTGGTATGGCTTTTCCCTGGATTAATAGAAAGTCACCAGGGTACCGTAACTTTTTTTTTGCTGCTTTTAGACCCAAAGTTCCGTTCCTGTTCTCAATGTTTCTCCGACGTCGAGCTGAACTGAATTAGCTATAGAATTGTCTACTATTGTTTGATCTCGATCCGGAAGCCAAATAGACGGCATTTACATTCGCGCGGTTAGCGCGAAGAAAGATTCCACTTCTGATCCAACGGAACGCAGGAGAAAATTGGCTGCTGATCATTCATATTTTGTATTGCATCGGCCAGCTTATTGCAATGCAAAAGAACTAAATTTAATTACAACATTACGTGCATTGAAACAAAAGCGAAACATTTATACATATAAGCACTAGAGAGAGAGAGAGAGAGAGAGAGAGAGTGAGAGAGAGTGGGGGAAGGGGGTCGGAAGACTGGGGACACCAAGGTTCTGCTGTCCTATTCACAGCCGTCCTTCAGGGACTCGTTGTCGTGACCGTAGGAGAGATCGACGGGCATGTCTCTGTTGTGGTAGCTCGTGTACCGGAAGGCGACTTCTCTGCCCTGCTTCGCCATCGGCCTCCATTCGGTCACCGACCACTGGTTCGTGATCGGGAAGTATGACACGGCGCTCTTCGTGCATTCCGTATGGCAGTTGTGAATAATCTTCAGAAAGTACTTGTCCTGTAAAAGAATATTATAGACGTAGATTAGGAGCAAATTAGTAATTTGTACTTTTACAAAATGTGCTCGACGCACAGTAATCCCTAGAATTTGAATCAGTAAAAACAAGACTCACAAGTTGGATCGGCCAGTTGTCGGCGTCGCCTTCGATCGTGTTCTCTGTCTTGCCATCAACAAGGACGTCTTTCAGGCGGCTCATGAACTTGTGAGCTGTAAAAAGAATATATTATATAAATTGTATTTTGTTAAAACTAAAATAATTACACTTCTCATGATGAGTAAATATGAGAAAAATTTTATTCTCAACACCCTTAATGCAAAATGCACCCCTTCTGCACAAATATTGCATCTTCTCATTTCGTATATCCAGTCTCTTTTTAGTCATCAAATCCTGACCGCCAATGTAGTGGTAGTCCCACAACTCAACGATTGCCGTGCGGTTCGTAAGGCCATCTTCACGGCACGAGAGCGTGAAGGCCGCCTTCATAGCAGAGCCCGAAGCCGGCAAGAAGAGCGCAGACGCCGCGCCAATCAAGAAGTGGAGGGAGAAGCGAAGCATTTCTGGAACAACAAAACGAGTAGCCAGAGCTGGATAGATTGGTCATTTGGAGTTAGGATATCTTTTAGCGCAAGCAATAATGCAACAATTCAGAGAGATGAATTGAAAGAGGAGAGCGGACCCAGAATCGACAGATCACCTGAGAAGACTAGACGAAGAATGAGAATGAGCTCGGCCAATTTTCACTTTTATACTCACTCAAAAGACAAGGGGTTCATATTGTAAGTGCAGTATTTGGTTTTCGCCATAAATGCATAAAAATCGCTTTATTTCTCCTCTCAATCTCACCTCTTGGACTACTTTTCCCTTTTCATTCCTTCGTAATAAGAATTAATAAGAAATAAATTCTATGCACTTAAGCTGTGCGTGTATTTGAACTTTTTTTTATTCTGACTCGTTGAAAGATTCTAATTATATTTTGTATTAATTGTTGTTGCATTGCTGCAAAGCGAAAAGTTGACGTAGTTTTAAGAATACGAAAAAAATTAAGAAATCTAATGCAGTTAGTGCGAAATTCTTATTTTAAACTACGTACATATCTACTCACTATCTCAACAAAAAAAAAAAACGAAACATTTATTGCCGGAATTGCTTGGTGGGGGTGGGGGGGGGACAAGAGAACGAGGGCATCCATTGAATGTCCTATCCACAACTCTCGAGCAGGCGCTTGTTGATGTTTCTGTGGACGAAGTTGTGTCCGTAGTCGAGATCGAGGGGCATGTCTCTTTTGTAGAAGGCCGTGTAGTGCCAGGTTTCTCCCTCTCCCTGCTTGTTCATCAGCGTCCACTCGCCGTACAAAGTGATCGGGAAGTATGACACGGCGCCCTTCGCGCCCACCGTCTTACAGTAGTGGATGATCTCCAGGAAGTACATGTCCTGTAACAACAGAATTAGCTGTAAATTAGCATAATTTGTGCCTACAAATATGTATATATTCGACAGAAATCCCAGCGCTTTGCCTAATAGCACCAGGTATCATCTTTTATTGCCCATGAAATGGACGTTAGAAAACTATACGCATCGCGACCGCAGCGCCTCAAAATAGTTTTTAATTTTAATCGCTCGAGATATAAGATAAGGAGATTGGCCGAAATTGGCGAAACATCAGATGCCCGTCATTATGCTGGGATCATTCTCCTGCGATCCGCCAATAAAACAAATGGAATTTGATTCAGTCAAACAAACTCACAACTTGAAAGAAATAGTTGTTGGCGTCTCCTTTGATCGTGTATTCTGTCTTTCCATCCACGACGACGTTCATGCTGGTCACGAATTTATGGTCTCAAAAAACTTATACAAGAATAAAAATTTTTTTAAACGTCTTTTTTAAATACCATTTCTTTTCGTGCAAAATGCACTCGAATCTTCCATGCAAATATTGTAATCAAATATTATTATTTATTTTGTTAAACTTTAAATCGTCAAGTTCAGACCGCCGATAAAGCTGAAGTCCCACAACTGGACGGTGGCCGTGCGGTTCATGAGCGAATCTTTCTCGCAGGAGAGCGTGAAGGCCGCCTTCATCGAAGCGGCGGCAGCCTGCGAAAAGAGCGCAGACGCCGCGCCAATCAAGAATAGGAAGGAGAAGCTAAGCATTTCTACAACAATAAATAGGTTAAGAAATATGGTCAGTCAATTAGCTACATACTTGATCACAAAAATTAGGAATATCTTTCTAGTGGAAATAATAGTAAAAGAATTCAGAGGGATTATTTTAAGGAGAAGAGTGAACCTCAGAGTCGACAGATCACCAGAGCAGAAGGGACGAAGAATGAGGATGAGCTCGGCCAATTTCTCACTTTTATACGAATTTCAAAGGACAAGTGCATTTACTACTGCAAGTAACAATTTCGCAACAAGTTCTTAAAACCTCTTATTTTCCCTTCGTAATTTCACCCCTTTGACCACGTTGGGCTTTTCAGTAATTTCGTAATTACAATTAATACCAAACAATTGCACGGCAACAGTTCAACGAGCCAAAGTAAACCATTTAAAACGCATGTACATCATCAACTGTAGAAAAAAAGACCATTCAAGGGCTTGTCATTGATTGAAATTTTATTTACATTGTTTCTTCATATCATTTTGGGCTACAATACAGATAGAATATACAGGGAAGCTGCAAATATTGAATTCTTATTGTAAGTGATTGAAACAAAGAGTTGATTCAATTGATGATTACCCAAAGTCAATAGAGTCATGATAGAGGAGATCATTGAGAAGATTGACAGTGGGTCAGCCACCTACTTTCTAAATTCACTTTCTCTCTCTCTCTCCTTCTCTCTCTCTCTCTCTCTCTTAATTCTCTGCCACGTCTTTATTTGTCTTCTCAATTTTGTTGAAAGATCTCCCACTTTGAACTCTCATTTTTACTCTTGTAATTTTATTTTATTCTGTCTCTTTCTTTGTCTCCCTCTCTCACTCTTTTTGTCGCTCTCTATCGAAGCCCCCCCCCTCCCCGCTCTCTTGCTCTGTATCTCTCTCTCTCTCTACCCCTATAACAAAATGTCAATCCTGGCCTTCCGACATAATAACAATTACAGGATATTTGAATAAAAAGCATAAAATTTATCAACAATTTAAAAACCACAAATGAATAAAATTTAAATTAGTTAATAATTTCAAATCGTTAATTAATAGATCCAAATGAGCGAGTTACGAATCGACGATCTGAAGCGACGCAAGGAAATCGCAGACGCGGCCAAGCAGAAGGCGGCCTCCCGTCACGATTAGAAAGACGCGTCGCGGCTACCGTAATCCTCCGCGAGTTCCCCTTGATATTCCCTTCCGAGAATCTCTTGTTTCAGATTTACATTTTATGAGAAAAACCATTTTCAAACAAAAAGGTAAAAATTGAGGAGATGAGTCAGTGACTGTTAACGTATCTGCTTGTATTTTTGCATGCAAAAGTTTACTATTTCATAATGGAACAACTATTCCTTTGCGTACAGATATGTATCTTCATAAAACTTTTTCATTCATCCAGATCCTAGTGTTGAAAGAAACAAGTAAACATGATATTGATTTTATTAGTATTTGATGTAAAAAAAATTATATTTTTTTCGCTCGCTCATTCAATCTTCAACTTTAGCTTACACGGTGGATTCATCTCAAGGCTATGCTTTAAGAGAGCGGCGATATTCAGGAACGCTCGTTTCAAGGTTAATGTCACCAGGTATATAATTTTCAAGAACGATTTCAAGATTAAAACAATTACATCTATTACATCGGTACAGAGGCTACAGAAGTCCGAAGCATAGTTATGTTTCATCACTGCGGGAAGCGCCTGAAGTAGCTCTTACGATACTTCGAAGGGGCGAGAAGTATTTGACGTGGGCGTAAGGGTCAACTACCAATCCGGCTACGGTATTCTCTTCATCGCTGTCCTGCAGCGACCACGACCGCGTTGTCGTTGTCGTGCTGGGACCCGGTGACGGAGTTCGGTAGGATGCTGCCTCGAGGTGAGTGACAGGGGTCTGGGGACGATGGGCGAGGGGAGAGGAAGCATAGCGATGGGGCGGGTGGGCGGAGCCTGAGGCCGCAGAGGAAAGCGACCGTTCGGGAAGGCGAAGACGCGATCGACGCAACCGCTGCGAATAGGGCAAATGGCAATATTCATCCATTCACCCACCATTCACCAAAATGGTAAAATGGTACCATATGGGTGAATGTGGGTAAATGGTGGGTGAATGGGTGAATGGTTGAATATTGCCATTTACCTGCGAGTAGCTGCGCAGCTTGGCGAGCGGAGAAGCAGAGCGCGCCGGAGAAGAGGCGACGTCTGAACAATTAACGGCCACTTAAAGGAGGGCGATTAATTCAACTTCAAATTCATGCGCGTTTATCACGCAGGCAGGCACTCTCTCATTTTCGAGTGCTATTTCGCAAGGTCGCCCTAATCGGCTGTGCGCAACACAAAATGAGAGCGTGAAGGAATGCGGCAATTTGAAATCTCCCATATAATTTCGCGGTGTTCGGCCTCCTTAAAAAAGTTTGTGGTTTTTATTCTTTTGTAAATATTTGCTAATATAAAATAATTGTATTTAAAAAAAAGTATCATAAAGCAGAAAAATAATGAAAAGCGAGCAATCAGTATGAAAATGGACAAACTGTTTAAATGAACAGGAAGAACACTTGAGACGAGTGCGAGTCGAGACTCGCTCCACTCGCCACGCTGCAGAGGCATCGGTCGGCCGAGAACGAGCGCGATCTGGAAGAGATCAAACCCATTTCCGATTAGGCTCCGCCCACACGGCCATTTAGACTCCGCCCACTCGTCCACACCTGCTCGGCTAGAGTGCGGACACTCGTCTCAAGCTTCGCCTTCTTCGCGTCGTCTTCCGCCGCGAACAACCACTCGTCATCGCTCAGTTCGCTGCGTGTCGTCAACGCGTACACATGGACGGATTCTTGCAAAAGTACTTCCTCTGTTTTTAAATACCATGCCACTTTTTTGATCAAAAGTTAGTTTAATGGTAATATTTATCTAAACTAATAAGCGAATTTTATTTTAACAAAATAAATTTTTTTTATAATAATAAACATCCTAACGATGCTCGAGAACGGCGATTTCGCGAACATGCTCGAGTGTAATGTGGCCGACGCACACGAGATGTGGCGGGTTCTCCGGATCACAAGAAGAAGAAGAGGAGGAGGAGGAGGAGGAGCTAGCCAACGAGGAGAAGAGCGACGAGCAGCTGGCTGTGGCAGTGACAGCGGCATGAGTCAGCTTGAAATGAGAAAAGGATTATTATTTTACTGTTATTTTATGAGAAACCGTCACCAGAGCGAGCATCTCATTGTCAGCCAGTGTAGTTGGCGAAAGACGGATTTAAAAAAAAATGTACAGTTCCGTAGATCACTGTGGGGATACTTTCTGCGACATTGTTTTCCGCGTTCTTGACTGACAATAGCTACATTCAATGATGAGGAAAATTGAAATAGATTTCGGTAGAGTTTCATGCTCCTTTAAGAAAAAGAAATTAAGCCACCAAAAGCAAATCGTCGAAGAGGAGCAGTTGAAGAGTCGTCGTTGCTGCGCCCACCATTGCCGCCGTCCACACTCCGCTGCCACCGAGAGAGCGCGCGGAGAAGCGACCGACCAGCGAGCGACGCTTCCAGTGAATGAACGCCTAAGGAAAGGGACGACAGGACATCGTTTTAAATGAACCCAAAACGCAATCCTTGTCTATGGCACGCCTTTTAATTTTGAACTTTAGGAAAATGGCGCGAATTTTAAAATACTCACCGGCAGTCCGCCGATTGAGGAGAGAAGTTCTTGCGTTCGCGCATTTGCGCCTCTTTCCTTATTAGCCTTCCTCAAACATTATCCTACCGTATTCTCTAGCTGTCCACGAATTCTATAAAATAAATTTAGTGCTTTTCAGTTTAGAGATAAAGGCTTCGATTGAGAGGTGAGAAGAGAAAATAATCCTTTTTTTCTTTTCCCGTTACTAAATTCCGTTTAACAAGAAGCTCTAATATGCGTTTGCGCCTCCGCTTTCGAGGAAATGGAGATAAACCAAAGAAAAAAAGGTTCTTTAATCGCTCAAAAATTCCGTCTTAAAAACAAACTCTAATATCTCGCCGAGGGCACGAATCGCATTTTGAAGGAGCACCTTATCGAATGCGCCGTGCGCAGTGTGTTTTTCAATTTCTGAAAACAGACAAATATTCGTTTAAATTTCAGTAAAAAAAGAAACGACTACTCAAGAAAACTCTGCTTAAGAAGATATATCGTACATATGAAAGCACCTTTCAAGAGAACCACCGTTCTGCTCATGAGCTGTTGATAGGGTACAGAGAACAAGAATTCGAGCTTGCGCTTCCTGACCGTTGGGTCTTGCTCTTTTATCTGAATTGCTCAGTTCAAATTTGTTCCATTTAAATTATTATTCCATAATAATGAAAAAAGGAAAAGCTTTGTCCCACTCACTTTGACAAATTGATCAAACTTGAGATTCTCTCTTCTCGCTCGCTTAAAGTGTCTCACGGCGGTCTCGAGGACGAGAAAGTAGGGCAAGTACGCGGATTCCATGGCGGCGGAGGCGGCAGAGTACACCTGAAAGAGGAGATTTTAGGAGCGATCTGACAAATCGATATGATGAGCACTGGAGGAGCGGTGGCTGATAACGGGGAATACGTGTACATTGAGATCCTGACAATCATTGGAAGCGGAGGAAAATTGCTTTAAAGAAATTCTCGCGCATCAAGCGTACACCACGGTAACACAAAAATTTCTGTTACTAATTGCAGATATAGGGTCAAAACTACGTTTCGCTAAAGCCGCTCTGCCCAATTTGGGTTTTAATTATTAGGTTAATTTAATTCCTCCAATTATTTTTGTATCAGTCAAAAAGGCGCGAAATCAAAAATGATTTTTTTTTCTCCTTCAACCTCTCCGACGCTGCTCGTGTCCGTCCACGCCTGAATGCGCTCGGCGAGCCCGCCCACCACACTCGCCATGACGTCACGGACGGCTGGCAGCGTGCCAAAGATGACGTCACTCTCATTCTGAGACAAACACGCTGCGGAGCTCTCTTGCATCTGAGAGGAAAAGACCGTTTTCTTTTTAGACAATATCCTATAGGATATAATGTAGATGTTTAATGGAACAATTATACAAATATTTAAATTCGATAATTACTAGTAATGAAATTAGATATCATTAAAATAAATGTTTAAAAAAAAACATTATTAATGTTGAGAATGCGCGAGACGAAAATATCTCTTTTTTTTGTACAAAAAAACAAACTCGAACCCGAACGAGCAGATCGACCGCCTTGAGGCTGTTGACTTCGCTCTCGTAGAGCTCCATGGCGAGGCCGTACCGTTTGTACTTGGACTTATCGCCGTGGCTGGCACTCGGCGCACGCAGACGACCTCTCGAAAAGGAGTCCGATCTGGCAAAAGGGGATTAAACTAGATTAATAATCTGAATTTTAGTGTGAATATGCACACTAAAAATATCATAGGAGCTCAATAAACAAGAACAAATTTAGATAATAAAATAAAATAAAAGAATCTCAACCCACATACCGATTCTCCTTCTGCTCAGACGCCGCCTCGCATCGGCCCAGTCGACGGGCCGACTTGCGTTTTAGTGTCGGCTGCATCCTGTGAATGCATGAAACTTCCACAGAGAGAGAGAGAGAGGACAAATGTATCGTCAGAGTGAACTATTTAGTTCATAAAAAAGCACAATAATGCACAATAAGCGTATGCATGTGTATAGAAACATTCATAAAAGATAGAAGTGTCGGAAAGTATCGTCAGAATGAACTATTTTGTTCTATTCCTCTATTATATTGTACTTTTTCCAACTTTCGGCGTTTGGCGTACAACCAGGATTATTTTGTTGCAAAATTAGAGGACCAGACCAAGCTAAAATGACAAAATGAAGTTGGCGATTTTGTTGTTGTCAAAAACTAACGCAAAGTTCTCTTCATTCGCACACCAGCCAAGGTCGGCGCTCTCTTGCAGCCACTGAACAAATAACGAATGAACCTTCTTCTGTGTACATAAATACAGCTCCCACCAACCTTTCCGTTCTAATGCATCCTATAGAAATTTCTGTTTGTCCATACCCACAATATAGTACATAGAGAGCTACCCACCTACGTGCATAACTATGTGGTTATCTTTTTCCATCAATACTTCCTCATCCTTTTTGAAGTTCAAACTACAGTTCCGCACAACAAGCAGCGACATGAAACATGGCAATCGGGACACATTTTAGTGATAGACTATGACTAAAACCCCAAGTGTTTAAATCGGAAAAAAACATGCGTATTTCTCGAGAAAGAGCACAATTTGCTCACGAACATTTTGGAACTTTTAAAAAGTTGCATGAACTTCCCGCACTTTTGGATTGTGTATGGGATCTTCATGAGATAAAAAACTATGTACTATTTACATGCGAATCACTTACAGTTCCTGGCGCGGACACTGACCTGTTCTCGCACAAATTTCTGCTTCTGCTTCTGCCTCCGCGGCGGCCTGGCGCCCGACGCGATGACAATGTGAGTGGCGCGCGAGGGACAAGTCACGATTTTGGCGCCAAAAATTAATTTATTAAAATTTAAAATTATTCGTTTCGATGCAAGAGTCAAAAATGAATTTGTACATCCGAAATGGTTTCTGCTATATAAGCAATACTTTCTCAGTAAAAGCAAAGCGTTCTTTTATAATTCAATAAAAACATTGTTAATATTATAATTATAATATTATTTGATTCTTGGTTGTTCACTGTCATAGAAAAGTCACCATTGGACTCTGCAAAGTCGGCTGCTGCCGCGTACGAGTTCTCTTCAAAGCCGTGAAGGGCCAGCGAGAGGCCAGTGAAGAGTGGAAGAGAATGGCTACGTAGCTGTGATTTAGAGAAGAAAAATGGATTTAAAAATATTATATTAAAGTATTTTTTAACCACTCTGTCAATGAAAACAGGCTAACTGACAGGATTGTGGAAGGCCTGTCAGCATGCCTGTCGATCAGCCTTCCAAAAGCGCGCAGGAAGGCTTACTGGCAGGATTGTTTCGTTAGGTGCACCAGGCATTATTTGTGAATGTAACCATGCACTTTCCCATTCATCTTCACTTTAGTTTGTATAATTCACTTTGTATTAAACACAATTCCGAAGCACACTTTATATCGCGCGTCTTTCAGGGCTCCCGTTTACAGCAATAAAACACCTATTTTACAAGAAAGACAATCTAAAAGTGAACGCGTGGCTAAGGGATTGTTCTAAGCAATATTATACAGGGAAAATCAGCGAACACACGACATAGAATGAAGGGGGAAGGAAAACCAACAACATACAAGGAAAATCAGCATTAGCAAAGGCACAGAATGGAAGTAAAAGCAATTATACAAGCTGCTTGAAGGCAACGAGAAGTAGTAGCACAAGAAGAGGTCACCGGGTTTGAAAAACAACAAGTATTCTTATAATACTGACTAAAAATAAGTTTTCTTAATTTTAAGATGAACATTCATACAGCAATCATTGCTAACCAATTTACAAGGAATATTAAATAATAAACTCGCTTTGCGGCATAATAATTAACATCGAGGGCTTGTTAGAATAAAAGATTGAAAAATAAACTAAGTAGGATGACATCTCACACTTCTTCATGAGCGGAAGCCGCCAAGCACTTCTTCGTGATCGAAGCCGATTCAACGAACCAAGCCCGCAGAGATCGAAGAGTCCCGTGACTGCGAGGTCGAAGTTGGCTTCTCAGAGTTCTTTCATAACCGAGTCGCGAGAAACAGTCACTGAAGTGGGAGACAACCAAATAAGAAATGAATAGAGATTAAAGGTCATTTTAAATGTATAGAGAAAGAAAGAAAGAAAATAATCTCATATAAACCAAATACCCTCCTTTGTCGACACTCAAAGGATTCAATATTATCAAGAGAGAATATTAGCTTAGATTCTCATGGAAGGAAACGGACTGAATCGGGCGAAGACATTCTCGTTGCTCTGAACGACGCGGCCGCAGGGATGGAGGATATTCGCCGCCGTGCCACGCGCGTTCACCATCGCCTGCTTGGCACGAATTCTTTCTCTTATTCTCTCTCTTCTCTCTCTCTCTCTCTCTTTCTTCTCTCTCTCCTCTCTAACCAACTCTCTCAGTCTCTCAAACGAACAGTGAATCCGTCGTGGAGCACAACTCGAATGCTGCGGTCGACTGCCATCTCGACGACAACTTTCTGGAGCATCACCGAGATGGTTCCGGTTTGGAGAGACGTATACCAGGGGATATGGTAGCACCGAATCATCACGAGGAGAAGATGTCTGCAACGAGTATTAGACATAGCAGCATGCCGGTCATCGCGTATAAGATAAGCTGACCACTGCCTGAGTGAGCTCGGAATCAGTCGCAGAAGGCAACGCAACTTCGTTTCCTCCCTTCTCACATTCTCCAGAATGCGTCAACTCGCACTGCAAAACAATTCACCTCTTTTTAATTTCTCTTGCAGCAAAGAATTGAGAAAAGATAAAAAAAACCTTCATGCAACTTAAAACAGGATGAGTTTGGCGGAAAGCATACTGTAAAAATTCTACAGTAACATCTGTGATTCAAGAAAAGAGTCACTGAATAAAAAAACAAGTTTCTGTCGTTTTAACAACTCAATTCATAATTTTTAAAGATAAATGCAAGAATAAAAATGTAAAAAAAAACCACCGACTCTGGAACCGCTGCTGGGACTATGGCGGCCCGAAGTGCGTGTTGCGGTCGCGTCGCGTGCGGAAGGTAGCGAGTTTCTCGACATCGTCCTTGCGCACTTCGCTCGCCTTGAAAACAAGTTTATTTACTATCGTTTAACTCTCATACTTTGTTCCAAACAAATCCTTAAATACAAACGAAAAACTCAGAAAACACAAAAAAAACGCCTTCAAACCTGCATGGCACACGCTGCGTTTCCAACAGAGTAGCCAGCAAAGACGAGAAGTTGGCCCGACTCGAACAGTCTAGGCCCACCGATCGATGAACAAAGGAGAAGCGAGAGGTGCCTGCCTGCTCCACTCGTCTACCGGCTCCACCGACTCCTCCGGGCGAGCCGAGCACTGTGCAAACAGCAAAAAGCTTCAATTTTAGAAATGCACTTAATAAATCCTCATACTTCAAGTTCATCTTGAATCACCTATAAAAAGAGTAAAGTGCTTTGATTTTATCAAAGCAGCTAGAACTTTCTAATTCTCAATTCAACTTGGAACATCCCAATACAGGTAAATAAATGTCGACAATTTCATTTCATTTTGTAACCGAACAATATCCTTTCTACATAAACACCATATATAACTACGACAAATAAAAAACATTCTCTCAACCTTGAATTCTTGCTCGAGCAGTTCTCATGTGCAAAAATGTCTGCACAACAGAACTCTTGTAGTATTCGCTGGAATGTCGCTAGGTGCGACGCCAATAAGAGTCGCACATCTTCATTCTAAAAGGAATAACATTGGCAATTGTTAAAATAATCATCATAAACTAGCGAAAAGAACGACGAGAAGGTTCTAGTTGCGTCATGGCAACTACGAGAACGGCAGGGTCAGCACAATCCTCTTGAATCCGACAAATCGCTCAAGTAGAATAAAGATGCCAATTATGCATAGAAAAAATGCGAATTCGCTTTAAGTCCCTCACTGCTTCTAGATCAAGAAGCGCTCGGCTAAATGGAAAGCTTACTTTTACGTCGCAGTCATCGATAGTGATGTGATGACCACGGAATCATCCTTCTTCTGACTGGGCAAGCCGTAGAACCGCCCAAAAAGACTCTGCGCGCCTGCTGTCATTGCGTATCTAAAAGTTTAATGAGCACATAATTGGCCGAAATTAGCAAGGGCAAGGTTAATGAGAACCACTGAATCACAAACAAAGTACAGCGATCCCCAAATTTATTCAAGGTGCAATCACATTTCATTAACCGATAGCTTCGCTGGAGGAAAGAACGAGGCGAAGCGATAAACCGACAGCGACTCGAGATGGAGCGATGAGAAGAAGTGCGAGGAGCTCTTCGCAGTGCTGATTAGCAGCAAGGCCGCGTGAAACGAACCGGCGTGCTTGCTCGCAATTCGCATCTAGCACTTAATAAGCACATAATTACGCGAAAATGGCAACTGCAAGAGAATCAGAACTTCAAGAAACCACTCTATCAAAAAATAAATAACAACAACCATTAAACTTGTCTCAACTTGTTCGCTAGGTGCAATTTCAGAATTAGACATTTTCGAAATTCTTGTCAGTTAGCCTTCCAACTCCTGTTGATAGGCCTTCCAGCAGAAATTCCTGCCAATTGGCCTTCCACTTTTTGCAATCCTACCAGTTAGCCTTCCCGGTGTGTACAATCTTGTCAGTTAGCCTTCTTTCGGGCAAACTCCTGTCAGTTAGGCTTCTTGTGTCAACAATCCTGTCAGTTGGCCTGTTTTCATTTACAGAGCACGTCTAATAATTCGTCGTCTGTGCAAAGTCCTCAAAAACACTAATCATGGAATTATTGCCTGTTCGGCTCTCCCCGAAGAGTTATATAGTCATGATAGACAAAAAATACCGCTGTGACTACGTGCTTACCGCGAATTCATCGGGAGGCACTTTTTGCTGAAGAAAGCTGAAGGAGACGACCGGAATGCCGAGAGAGACGGCGCTCTGCATAGGAAATATAAATAATGTTAATGTATAAATTTATTTTTTTTATATTCACCTTTAAAATATATTTTACAGACAAAAGAAGTTGAAAATTAAAGTTTTTTTAAGATAAATTTTGTTGTTTAGATCGCAAATTCAAGCTGTCTCAAGTTCAAAACATGTTCGAAACTGTCTCTTGGTTGATATATTTTTGCAGCAGCGTGTTAACAACATTTCGAATAAAAGCTTTCCGACCATGCTCCAAACTTTAGACAGATTTAAGTTGAGAGGCAGACTTTTTTCTTCTTCAAAGCATTAAAAAATAAATTTAAATAATAATAATCATAATCTAACCCGATATTCCGCGTCCTGGACACTGGCGGCGATGAGTGCGGCGGTTGCCGGCTGCAGCGGCGGCTGGCGGACGCGAAAGCCGAGGGCGGCGGCGAGATCAAAGGCGCCCTCGGGGCAGGAATCGCCGATCGTCAGTGGCAACGGCATTTGCTATTGATTTTTATTATGTGTTTATTATGTTTAATTTTAATTAGCACATTTTTATTATGATTTACTTGCATCTATTATTTTAATAATGCATTTATTCAAAGAAAACAAATGTTTTTATCTATGTACGCGTTTGTTTATGTGTTGTAAGAGTAAATATAAAAAAAACGATTGTAATTTATTAAAGAGATAAACGAATTGATGAAAGAGAAAAAAATTAATTATATTGTTAATTATGTATTCGCTAATTAACATAGAATCTTATTGTTGTTTATTAAGAAACAAATTGATTACAAAATATTTTGTTTGCTATAATTAATATAAAACAATCATAAGCCCACAAAATCAATTCCTCTCAATAATAGCACGACCATTAGAAAATAGTCCAGTATTCGGGGGGGGGGGGGGGGAAGAAGAAAAATGGATTCTTAACCAAGAGGAATATCTGATGACAACTTAATATTACAATATTCTGCAAACTTTCACAATAACAAATGTCGCATAAAAATCTTTCAAAAATGTCATAAATACGTGACATAAATGAGCGTCTCTTTTGGCGCCAGGAGAAAGTTTGAATTTTTGATGAGCCCACTGATAAGGAGTGAGAGAAAGAGAAAAGAGAGGGAGACTAAGAGAGAGAGAAAGAGTGAGAGAGAGAGTGAGAGAGAGAGAGTGAGAGAGAGTAAAGAGAGAGAGTGAGAGAGAGAGAGAAAAGAGAGAGAGTGAGAGAAAAGAGAGAGAGTGAGAGAGAGAAGAGTGAGAGAAGGTCGGAATGTCAACCTGCATTCGTCTAGTCTACCACTTTAGGCTCTCTCATTTCCCTTATTTTTCACTTTCCGATCTCTCATACTCTCTCAAGCCTCAGTCATACTCATTGATTTCGCTTTCTCTCTCGCCCTATCAGTTCGCTCTCCGCTTTTCCACATCAGCATGCTTATCTGGCCCACCTCTCTCTCGCTGTCACTCTGTCTCTCTCTATCTTTTCTCTTCCTAATCCTTCTCTCTCTATCTAACTCTGCTCTCCCTAACCCTTCTTTCTCTCTCTCCCTCTCTGCTTAAGATCCTTTGCTTCTTTACTTGCCCTGGAGTCGCTTATCACCCGTCTTCTTTTACTCATACTCCTCACATCTAAATAGTCTCAGACCAGAAAGAAAAGCAAGATTGGCGCCTTTGATGTCTTGTTTTATCCTCAGTTTCAGCCTTGAACTTGCCGTGTTATGCAAAAACATATACATGAAAGTGATTTATACTGTGTCTTTGTTGAAATAGACACACGAAATAGAATCTGGAGACCAGCTGGTTCTAGACAAGCATCGGGATCTGCGTTCCTGATTCTCTGGAAAAATGTCTTTTCCGCTAATCTCTTTCTACTCTCCGTCCCAATCTTCTCTTCTTTCGCAATCTCTATTTTGATGTCTCTCCCCTCATCTACATAGCTATATTTCAACCTCTCTAATTCTCTCCCCCCTATCTCTTTCCTTCTCTCTCTCTCTCCCTCTCTCTCTTTCTTTCTCCTCTACCCTCCCCTCTCTCTTCTCTCTCGCTCCTCTCTCTCCCCACTCTCACCTCCAAATCCTCCATGGTCGCATACTCCCCGTCGTCATCCGGCTGCTCTGGCTCTTCGCTCTCTCCGGTCAGCGCGTGCTCCATCATTGTTGGCGAGCCACGCGCGGCCACCAGAAACCTCCAACGAAATATTGTTTTATTGATTTTTATTTATTTTCGAGATGCATATATTCCTAATTCGTTTTTCCAAGGAAATGTTCTTTCCTAGAAGGGGTAGTTTGATTGTTCGAAATTCTTTAAAAAATCTCATTTTAGGAAAGATTTTTGAATCTGTGGATTGGAGGGGGGGGGCATTCAATTTGCCGTGGATATTTCTGACATTCCGAGAATTCTTATGGGGTCTTACCATCTGAAAAGAGAGAGAAAGAAAGAGGGAGAGAGAGACATAGAAAGAGAAAGAGAGAGAGATGAAGAGAGAGACAGAGAGAGAGAGAGAGAGAGAAAGAGAGAACAGTACGGTGCAATGTAGCCGGAGAGGCCGATGAGACCGACGCCAGCGAGAGAAATCACGAAGAGAGAAGCAAAGCCAATGATGATCGGCTGAAGGGGAGCAATGGAATAAGAAGGAGTTCATCTCCGGTGAATGTACGTGCATATCAGAAGAAATTGTCCTTCCTCCTTTTTCTCTCTTCTTTCTATATCTCTCGACCTTCTCTAGGCGCTAATTGTAAGAAAGTACGTTGAGCGAGCAAGTGAGAGCACATGGAAATAGTGCGTGTAGAAGAGAGAAAAAGAGTACGGAAAATTTCTTCTGATATGCACGCATATTAATCCCTTTAAATACGAATCCGTTGAAAACGAATCGGTTGAGGTGCATAAAATAATTTGACGAGAAATAAAACTTCGAAATCTGCTGTCGACAAACCATAAATAAGTCCAATGTGATCTCGGGAGGCGAACTCGCACCGGTCCAGCCTAGGTTCAATTTATGCCGTTGTTATTTAACTAAAAAAATTAGTGGAAGAATAGGGGAAGAAGATTGGAAGCGGCCGACTATTCTATGACATCTCTCGATGATGCACTCTTCTCTTGATATCTTCTTCTTCACTCCTTCACGGAGTCCTCGGACGCGGCAGATGGTGGCGGGGGCTTCGGCGTAGAATTATCAGCTTCCGTGCTGGAAAAGGGCGATGGAGAGAGAGAGAGAAAGGGAGAGGAGAAAGAGAGTAAAAGGTGCGATGTACCAGAGAAGGAGAGTGAAGAGTGAGAGAAAGGGAGAGAAAAAGAGGGAAAGAGAAAGCGTAAAAGGTGCGATGTAGCAGAGAGGGAGAGTAGAGAGTGAGAGAGAGATTTAGATTTATAAGAAAGGGAAAGACGAAAAGAGTACTTTTAAAAGAGTAACAAAAATTATTAAATAATGCAATCTTAGTCGTCTAAGAGGGCGTAGAAAAGTGTTTAAAAAGCAAAATAATACGAACGAAGGAGTATTCTTACGGCCGCAGCAAAGAGTAGCAATAATCAGGAAGAGCATGGAAGCGATCAGGCCGGCGACAGGGTACGTGTAGAGGTACTGATCCTGAAAGAGAGAGATAGAGAGAGAGAGAGAGAGAGAGAGAGAGGGAGAGAGGGTGAGAGTGAGAGAGGGAGAGAGAGAGGGAGAGAGGGAGAGGGTGAGAGTGAGAGAGGGAGAGAGGGAGAGGGTGAGAGTGAGAGAGGGAGAGAGAGAGAGGGAGAGTGGGAGAGGGAGAGAGGGAGAAGGAGAGAGAGAGAGAAGGAAGAGAGAAATAGATATTGAGAATGAGAAAGACTGAGAGATAGAGAAGGAGAGCTGGCAGCAGGAAGATCCAGGTAGGGGGAGAGTGACATTGATTGTGAGAGGAGGAGGTGATGAGGCAGTGAAAGAAAGGGAAGGGATGCTGTGACCATCAACATTGACAAATTGAAGCAGCGCCCCAAATTGCGTGAGCTCGACCTCACAGTTGATGCCCTCGTAGCCGTATTCGCACTCGCAGAAGAAATCTGGCCAAAGAAAAGAATTTGCATAATTTAATTATGCTAATTAGCCATCTTAAAAGTTAATTATGAAAAAAAATAAGAAAAATTATTACTATAAGTTTTTAAAGCTTTTTCCAAGATTTATTTGATGAAACAAAGTATTTTCCTTAATTCACACCTCTCATCGTGTTGAATTCGTTGACGCATTTCGCGTGCTCGCCACAGATGAGGTTGCCTGAAAAGAAACGTATATATTGATTATTGTTAGAGCAGGATTCAGTTATAAAGTGCGAGTGATAGCGTATAAGGGAAAATACTCTTGCACAGGGCGAGATTGAGAAAATATATGTGGAGAGAGGAAAGTGAGAGAGAGAGAGAGTGAGAGAGAGAGAGAGAAAGAGAGAAAAAGTGAGGGAGAGAGAAAAAAAGAGAGTGATTGAGAGAGAGAGAAAAAAAGAGGGAGAGAAAAAGAGTGATTGAGAGAGAGAAAAAAGAGAGTAAGAGAGGGAACAACCTTTAGCAGTGCACGTGTCGTCAATATGTTCGCACAGCGTACCGTGCGTCCCATTACGGCAGATGCAGCGAAAAAACAATTTTATTTGTACTTTCAATTTTTTCTTTCTCACACAGTCTCTTTATCTTTTCTCACTCTCTTTCTCTTTCACCCTCTCTCTCACTCTCTCTCTCGCTCTCTCTCTCTCAATACCCTCTCTCTCCTTTCTCTCTCTTTTTCTCTTTCATCCTCACTCTCTTGCTCTCTCTCTCTTCCCCCTCTCTCTCTCACTCTCTCTTACTCTCTCCCACTCTCTCCTCTCTCTCTCTCTCACTCGTATCCGTTGCCTTGCGGCTCCGGCTTGCAGTGCCCGCCGTTCATGCAGAGATGCCCGCCGCAAGGGCCGATCTTCCGTTCGCAGTACTTGCCCTCGAAGCCGGGAGGGCACGAGCACCTCAAGATTTTTATTTATTTTCCCGCCAATTTAATTTGAATTCAAGAGTATTTTCAAGATTTTCGTCATATTGTAGAGGAACACTGACATGTAGCCTCGCTCAATGTCTTTCTCGACACAAATGCCGGCATCATCGCCCTCTCCGAAATCACCCTGAAAAAAAAAAAATCAACAACATTTTTTTTTATTTGGTTTAGACATGTACCCACTTAGTGATTAAAAAAGAGCAAACTTTAACACATTGGCTTAAAATCAAAAGCTTTGTGATCATTTTATTATTATACTAATCTTTGTAAACAGGTATGTATACACATATGTACATATAATATATTTTTCATCAAAATTTATAACTAAAATAATTAAACTAATAATTTACATTTAGTTTTATTGTCTTAAAAAAAGTCGACTAAAACATCCACCTCTTCGAAGTCTTCACCCGGCGCGGCAGTGCTGTTGTCATTCTTGCGATGAGCGCTCGCAGCGCAGCCGATGCATCGGCCGCGATGGCACGGATTCGCTCCGTTCGCTGCCTTCGCGCACGCGCCCGTGCCATGGTAGACACAGTGCGTCTCTGAGAACGCGGCGAGTCTCGGGTGCAGTGGCAAGAAATGGCAAGACACTTTGCTAGATTCAAGAAAGCCACGCGTAATAAACTGGGTGAGTCTCGGGTGCGGACAGGAAATGCTTACTGTAAGCTACGCTGGTAGATGGGAAAAATGCACGAGTTGTAAACCCGAGTCTCGGGTGCGGAGGAGAGAACGTTAATTCATGACTATTTTACCGTCCGCCTGATCCGCGGACATTGCGCAGAGGCAGCGATAGGAGAGCGCATTCGACTCGCGCTTCTCGAAAGGAAGGGCGACGCATTCCGCCTTGAGAGAGAAGAGAAAGAGATTGAATAATAGAGAGACAGAGAGAGAGTAGAGAGAGAGAGAGGCAGAGATAGAACCGGGGAAAGAAAGAAGTGAGACAACAGAGATGGAAAAGAGGAGAGACTGAGAGGGAGGGAGGAGAAAGAGAAGAGAAAGAGAGAGATAGAATGAATGAGACATTTGAAAGTAAGAAGTAAATGAAGAGATACAACAGGGAAGAGTGCTTACCGATGAGCCACATGGCTCGCGTGAACAAGGAGCGTACGTTTCGCACTTGGAGCCAACGAAGTCGGGCTGGCATCTGGAGATGAAAAAGAGATAGAGAGGAAGAGAGAGAGAGAGACAGAGAGAAGGAGAGACACAGTGAGAGAGAGAGAAAGAGAGAGAGAAAGAGAGAAAGCAAGAGATAGAGAGACATACTCGCAGATTGCCCCATGCGCCGTCTCGATGCAAACGCCGTGGTGCGGAGACGTGCATATGAAATTAGTAGAATTATGCCAATTTACACCATCACATTTTACTGTAACACCAAAATTATCCATCTAAAATCCTCATATTCTTTTAATCGGCCCGTCGATTCTAACCGGTTCTCTTCCGTCAACAATCCAAGTCGCGACTCCAGGGGCGTTGGCGTGCACTGCGAGGCCATCGTGTACTGAAGAAGAATAGATATAAGGTTTAAATTTAAAATGGCGGGAAAGTTTAAAAATTAGACACGAGATTTTGCAACCGGATCAGAACCTGGAGAGGCATTCAATTACATATATTTGGTGTGCTGAAGCTCTAGATTTTCCACACAAAGTATAATGCTTAATTTTGTTTTGTTTTCATATAAAAGTGAAAATGATATATGAATTCTTTTCATTCTTCCGTACGTTTCTTAATGAAAATCCTCACAGAAAGTCTCTTTCATAAGGTACGAAATAAAAATGGCGGGAAAGTTTTTGTTTAAATTAATAAAACCTCGCAAAAAGTGCCGCGAATCCTCTTATTGTCCTTGCACGAACATTTGGGCAGCGGGAAGAAGTTGCCGCTCGGAACTGGATTTTTTAAAAGCTTTTTTTATTAATTCGTATAAAAGTTAATATTTTTAGTTATCAATATGCATATTTAACATATGTGTATTAATATGTAGATAACTGAATAAATAAAATAAAATAAGTGATAATTTTTTTATTATTAAAAATATAATTTATTTAAAGCAAATTATGTTCCTGCCGAACACTTTATCAGCTGAAGATCGCAACGGCCGTCGTTGTAGCACGCAGAATCGCGATTTTCGTCGCAGCTGAAGAAAAAAAAGAGTGTCATAAAGTAATAGAATTTATTTCGGCGCACATCTTTCTTTCTTAAATTTTGTCTAAAAAAAAATAATCTCTTGAAATATTAATTACAGAAACATATTATCTTAATCATTATTGTTGTCGTTGTTGTTGTTGTTGTTGTTTACAAACGAGCGACTGACTACTGTCCATCTACGAATTGGCACGATCTCGCAGCCGTCACAATCACCGTGCGGTCGTCCGTTGCGTTGGTCTTCGTTAGGCTGTAACAAAGAAGTAAAAAAAACTAGTGAATTTTTTTATGAAAGATTTTAAAGATATGAACAAAGATAAACAGAATGACTTGAAGAAGACGATCGTCATTAAATATAATTAATTAATTGATTAATTAATTAACAATAATAAAAAATCTCCTACTTATGAGTGTATATGATCTCGCGAGTAATCATGTCGTTCCACAGGCTGTAGTTGGTGCAAGGATCGAACCAGGGAATGGCATCCGAGATGGCCAGACGCTCGCAATGCTCTCCTATGTAAAGCAACAAAGAATGAAGTTATATATGCATGCCATTGCCTTTCTTCTTATTTTCCCAACTTTGCTCCATCGATATTTACCACCACGAAGTTGGAAAAAATCTCCATTTCTCCTCCAATTAATATCCTCCAATTAATCTCCTCTAATTTATAACTTCTAATTGGTATCCTCTAATTAGTTAACTCTAATTAAAATCCTCTAATTAATTTTCTATAATTCATATCCTCTCATGAATATCCTCCATCTAATTGGTTATCCTCTACTGAATATTGCCTAGTTAAAATCATCAAAATAAACTCGCGCCTTCCACACGGTACGCCTTCTGCGTGGCATTGTTGCCTGGCGTCGGGCACACGCAGCGCGCCTTGATCTTGTCGCCGTCAATGCGGTCGTTGACGCACTCGCCGCCGTTGTAGCACTCCCAGAAGCGGCACGGCAGCATCGTCTCGCACTGGTGGCGAATTCATTTAATTACAAAAATAATAATTTCTATAGTTAATTTTTTTTCTTAAAGGAGAACTATCACCGAAAAATTATCGCGCGAAAACAGAGAGAGCAATCACAGGGTAGACGCGGCAATTCGAACCTACATTAAATATATTTCGGTGATCGCCTTCCTTTAATAAAAAATAATTTATTGCAAGAAAGCAAATAATTTATTTGGAAAAAAAGCAAAAAAAGTGCTATATTTTGAAAATTGAACTGCGGACTGGTGGGCGGAGCCTAAGCTATTTTACGGGTAGAACGTGTGGGCGGAGCCTATGCTATTTTACGGGTAGGACGTGTGGGCGGAGCCTAAACTGTTTAGGGCTTTAACTGACATGTTCGCCAGTGTAGTGTTCGTGGCACGTGCAGATGCACTTTCCTGCAGCGCTGCTCGAGGCGATCCCGTGTTTCATGCAATAGTCTTCGTCGCACCTTGAAATTACTATTTAATTAACTTAATTAATTATAATTGCAACAAAAAGAATTATTTTCATCATTGTTACCAGTAAGCGTGGTTCTATACTTTTGCTATATATTTTGTAGAAAACTAACGGATAGCATTGAAGGAGCCAAAAAAAACTCTTTTTTTTCCTAGACTTGTTTTTATATTTTCCTGACTACTGCAATCGAGTCTCTATAAATCACATGCTGCCCTGCCCTCCTCGTCCTTGCGTCAGGCAAAATGAGCAAATTCAAAAAGGAGTTTTGGCTCCTTTTAATATTTTTTGTTATTGTTTGTAGCTTGCCTCGCATCCGATTCTCGAACGTCACAGAGCGCGCCCGTATAGTCCGCCGTGCAGTGGCATCTGCAATATTTTCCATTTTTAATTATTTTATTTTATCAAATACATCAACATCGATGTATTTGATAAAATAATCAAATGTTGCTTACTTTGATACATCAACATCAACATCGATGTATCAAAGTAAGCAACATTTGATAATTGATATGATAGCCTGGTGGCTAAAATGTGTTACTTTACTACCTCAACCCAATTGGCATGGATTACGGTAGCCTATTTTACGGCCTCAACCCAATTGGAATGGATTACGGTAGCCTATTTTACGGCCTCAACCCAATTGGCATGGATTACGGTAGCCTATTTTACGGCCTCAACCCAATTGGAATGGATTACGGTAGCCTATTTTACGGCCTCAATCCAATTGGCCATGGATTACGGTAGCGTCCGCCTACCGATAGTTGATGTCGATCATGAGGCTCTGCAGCTTCTGCGCATCTGGAATCTCGTCGTCCCGTTTCTTCTCGCATTCGCCTGGCGCAATCTCGCCCGGATTCTTCTCTTTCTGCTCTTCCATACACTTTCGGTAGGCATCGAGTCCTGAATTAAGAGAGCTTCTCTGTAAGAGTCGAGCATGCGCTTAAGGCAGCCTGCCCCGGGAAAATTGTTTTCGAATTCATTAACGGAAAACATTTTACTTATACAACTCGACCCGCTCTTTTTAATGAGTCTAATTTCATCATCATCCGACTTTTTCCCTTTGGGATACACTACCGCAACCCTGAAAATTCATTGAGCCATAAATCCGTTCAAAATCTGTTTTGAGAGACGATGTACATATCATTCAATAGCATTTCGAAAGCTCTTCAAATTTCAACTAGGAACATGTTTTACGAAAATTTTATTTTGGCCGAGAAAATTGGCGTTAAATTATTTGAAGGGTCGATACTCCACTTTCTGCTCATTCCTACACTCTGGAACCTAGATAGAAAGAAAGAGCGTGAGATTTGCTATCAAATAATCACCATTCAAGAAAAATCTGAGCGTACCAATTTTTGCTATGACGCGAGCAATGCGCGCGAGTCGGTCAAAATGGCACATTTTTGGCCGCCGAAGCACCGTGCAAGCGCATTCATCGATCCATAACTACTCTCAATGTTAATATTATAAAATGGTTAGCATATCATCTAAGAGCTCTCACAGAGATCTTCAAATGCTACATACATACTTTTATTGAAATATTTATATTTCTATGGAAAATTTCGTTCTGTACTATTAGAACGCTTAAAAAACTACTTTACAAACATATCAGCATTTCAAAACATGCATCATTAGAAAGAGCGTGAAATTTGCTTCAAGATAGACCCCTTCCAATAAACTTTCAAGCCTATAATGTTTTGTTATAAGTCATAAGAGTAGGTAAAGTTGCGTCGCTGTCCTTTCGCCCAAGAATTTTCGATGTTTAGATTATTCGAATTAGAATATTCCAATATTTTTTTTCGGTGAAGAATTGTGCTAAGCTGATTCCCAAAAGAGCGGGTCGAGTTGTATAAGCAAAATGTTTTCCGTTAATGAATTCGAAAACAATTTTCCCGGGGCAGGCTGCGCTCCAAGCTTACGGACATGCTCTCTTAAACAGACAAAGAATCCTCATGGCCTATTGGCGGTGAAGGAAAGATGATCCAATGCACCCGGGTTCGAATTCAACCGAAGGTCGTCCCCTTTTGCTGTGCTCGAATTCACTGACCATCTCATGACCATGCGCGGCCGTGATGTTGAACACGCGCTGCACTTCGTCGCTGCTGAAATTAAATTATGAAACTTTTTTTTCATTTTAACGTATATGCACATTTCTTGAATATTACCTCAGCATTTATGACTAGTCCTTAGGCAAAAATAAAATTGGCATAGAGCCAATCCTAAACCTATAGCAGACGGCTCCGTTCTTGCAGAGATTCCCATCGCAGTGATCCTTGTCCGCAAAGTTCTCGCATCGCTTACCGTAGTGCGTCTTTGGGCAATCACAGTAGAACCTGCAGACATCAAAGAAAAAAGGTGCGAGGGGATACGGTAGCTTCATCATTTTCCACTATCTCTCTTTTTTTCTGCACCCATTTTTTCTCAAGCATGAGAGCGGTTAAACTCGCTCAATTTCTCGATTACACCAAAGTGGAAATTGTTTTTCCTTTCAGTTTCCGTGACACCAATCATTTAGACGCATAATTGGGAGCCCCAATGGGTCTAAATACCGGAACCCAATGGGTCCCACTCACTGACTTGCCATTCTTGTCCCTGCATTTGCCTCTATTAATGCACATCTGCGTGGAGGTCTTACACGGATCGAAACGCGCGTCCTCAGGGACGCCAGAGAGCGCTGCGCCCGTGCGGAGGAACTTGGGCACCTGTGTATTGATTGGGTTTAGTGGACGGCATTATTGATGGGGTGATTGGTATTTGGTATTACTGATCTGGTTTATAAATTGGTAGTATTGATTGGTTTTATTGGTTTATATTAGTGACTGGTATTATTGATTGGTTTTAGTTTGTGCTTTTGATATATTGTATTTTTTTATAAAAAAATAAATAAAAACTTTCTACTGCATATTGCTATTGTTTATTTATATTTGAATACAAGCTAAATGCCACCAAAGTATAATCGTAAATGTTTTCTCTATTTTTTTTAAATAAAAAGTCCAATGACCTTTGGAATCTCGGGCAGCTTCCTGAACGAATTGATCACCGAGATGCCGGCATCGAGATACTTTTTTTAGGCGTCTAAAAGTTTTTTTTTCATATTTTATTTATGAAATTCGAAAAAAAAATTTTGACAATTGCATGGTATTAGGAATATTATCTGGAAATTTTTTTTTAACTAACATATAAAAATATATGCTTGCCAAAAGACCGTGAGGAAAAAGGAGACTAAAAATAACGAACAATAGTCCTTTTGTTGTGTCTCCCAATTGAAAGGCTCGAAACGAAATTCGAAGCTCATCACAAGAGGCAAGCAGTGGCCTGAATGTAAGAGGGCACTCTCTACAGAAATCCATTTGAATTTGACGCGCTTTTATCTATATCACACCTGCTCTCTCGCCCTTGTGTCTCAGGCAATAAGCCGCGAATTCAAAACTGAGATCTTGGGTCCTTTAATGAGTGTGCATAGAGAATATAGTTAAATTGTTTAAAAAAAATATCGCATTTCCTCTAATTTCTGTCATTTCAACATTGTATACAATATAATAAGTAAAATTTTTAATTTAACATCCCACTTAATAACGAAATATATATATATATATATATATATATATTTATATTTATATTTATATACTTATACATATATAATTATATATAAGTATATATAATAAATAATTTCTAACAGAGCAGAAGCAGTAGCAGCCGGAGTCGCATGGCGAAAGAGCGAAGAATGAAGACCTAATAAAGACCGGCTTTCCATTTCATGTGTTTTGCATAATTTTCTATTCATAATTCAATTCGCTTCTTTGAATGCTCAAATTGCACGTTTCTATTCCTAAATGTTCTCTGATTCGTGTACTTTTATCCGGACAACTTCATTATTCGAAAGCGAAGCCTTACCGTCGTTATGAACAACAGCAATCTAATCTATTCACCGACATCCAACTGATCTGCCACATCTACTTGGCTATAATCACTTGGCAAATTTTTGTAAATGAGAAAATACAAGTTGAACATTTTATGCTTACTTTTTCTCTTTGAAGAGAGACAACTTGCGAACTTAAGGACTAACCCTAGTTTCCCCTGCTTTTCGGGGGATCAGATGGGATCCTTTCTTCGCTCTCTCCGCGTGATTATAAATGCAGTCTATTTGTCTTCCTAGCCACGATCGTATAAAAATTAGAGAAGTCACATGTTGGACTAACTAAGAATTCTCAATTCTTGTCAATTTTGTTTATTTTGTCAAATAAGAGATATTAATTTATGAGTTTTCGAGCCAAATATTAATGTTTTGTAGCTGAGGCGAATTTTAAAGCTTTTTCTCAACAATCTAAATTTCATCAGTGCTCTGAATATTTAACCAACTATCCGGAGTATTGCTCTGATTGTTTTTTTCTACATATATGTATGTACATATCCGCGTTCTTCACCGAGGGTAAAATAGTTTCTGACTAACCGCAACCACACTCCCTGCAAACAAATGTTATATATTAGCAAAAAATTTGAGAAATCAGCGGAATAATAATAATTTTAATCTTGTTACCCATCATGACAAACACGAAGAATAACATGTTTTCGTAATTCATTACAAGGAAGATAGAAGTGCTAATTTTCTAACCTGACTCTGCAGGATCTTCCAAGAAGCTTTAAAAGCTTCATTGAATAGAGAGGCAGAAAAAGAGAGGAAATTGAGACTTATTGTTGGTGCAATTCGCATAAGGTTGCACTCGATTAAATGTTAAGTTAGGTGATAAATACTGTCGTCGAGTCTAAATGACTGCAAATGTTGTATTTAGTCTTAGAGTAAGGTTCATTTCATTCTAGCTTCTCTGCCAGTCCGGGTGAGGTCTTCTTTTATTTTTTTTTCTTCTTCTTCTTTTTCAGCTCTAGCGCCATACACGCGCTCTTCTTCGTTGTCTCGCTGCATAAATCATCATGTCTTCTACCCTTCTACTTCTCTGTTCTTGCCATCTTCAAGTCAACGGAAACGACTAGGAAACAACGAAAGATTTGAATTGTAACGAATTCATTTTTGTACTCCATGTTTTAGAGATTTTGATGCTTTTTCTCTTCTATGTTTTTCTCATTTTATCCTAATCTGGTCTCTACTCATTGTGCAGGACAAACGACTGTCGGAGACGACTGCAGTTAATAGTGAAAAGGTTGCTAAAGACGTAGGACTTGATGACGAATTGGGACAAGTCCAACAGGTATGCAACTGCCAATAATACAATATATATATATATATATATATATATATATATATATACATACAGTCCCGCCCAGGATCTTGGTACCAAGGACGCGTCGGACGAGTCGGACGCGTCCAAATGCATCCTCGTTCATAACTATTGTTCTAGGAAAAACTAAAATATTCTAAATGGTACATTAGTTTGCTTAGAGAGTACGGATGCTACTGTTAAAAAATAGATAACTTTTTATCATTTGATTAGAAGTTATCAGTTTTTGCTAATAAAAATTTTCATTTCAAATATTTTTAAACGAAATTTCTCCTGTACCATTATTTTGTCTCTATACACATCCCCAAATAATAAAATTAAAGATTGTATCATTGATAACGGAAATCGATAAATGAGAACTTATCACGCATGTTCATATGATGTAAAGATTCGCCTTACGATTCTGAATCTAATTCTGTAATCAGTTTTCGACAGAATGTGCCGGTTAACAATGTATTTTTGATTGTGTGTACTTTGCAAGACTTTCTTCAGAAAGAACAGGGCAGGGAGGCCTTGCAGGCCGAAGGGGCGGGGCCTAACCCTTTTTTTCTCTGCCTGTGCTATTTCGCTACCTCAAACTTGGTTAATTAAACCGAAGACGAAAAGAGAGCGCGCTATATTTCTGAGTATCAATGCTAGCGCAGCAACCTAGATTTGGACGCATCATACCGGGCCAAAATTTTGACAAAGTCCAAGAAAATGGGGAATCTTGAAGAAAGTCTTGCAAAGTACACACAATCAAAAATACATTGTTAACCGGCACATTCTGTCGAAAACTGATTACAGAATTAGATTCAGAATCGTAAGGCGAATCTTTACATCATATGAACATGCGTGATAAGTTCTCATTTATCGCTTTCCGTTATCAATGATACAATCTTTAATTTTATTATTTGGGGATGTGTGTAGAGACAAAATAATGGTACAGGAGAAATTTCGTTTAAAAATATTTGAAATGAATTTTTTTATTAGCAAAAACTGATAACTTCTAATCAAATGATAAAAAGTTATCGATTTTTTAACAGTAGCATCCGTACTCTATAAGCAAACTAATTTACCATTTAGAATATTTTAGTTTTTCCTAGAACAATAGTTATGAACGAGGATGCATTTGGACGCGTCCGACTCGTCCGACGCGTCCTTGGTACCAAGATCCTGGGCGGGACTGTATATAATTTTTCTTTATATGCTAGGAAAATAAATGTAGATAGGAAAACTTCGTCTGCTCCAACTCAGTACCACAGCCGTCTATTTAAAATTAAAAAAAATTCCATCATATTTATTAAAATTCCCGCTTACATATATCCATTTCATCGAATCTGGTCGTGGGATGATGAGCTCGTCTCGTCTCGCCTCTCCAGCCACCTCGGCCGGCTTTCAACCGAGCATTCGAAGGTCTCAAAGGAGGGATTCTCTACTTTGACGTATAGTTCTTGATTCATTGGACTTTCATCTCGAGGTCGATCGACGATAAATCTTTTCTTATTCACGCAAAGTCGATTTCGATCAACTTGTCATGATTTTTTTTTGAAACCCTCGACGGATTTCAGTCTGTGGGATGAAAATGTTGACTTCTTGATCGAGAGTTGAAACCGCTTGCCCCATCGAGATTGACGGATGATTATGATTTGATTTGATATTTCAATTCTTTTTAATGCTCATAACAATAGAACTGTGAAATCATCTTTATTTTTTTTCCCGTTGATTTAACACGAGTTATAAATAAACTACAATAATGCAATTCTGCGAGTCAACAAGTAAGAATTTTCGTCCCTGTATACAAGGCACTGGTGCTTATACCACAGATCACGGCTCGAGAAATAGGTTACAAGGAAATACGAATAATTCCCACAAGGGATACACGAACAGCGAACTTCAGCGATACACACTGGATCTGATTTCAAGAACGCGTGTCAAGCGCTCCCGCCTGATGCAGTTGGGAGCGGCTCGAGTCTCTAGCAATACAGGTGAGCGAGTGACGGACCTAATAAACAAGGATGAACATTTCTCAAAAAAGGATACGGTACACAGTCTACAGTAACATACGTGATGCTGCTAAAAGATCTTCAGCAAGGAAAAGTACCTCTTTCGAATGCATCCACAATAGGTGAGCAGTAGAAGAATTGCAAGTTCGGCCGGTGCACCGTCAGCGACGCTTCAGTTCCATCAGACTGAAAACTACTTGATGAATAAAAAACAAAAGCTGTTTCTCTAAAGACAGATATCTCCAACAATCATTCACTGGCTAGAAGCATACGTGCAGATTAGAATACTGCAATCTTCTATGTTCTTAACGAGCGAATGGTTGACGCCAAGCTTTTCGGTTCTATGACATTGTCTTCAAATTGAGTAAAGCGACCTGGAACGTTCAGCGAACGGGAAGCATTTGAACTACAGTGGAATAGTCTTGCCACGTTCGCTGGTTTACCATATATCATCTCCATTCAACTCGTGATTGCCTCCATAAGGCAGTGCTTACTAGTTGGTAGGAGACATTCGATTCGCTGCGGCAACGAGCGCACCATCTCCGTAGTCTCCTTCACCATTTATTATTGTTGCATGGCTCAGTTCACAAGTCGCGAGCCAGAATTTGCAGTAATTTGCGCTCTACGACATTATGTACCACCTAATTTGACATTTAATCTCGTGCGAGCTTCAGTGACTTGCATTCAGTCTCCGTCTTCTGCCATTCTCTCCCTTTCTTTATCTGTCTGCCTCTCTCTCTCCCTATCTCTCTCTATCTCTCTCTTTCTCTCTTTATCTCTCTCTCTCAATCTCTCTCTCTCTTTCTCTCTCTGCCTCTCTCTTTCTCTCTCTGCCTCTGTCTTTCTCTCTCTCTGTCTCTCTCTCTGTCTCTCTCTCTCTCTCTCTCTCTTTGTCTCTTGTTCATTCTCTGCAACTCTTCTCAACAAATGAAAACGGCTTCCGAACTTATGACAAATTAAAAGAATAGTAGATGTTGTTGAGCTTGTTGTAGATCTTTTCCTGTTTTATATGAACACTAGCTAGTTAAACTCTCTGACATAGGGAAACAAAGATGAGAGATTGCTTAATTTCAGCATTTTCTTTTCTCTTTTTCCCACACACATTTTGAGAGATAAATAGTTTGCTTGATTTCCGCATCCTCTTTTCTCTTCTTTTCCCACATTCATTTTAAGAGATAATTAGTTTGCTTGACTTCCGCGCATTTTGTTTTCTCTTTTTTTCCTCACTCATTTTCGCTCTGCACCTTCATCATGAGTGGTCGCTGTGGTCTTCGCTTTGTTGACCTCTTCAACAGCAGCACCAGCAGCGATGGCACTCCTGTCATCTACAACACCACGCGTTAGAGCATTTAGTCAAAGTTTTCGTGATGCGAAAAAAAAGAAAATTTGTAGTAAGGGTTTTGGTATTAACAAGAGTTAGGATTTTTAGTTAGATTTTTTATTCGTGATTTCAATCTGGATTTTTGCTATAAGACTAATTTTTTTTTAGTTAAATAATAACGGCATAAATTGAACCTAGACTGGACCGGTGCGAGTTCGCCTCCCGAGATCACATTGGACTTATTTATGGTTTGTCGACAGCAGATTTCGAAGTTTTATTTATCGTCAAATTATTTTCTGCACCTCAACCGATTCGTTTTCAACGGATTCGTTTTTAACATATTCGTTTTTAAAGGGATTAATATGCGTGCATATCAGAAGAAATTTTCCGTACTCTTTTTCTCTTTTCTACACGCACTATTTCCATGTGCTCTCGCTTGCTCTCTTAACGTACTTTCTTACAATTAGCGCGTAGAGTAGGTCGAGAGATAGTGGAAAGAAGAGAGAAAAAGGAGGAAGGACAATTTCTTCTGATATGCACGTACATTCACCGGAGATGAACTCCTTCTTATTCCATTGCTCCCCTTCAGCCGATCATCATTGGCTGGGCTTCTCTCTTCGTGATTTCTCTCGCCGGCATCGGTCTCATCGGCCTCTCCGGCTACATTGCGCCGTACTGTTCTCTCTCTTTCTCAGTCTCTTTCAGTCTCTCTCTCTCTCTCTCTCTCTCTTTCTCTCTCTGTCTCTCTCTTTATCTCTCTCTCTCTTTCTATTTCTCCCTATCTCTCTCCCTCTTTGTTTCTCTCTCTTTTCAGATGGTAAGACCCCATAATAATTCTCGGAATGTCAGAAGGATCCACGGCAAATTGAATGCCCCCCCTCCAATTTACAGATTCAAAAATCTCTCCTAAAATGTGATTTTTAAGAATTTCGAACAATCAAACTACCCCTTCTAGAAAAGAACATTTCCTTGGAGAAACGAATTAGGAATATATGTATCTCGAAAATAAATAAAAAATAAATAAAACAATATTTCGTTTTAGGTTTCTGGTGGCCGCGCGTGGCTCGCCAACAATGATGGAGCACGCGCTGACCGGAGAGAGCGAAGAGCCAGAGCAGCCGGATGACGACGGGGAGTATGCGACCATGGAGGATTTGGAGGTGAGAGTGGGGAGTGAGAGGAGCGAGAGAGAAGAGAGAAGGGAGGGTAGAGGAGAAAGAAAGAAAGAGAGAGAGAGCGAGAGAGAAAGAGAAAGAGAGAGAGAGAGAGAGAGGGAGAGAGAGAAGGAGAGAAGTTGAAATGGGCGAAGGGGTATGTTGCTATGTAGATGAGGGAGAGTCATCAAAATAGAGATTGGGAAAGAAGAGAAGATAGAAACGGAGAGATAGTGCAAAGAGATTAGCGGAAAAAAAGACATTTTTGCAGAGAATCAGGAAAGCAGACCCCGATGACGAGAATCTCGTCTAGAACCAGCTGGTCTCCATATTATGTCTATTTAAAAAAAGACACATTATAAATCACTTTCATGTATGTGTGTTTATGCATAAAATGGCAACTTCAAGGCTGAAACTGATTGTGAGGAAAAACGTGGAGTCAAAGGCGCCAATCTTGTTTTTCTTTCTGGTCTGAGACTATTTAGATGTGAGGAATATTAGTAGAAGAAGAAGGGTGATCAGCAACTTTAGTGGAAATGAAGAATCTTTAACAGAGATAGAGAACGAGAGAAGAAGAAGGAGATGAAGAAGAGAGAGAAGTGATTAAGAGAAGAGATAGAGAGAGGGAATGAGAGGACAATGAGAAGGAGAGAGAGAGAGGTAGGCCAGATAAGCGTGCTTATGTGGAAAAGCAGAGAGCGAACTGATAAGGAGAGAGAGAAAGTGAAATCAATGAGTATGACTGAGGCTTGGTAGAGTTTGAGAGAGAAAGTGAGAAATAAGGGGAATGAGAGAGCCTAAAGTGGTAGACTAGACGAATGCAGGTTGACATTCCGACCTTCTCTCACTCTTCTCTCTCTCACTCTCTCTCTTTTCTCTCACTCTCTCTCTTTTCTCTCTCTCTCTCACTCTCTCTCTTTACTCTCTCTCACTCTCTCTCTCTCACTCTCTCTCTCACTCTTTCTCTCTCTCTTAGTCTCCCTCTCTTTTCTCTTTCTCTCACTCCTTATCAGTGGGCTCATCAAAAATTCAAACTTTCTCCTGGCGCCAAAAGAGACGCTCATTTATGTCACGTATTTATGACATTTTTGAAAGATTTTTATGCGACATTTGTTATTGTGAAAGTTTGCAGAATATTGTAATATTAAGTTGTCATCAGATATTCCTCTAGTCTGCCACTTAAAGCTTTCTCATTCCCCTTATTTCTCACTTTCTCTCTCAAACTCTACCAAGCCTCAGTCATACTCATTGATTTCACTTTCTCTCTCTCCTTATCAGTTCGCTCTCTGCTTTTCCACATAAGCACGCTTATCTGGCCTACCTCTCTCTCTCTCCTTCTCATTGTCCTCTCATTCCCTCTCTCTATCTCTTCTCTTAATCACTTCTCTCTCTTCTTCATCTCCTTCTTCTTCTCTCGTTCTCTATCTCTGTTAAAGATTCTTCATTTCCACTAAAGTTGCTGATCACCCTTCTTCTTCTACTAATATTCCTCACATCTAAATAGTCTCAGACCAGAAAGAAAAACAAGATTGGCGCCTTTGACTCCACGTTTTTCCTCACAATCAGTTTCAGCCTTGAAGTTGCCATTTTATGCATAAACACACATACATGAAAGTGATTTATAATGTGTCTTTTTTAAAATAGACATAATATGGAGACCAGCTGGTTCTAGACGAGATTCTCGTCATCGGGGTCTGCTTTCCTGATTCTCTGCAAAAATGTCTTTTTTTCCGCTAATCTCTTTGCACTATCTCTCCGTTTCTATCTTCTCTTCTTTCCCAATCTCTATTTTGATGACTCTCCCTCATCTACATAGCAACATACCCCTTCGCCCATTTCAACTTCTCTCCTTCTCTCTCTCCCTCTCTCTCTCTCTCTCTCTTTCTCTTTCTCTCTCGCTCTCTCTCTCTTTCTTTCTTTCTCCTCTACCCTCCCCTCTCTCTTCTCTCTCGCTCCTCTCACTCCCCACTCTCACCTCCAAATCCTCCATGGTCGCATACTCCCCGTCGTCATCCGACTGCTCTGGCTCTTCGCTCTCTCCGGTCAGCGCGTGCTCCATCATTGTTGGCGAGCCACGCGCGGCCACCAGAAACCTAAAACGAAATATTGTTTTATTTATTTTTTATTTATTTTCGAGATACATATATTCCTAATTCGTTTCTCCAAGGAAATGTTCTTTTCTAGAAGGGGTAGTTTGATTGTTCGAAATTCTTAAAAATCACATTTTAGGAGAGATTTTTGAATCTGTAAATTGGAGGGGGGGCATTCAATTTGCCGTGGATCCTTCTGACATTCCGAGAATTATTATGGGGTCTTACCATCTGAAAAGAGAGAGAAACAAAGAGGGAGAGAGATAGGGAGAAATAGAAAGAGAGAGAGAGATAAAGAGAGAGACAGAGAGAGAAAGAGAGAGAGAGAGAGAGAGAGAGACTGAAAGAGACTGAGAAAGAGAGAGAACAGTACGGCGCAATGTAGCCGGAGAGGCCGATGAGACCGATGCCGGCGAGAGAAATCACGAAGAGAGAAGCCCAGCCAATGATGATCGGCTGAAGGGGAGCAATGGAATAAGAAGGAGTTCATCTCCGGTGAATGTACGTGCATATCAGAAGAAATTGTCCTTCCTCCTTTTTCTCTCTTCTTTCCACTATCTCTCGACCTACTCTACGCGCTAATTGTAAGAAAGTACGTTAAGAGAGCAAGCGAGAGCACATGGAAATAGTGCGTGTAGAAAAGAGAAAAAGAGTACGGAAAATTTCTTCTGATATGCACGCATATTAATCCCTTTAAAAACGAATATGTTAAAAACGAATCCGTTGAAAACGAATCGGTTGAGGTGCAGAAAATAATTTGACGATAAATAAAACTTCGAAATCTGCTGTCGACAAACCATAAATAAGTCCAATGTGATCTCGGGAGGCGAACTCGCACCGGTCCAGTCTAGGTTCAATTTATGCCGTTATTATTTAACTAAAAAAAAATTAGTCTTATAGCAAAAATCCAGATTGAAATCACGAATAAAAAATCTAACTAAAAATCCTAACTCTTGTTAATACCAAAACCCTTACTACAAATTTTCTTTTTTTTCGCATCACGAAAACTTTGACTAAATGCTCTAACGCGTGGTGTTGTAGATGACAGGAGTGCCATCGCTGCTGGTGCTGCTGTTGAAGAGGTCAACAAAGCGAAGACCACAGCGACCACTCATGATGAAGGTGCAGAGCGAAAATGAGTGAGGAAAAAAAGAGAAAACAAAATGCGCGGAAGTCAAGCAAACTAATTATCTCTTAAAATGAATGTGGGAAAAGAAGAGAAAAGAGGATGCGGAAATCAAGCAAACTATTTATCTCTCAAAATGTGTGTGGGAAAAAGAGAAAAGAAAATGCTGAAATTAAGCAATCTCTCATCTTTGTTTCCCTATGTCAGAGAGTTTAACTAGCTAGTGTTCATATAAAACAGGAAAAGATCTACAACAAGCTCAACAACATCTACTATTCTTTTAATTTGTCATAAGTTCGGAAGCCGTTTTCATTTGTTGAGAAGAGTTGCAGAGAATGAACAAGAGACAAAGAGAGAGAGAGAGAGAGAGAGACAGAGAGAGAGACAGAGAGAGAGAAAGACAGAGGCAGAGAGAGAAAGAGAGAGGCAGAGAGAGAAAGAGAGAGAGAGATTGAGAGAGAGAGATAAAGAGAGAAAGAGAGAGATAGAGAGAGATAGGGAGAGAGAGAGGCAGACAGATAAAGAAAGGGAGAGAATGGCAGAAGACGGAGACTGAATGCAAGTCACTGAAGCTCGCACGAGATTAAATGTCAAATTAGGTGGTACATAATGTCGTAGAGCGCAAATTACTGCAAATTCTGGCTCGCGACTTGTGAACTGAGCCATGCAACAATAATAAATGGTGAAGGAGACTACGGAGATGGTGCGCTCGTTGCCGCAGCGAATCGAATGTCTCCTACCAACTAGTAAGCACTGCCTTATGGAGGCAATCACGAGTTGAATGGAGATGATATATGGTAAACCAGCGAACGTGGCAAGACTATTCCACTGTAGTTCAAATGCTTCCCGTTCGCTGAACGTTCCAGGTCGCTTTACTCAATTTGAAGACAATGTCATAGAACCGAAAAGCTTGGCGTCAACCATTCGCTCGTTAAGAACATAGAAGATTGCAGTATTCTAATCTGCACGTATGCTTCTAGCCAGTGAATGATTGTTGGAGATATCTGTCTTTAGAGAAACAGCTTTTGTTTTTTATTCATCAAGTAGTTTTCAGTCTGATGGAACTGAAGCGTCGCTGACGGTGCACCGGCCGAACTTGCAATTCTTCTACTGCTCACCTATTGTGGATGCATTCGAAAGAGGTACTTTTCCTTGCTGAAGATCTTTTAGCAGCATCACGTATGTTACTGTAGACTGTGTACCGTATCCTTTTTTGAGAAATGTTCATCCTTGTTTATTAGGTCCGTCACTCGCTCACCTGTATTGCTAGAGACTCGAGCCGCTCCCAACTGCATCAGGCGGGAGCGCTTGACACGCGTTCTTGAAATCAGATCCAGTGTGTATCGCTGAAGTTCGCTGTTCGTGTATCCCTTGTGGGAATTATTCGTATTTCCTTGTAACCTATTTCTCGAGCCGTGATCTGTGGTATAAGCACCAGTGCCTTGTATACAGGGACGAAAATTCTTACTTGTTGACTCGCAGAATTGCATTATTGTAGTTTATTTATAACTCGTGTTAAATCAACGGGAAAAAAAATAAAGATGATTTCACAGTTCTATTGTTATGAGCATTAAAAAGAATTGAAATATCAAATCAAATCATAATCATCCGTCAATCTCGATGGGGCAAGCGGTTTCAACTCTCGATCAAGAAGTCAACATTTTCATCCCACAGACTGAAATCCGTCGAGGGTTTCAAAAAAAAATCATGACAAGTTGATCGAAATCGACTTTGCGTGAATAAGAAAAGATTTATCGTCGATCGACCTCGAGATGAAAGTCCAATGAATCAAGAACTATACGTCAAAGTAGAGAATCCCTCCTTTGAGACCTTCGAATGCTCGGTTGAAAGCCGGCCGAGGTGGCTGGAGAGGCGAGACGAGACGAGCTCATCATCCCACGACCAGATTCAATGAAATGGATATATGTAAGCGGGGAATTTTAATAAATATGATGGAATTTTTTTTAATTTTAAATAGACGGCTGTGGTACTGAGTTGGAGCAGACGAAGTTTTCCTATCTACATTTATTTTCCTAGCATATAAAGAAAAATTATATACAGTCCCGCCCAGGATCTTGGTACCAAGGACGCGTCGGACGAGTCGGACGCGTCCAAATGCATCCTCGTTCATAACTATTGTTCTAGGAAAAACTAAAATATTCTAAATGGTAAATTAGTTTGCTTATAGAGTACGGATGCTACTGTTAAAAAATCGATAACTTTTTATCATTTGATTAGAAGTTATCAGTTTTTGCTAATAAAAAAATTCATTTCAAATATTTTTAAACGAAATTTCTCCTGTACCATTATTTTGTCTCTACACACATCCCCAAATAATAAAATTAAAGATTGTATCATTGATAACGGAAAGCGATAAATGAGAACTTATCACGCATGTTCATATGATGTAAAGATTCGCCTTACGATTCTGAATCTAATTCTGTAATCAGTTTTCGACAGAATGTGCCGGTTAACAATGTATTTTTGATTGTGTGTACTTTGCAAGACTTTCTTCAGGATTCCCCATTTTCTTGGACTTTGTCAAAATTTTGGCCCGGTATGATGCGTCCAAATCTAGGTTGCTGCGCTAGCATTGATACTCAGAAATATAGCGCGCTCTCTTTTCGTCTTCGGTTTAATTAACCAAGTTTGAGGTAGCGAAATAGCACAGGCAGAGAAAAAAAGGGTTAGGCCCCGCCCCTTCGGCCTGCAAGGCCTCCCTGCCCTGTTCTTTCTGAAGAAAGTCTTGCAAAGTACACACAATCAAAAATACATTGTTAACCGGCACATTCTGTCGAAAACTGATTACAGAATTAGATTCAGAATCGTAAGGCGAATCTTTACATCATATGAACATGCGTGATAAGTTCTCATTTATCGATTTCCGTTATCAATGATACAATCTTTAATTTTATTATTTGGGGATGTGTATAGAGACAAAATAATGGTACAGGAGAAATTTCGTTTAAAAATATTTGAAATGAAAATTTTTATTAGCAAAAACTGATAACTTCTAATCAAATGATAAAAAGTTATCTATTTTTTAACAGTAGCATCCGTACTCTCTAAGCAAACTAATGTACCATTTAGAATATTTTAGTTTTTCCTAGAACAATAGTTATGAACGAGGATGCATTTGGACGCGTCCGACTCGTCCGACGCGTCCTTGGTACCAAGATCCTGGGCGGGACTGTATGTATATATATATATATATATATATATATATATATATATATTGTATTATTGGCAGTTGCATACCTGTTGGACTTGTCCCAATTCGTCATCAAGTCCTACGTCTTTAGCAACCTTTTCACTATTAACTGCAGTCGTCTCCGACAGTCGTTTGTCCTGCACAATGAGTAGAGACCAGATTAGGATAAAATGAGAAAAACATAGAAGAGAAAAAGCATCAAAATCTCTAAAACATGGAGTACAAAAATGAATTCGTTACAATTCAAATCTTTCGTTGTTTCCTAGTCGTTTCCGTTGACTTGAAGATGGCAAGAACAGAGAAGTAGAAGGGTAGAAGACATGATGATTTATGCAGCGAGACAACGAAGAAGAGCGCGTGTATGGCGCTAGAGCTGAAAAAGAAGAAGAAGAAAAAAAAATAAAAGAAGACCTCACCCGGACTGGCAGAGAAGCTAGAATGAAATGAACCTTACTCTAAGACTAAATACAACATTTGCAGTCATTTAGACTCGACGACAGTATTTATCACCTAACTTAACATTTAATCGAGTGCAACCTTATGCGAATTGCACCAACAATAAGTCTCAATTTCCTCTCTTTTTCTGCCTCTCTATTCAATGAAGCTTTTAAAGCTTCTTGGAAGATCCTGCAGAGTCAGGTTAGAAAATTAGCACTTCTATCTTCCTTGTAATGAATTACGAAAACATGTTATTCTTCGTGTTTGTCATGATGGGTAACAAGATTAAAATTATTATTATTCCGCTGATTTCTCAAATTTTTTGCTAATATATAACATTTGTTTGCAGGGAGTGTGGTTGCGGTTAGTCAGAAACTATTTTACCCTCGGTGAAGAACGCGGATATGTACATACATATATGTAGAAAAAAACAATCAGAGCAATACTCCGGATAGTTGGTTAAATATTCAGAGCACTGATGAAATTTAGATTGTTGAGAAAAAGCTTTAAAATTCGCCTCAGCTACAAAACATTAATATTTGGCTCGAAAACTCATAAATTAATATCTCTTATTTGACAAAATAAACAAAATTGACAAGAATTGAGAATTCTTAGTTAGTCCAACATGTGACTTCTCTAATTTTTATACGATCGTGGCTAGGAAGACAAATAGACTGCATTTATAATCACGCGGAGAGAGCGAAGAAAGGATCCCATCTGATCCCCCGAAAAGCAGGGGAAACTAGGGTTAGTCCTTAAGTTCGCAAGTTGTCTCTCTTCAAAGAGAAAAAGTAAGCATAAAATGTTCAACTTGTATTTTCTCATTTACAAAAATTTGCCAAGTGATTATAGCCAAGTAGATGTGGCAGATCAGTTGGATGTCGGTGAATAGATTAGATTGCTGTTGTTCATAACGACGGTAAGGCTTCGCTTTCGAATAATGAAGTTGTCCGGATAAAAGTACACGAATCAGAGAACATTTAGGAATAGAAACGTGCAATTTGAGCATTCAAAGAAGCGAATTGAATTATGAATAGAAAATTATGCAAAACACATGAAATGGAAAGCCGGTCTTTATTAGGTCTTCATTCTTCGCTCTTTCGCCATGCGACTCCGGCTGCTACTGCTTCTGCTCTGTTAGAAATTATTTATTATATATACTTATATATAATTATATATGTATAAGTATATAAATATAAATATAAATATATATATATATATATATATTTCGTTATTAAGTGGGATGTTAAATTAAAAATTTTACTTATTATATTGTATACAATGTTGAAATGACAGAAATTAGAGGAAATGCGATATTTTTTTTAAACAATTTAACTATATTCTCTATGCACACTCATTAAAGGACCCAAGATCTCAGTTTTGAATTCGCGGCTTATTGCCTGAGACACAAGGGCGAGAGAGCAGGTGTGATATAGATAAAAGCGCGTCAAATTCAAATGGATTTCTGTAGAGAGTGCCCTCTTACATTCAGGCCACTGCTTGCCTCTTGTGATGAGCTTCGAATTTCGTTTCGAGCCTTTCAATTGGGAGACACAACAAAAGGACTATTGTTCGTTATTTTTAGTCTCCTTTTTCCTCACGGTCTTTTGGCAAGCATATATTTTTATATGTTAGTTAAAAAAAAATTTCCAGATAATATTCCTAATACCATGCAATTGTCAAAATTTTTTTTTCGAATTTCATAAATAAAATATGAAAAAAAAACTTTTAGACGCCTAAAAAAAGTATCTCGATGCCGGCATCTCGGTGATCAATTCGTTCAGGAAGCTGCCCGAGATTCCAAAGGTCATTGGACTTTTTATTTAAAAAAAAATAGAGAAAACATTTACGATTATACTTTGGTGGCATTTAGCTTGTATTCAAATATAAATAAACAATAGCAATATGCAGTAGAAAGTTTTTATTTATTTTTTTATAAAAAAATACAATATATCAAAAGCACAAACTAAAACAATCAATAATACCAGTCACTAATATAAACCAATAAAACCAATCAATACTACCAATTTATAAACCAGATCAGTAATACCAAATACCAATCACCCCATCAATAATGCCGTCCACTAAACCCAATCAATACACAGGTGCCCAAGTTCCTCCGCACGGGCGCAGCGCTCTCTGGCGTCCCTGAGGACGCGCGTTTCGATCCGTGTAAGACCTCCACGCAGATGTGCATTAATAGAGGCAAATGCAGGGACAAGAATGGCAAGTCAGTGAGTGGGACCCATTGGGTTCCGGTATTTAGACCCATTGGGGCTCCCAATTATGCGTCTAAATGATTGGTGTCACGGAAACTGAAAGGAAAAACAATTTCCACTTTGGTGTAATCGAGAAATTGAGCGAGTTTAACCGCTCTCATGCTTGAGAAAAAATGGGTGCAGAAAAAAAGAGAGATAGTGGAAAATGATGAAGCTACCGTATCCCCTCGCACCTTTTTTCTTTGATGTCTGCAGGTTCTACTGTGATTGCCCAAAGACGCACTACGGTAAGCGATGCGAGAACTTTGCGGACAAGGATCACTGCGATGGGAATCTCTGCAAGAACGGAGCCGTCTGCTATAGGTTTAGGATTGGCTCTATGCCAATTTTATTTTTGCCTAAGGACTAGTCATAAATAAGTTCTTTATAATTAATTAATGCTAATAAATTTCCATTTCCCTCACAATCAGGCGCCTGGGCGGTCGACGCGAATCGCGCGCCGATCATTATCTCAGAGGAAGGCGACCAGTGCCATGTCATCCATGTCTGATGGCCACGCCCACTTTATACCGTACCATCCTGGCCACGCCCACCTTCTACCGTACCGCTATTAGCCACGCCCATCTTCGGCTGCACCGTCCTGGCTCTTCCCTTATAGACCTAGGCTGATTCCCCCGTCCCCTCCCTTCTCATGGAGATGAACAACATCCCCAAATGCTTCTCTCACAACGTGTTCATATTGGCCCAAAAGAGTAGCAAAGATATAAAATGTTTCGAAAAAGGAAAGATCTATTTTTGCTCGCCATTTTAACAAACATCTGGCAGATAGCTCACAGATCAAAAAAAGTATAATACCATCCGTTAAATCAAAATTATTTCTGATTGTGAGTGACTAGCTCATATTCCGTTCGTCAGCAAGAAGAATAACAATGTTGAAGTATAGGGCTAAATCTGCTACCACTTTCGTACTGTAACATGGACAGATCTTTCTCTTTCAGCGTGCTAGAGACGTCCCAAAGACGTTTATGTTTGCAGTTCCTAGTCTAGCAGTCAAAGAAGCACAAAACGCTGT
Organism: Allodiplogaster sudhausi; assembly: GCA_945643635.1. Lineage (NCBI taxonomy): Eukaryota > Metazoa > Nematoda > Chromadorea > Rhabditida > Diplogasteridae > Allodiplogaster > Allodiplogaster sudhausi. The sequence goes on from CALZFC010000006.1 coordinate 879,466, forward strand.
AATTATTTGCAGCATCGTCGTTTCATGCTCGGACGAGAGCCTCGCTCCCTCTCGCTCCGCTTCCTTCGCTTCCTCCTTCCCGGTCTTCTTCCATTGATCTCGCCACTAGCGCCGGCGGCCGCTTTGTCGCGGGCGCCGACGTCAAAGCCGAGGGCGAGGCTGCGGCGGCCAAACCCGTTTCTGGCACTCTGCCAAGCCGTCTCTCGGCCAAGAACATCAGCGACTCGCTGGGCAGCGTGCGACGCGCACGAGGGTTCACTGCGGCCGAGGCCGGCATTCCATTCATCGGTGGGGTCTCTCCTCTCTCTCTCTCTTTCTCTCTCTCTCTCTCTCTCTCTTTCGCTCTCCACCTTCACTGCTTATCAATCATTCCAATCCCCTCTTCTATTTTTGGTGTGCTTCCTCTCTCTCCGTTCGGTGCGACGCGTGCCGGGTGCGGCGAGTGCATGCGTAGTCCGCTCCAGTCGCTCGAGATTCGCTGGCCAGACCCTGGCGCCGTTGAAGTGAATAATTTGGATTTTTAGTGTGTCTCTACAGTAGGAGGAAATCAGAATGAATTATAGTGCGCCTACGGATCATGAATTCTACTGTCCAAGGAGAGATCTCTTTCTGATTCCAGGTCTTCGTCTCGGGATCCTTCGTCAACTGGAACTGCAAGATTCCACTGAAGCGCGACAAGTCCGTTTCTAAATCTATGTAGTAAATATCGATCCTAGATAGAGGCAAATGAAGATAGCTCTTCCGATCAGAGAAATAAGAGAAAAAATGGAGGGAGAGAGCGAGAGAGAAAGAGAGAAAGAGAGAGAGAGAGAGAAAGAGGGAGAGAGAAAGAGAGAGACACAGAGAGAGATGGAGAGAGAGAAGGCGGAGGGAGCAGGGAGCGTCTCTATAGTCTTCTTACACAGCTTCGGCTGGGCCGTCAATCTCCGCGTCCCCAAGGGCCATCACGAGTACCGCTTCATCGTCGATGGTTCGTGATCTTCATTTATATTTTTTCTAATATAAATAAATCTTAATTAATTGCCAAACTATGGAGAACACTAATTATTTTCGAATTAAAAATATGTATCTGAGAATATGTTTTTTTTTCTAGGAAAAAAAAAGTAATTTGGTTATTATAAACAAGTTTAATGTACGGCTATACTTTAATTGTTTCTAATTAATTAATTAATAATGACAATTAATTAATTCATTAATTAATTTTCCCCCAGGCGCCTGGGCGGTCGACGCGAATCGCGTGCCGACCATCATCTCAGAGGAAGGCGACCAGTGCCATGTCATCCATGTCTGATGGCCACGCCCACTTTATACCGTATCATTGGCCACGCCCACTTTATACCGTATCATTGGTCACGCCCACTTTATACCGTATCATTGGCCACGCCCACTTTATACCGTATCATTGGCCACACCCACCTCCTACCGTACCACCACTGGCCACGCCCATTGCTCAAGCCTCTTTGGAGATGTACAATATCCCCCCCCACCTCCCAATGGCATTCCTTCCAGCGTGTTCATATTGGCCTATGGTATAAAATGTTTTGGAAAAGCTCGCTCAGCAAGGAGCACGCTATGAGACCAAAGTTCAGCAAGGGACACGGTATTGGACCAGAAGTTTGCAAGAAGCACGAGAAGGGACAAGAAGTCAGTGCTCCTCGTTCCTCATTACATTACTCTTCTCTGGTCGGAGAGAGCTGAATCCTTGGAAGTTCAGTCTTCGAACTATCAAACGAGCACTACCCTAAACACATGTGCTAAAGCGCTTTTTTCCTGATTCTTTCTATCTGTGAATGCGTCTTAACTTCAGTACACATCTATTTCGCATATCGTTTTCTCCAAGACGTTTTCCAATTCGTTTAAAGCTCCAGTCAAACAATAAGAAATAAAAAGGATTAATTACACTCCCTCAATTCTCTCTCTCACTCAGCCTTCTCTCTCAACAACTCTCTTTGGGCCAGGAGGAGACGAAAATTAATTGCAAACGTAATTTACGATTAGTAAATTTTGTTCTAATTAGATGATAATAAATTTATAAATATTTAAAATATTTATATTAAGCTAATAATTGTAGGAGAGGAAATGCAATATCTACACAGGTCTTCCGCATATTCATTTTCATATGTATGTTTTTTGTACAATGGGGCATGTCGTCCACTTACAACTATTACTTATTGTTAGCAATCTCAAGCTAGCTTGCTCACCCTTTATCCCAGTGTGTGCATGAAATCCACCGGCTTACTTTACACTCTGCCTCTTTGTGTCCTATCGCCTTGTCTTTTTTTCAAATACATACTTCTTTCGCGCTATAGAATATAAATATTATTTCAAAACAGCTACAACTTATTCCTAAATTTGAGTTCCATTTTCGAAATAAGGGTTCATACTACATATTTGCATTTATGTTCTTATTATTAGGTCTCTCTCTCTCTCTCTCTCTCTCTCTCCCGTGGCAGCGAATGTTCGGTCGACGGTGAGAACGCCCTTGAAGCCTTTCAAGCTGACGTTGAGAATAAACAGTAAACAAAAATAAATATATAGAAATAAAAAAATGATTATTAAATCAAGAAATAAATAAATAAATAAGATAATCAAATACTGTTAATAATATCAATAACTTTCTTTCGCTTGAGAATTCGTACAGACGCAATCATTAAAACTTCCGAACTATCGACATCGAACAATATTGTCTATATCTTGTTCTTTTGGCGCATTTTCATAAGCATGTGCTTATTATTCAACAGCCAGACCGATTTTAGCAATGCCAACTTTGCTTGCTTACCCTTTACACCAGTTGCGTGCATGAAATCCACCGGTTTCATTCACACTCTGCCTCTATCTCTCCCCTCACTCTGTCTTTTTTTTTATACTTCTGCATTAATCCAGTTCGAGAGGCTCGGAAGGCTCACCCGACTTGGGGAAGTCAACGGCGATCGAGCACTTGCGGGCCAGGCCATCGCATGTCTTGCTGAAATGGGAGAGAGGGAGAGAGAGAGAGAGAGAGAGAGAGAGAGAGAGAGAAAGAGAAAGAGTTACAGAATGAGATAAAGAGAAATTGAAAGAGTGAGAGCGAAAATGAGGACAGGTAGCAATGCTCACGCAAGAGAAATACGAAGACAATTCCTTTCCACCATGTGGTTTTGGTGTCCATACAAATTTCAAAATGATGTCATTCCATCTAACCTCGATTTGGTTCCAAATGGCACATCAAAATTCAATTTCGTCTCTAGTCTGCCAGAACGGATTGGTTTTCTTGTCAAATTCAGTTTTCGAGTTTGTCTTTATGATTCTTTCCTCACTGTGAACGCGTCTTAACTCCTGTCGAATAGCGTTTTATCGAACCTGTTCTCCAATTCCTTTAAAACTCCAGTTTGACAATAAGCAATAAAAGCTTAAATTCGACTACTAAATCGCACAGAAATACTCGTAAAATTAAGTGAAACTACGGTATTTTCGGACACAGACTGAGATCACAGAATTAAAGGTTACAGGAAAGAGGAGCCGTCAAGCTAGAGGGCGCTCAAAGAGCAAGATAACTTTTGCAAAGCTAAATTGATTAAACAGACTGAAAATAATGAATAAATATACCCAGATCATACAAAAATAAGAGCCCTTCTAAACACATGATAAAAAAAAAATATATATATATATATATATATATACTAACCCTTTACTGTCTGTCTCTTTTAGCCCTTTTAGACTAAAAAAACAAGTATGCAAAATCCGTAAATTTTTTTTAAACGTGGTGGGAATTTTCAGAATTCAAAATCCAGAGATTGGGAGAGACAGAAAGAGGGACAGGAAGATAGAGGGAGAGAGAGAAAGAGAGAGAGGGAAGATAGAGGGAGAGAGGGGGAGGAAGACATAGAGAACGAGCAGAGAAATAGAGAGAGAGTTAAGAAAGAGATAGAGAGAAAGTTTGAGAGTAAGAAAGTCACAGGGGAAAGGTGGCAATGATCATGCAAGAGAAATAAGAAAACATTTTCTTTCCACCATGCACATGTGTTTTTTGTGTCCATACAATTCTCAAAATGATGCCATTGCATCTCAACTTCGATTGCACTGCTTTTTCTGTCATTTTTAGTCTATAGAGACAGAGAGACAGAGACAGACAGAGAGAGAGAGAGAGTGAGAGGGAGAGAGAGAGAGTGAGAGAGAGAGGGAAGGAGAGAGGTGAAGAGGGAACAAGAGAGAGATAGAGAGAGAGCTCTCCTAAGGTGGAGGGAGAGGGAGAGAAAGAGAGAGAGTGAGAGAGTGAGAGGGAGAGAGGAGAGAGGGAGAGGGGGGGGGGGGGAAGTACGTTGTGCGAGCACGCGAGAGCGCATGGAAATAGTGCGTGAGGAAGAGAGAAAAAGAAGGAGGAGGAGGGATGGGGATTTCTTCTGATATGCACAAACATTCGCCGGAGCGGACCTTTAAGCGAAATTTCGACTACCCGACCTAAGACTTTTTTTTACTCTACTTATATACACCTAACCAGGAGAAGATAACATCGATTTACAAATATTTCAAGCCACATTAGTTAAAGTGACCACAGTGGAAACCACCGCCCGCAGGGCGCCCGGTCAGCCTGCCCCGGGAAAATTGTTTTCGAATTCGTTAACAGAAAACATTTTTCTTATACAACTCGACACGCTCTATTTAATGAGCCTAATTTCATCATCATCCGATTTTTTCCCTTCGGGATACACTACCGTAACCCTGAAAATTCATTGAGCCATAACTTCATCCAAAACTTGTTTTGTGAAACCATGTACATATCATTCAATAGCATTTCGAAAGCGCTTCAAATTTCATCAAGGAACATGTTTTGTTAAGATTTCATTTTGATCAAAAAAATTGGCTTTAAATAATATGAAGGGTAATGACAACACTTTATGGCCATTTCTCCACTCTGGGACCTAGATATAAAGAAAGAGCGTGAAATTTGCTACAAAATTAGCACCTTTCAAAAAAAATTAAAGCGTACGATGTCTTCGATATCACGCGAAAAATGCGCGGGAGTCGGTCAAAATGGTGAATTTTCGGTCGCCGAGGCACAGTGCATGCGCATTCATTGGTCCATAACTACGATCAATCTTAATATTACAAAATCGTAAATATATCACCTAAGAGCTCTCATAGAGCTCTTCAAATGTTACATACATACTTTTATTGAAAAGTTTGGATTTATATGGAAAATTTCGTTTTGTATAATAAGAACGCTTAAAAAACTACTTCAGAAACATTTCTACATACCCCAACATACATCATAAGAAAGAGGATGAAATTTGGTACAAGATGAACCCCTTTAAATGAAATTCCATGCGTACGATCTTTTGTTATAAGCCATTAGAGTAGGATAACAAGGCCTTATGGAAAAAGTGTAGAAAAAAGGATTGGAATATTCTAATTTGAATTAAACTATGCATTCTTCGACGAAATGACAGTGACGCTACTGGCCCTACTCTTATGGCTTATAACAAAAGATCGTACGCATGGAATTTCATTTAAAGGGGTTCATCTTGTACGAAATTTCATCCTCTTTCTAATGATGTATCTTTGGGCTTGTAGAAATGTTTCTGAAGTAGTTTGTTAAGCGTTCTTATTATACAAAACGAAATTTCCCATATAAATTCAAACTTTTCAATAAAAGTATGTATGTAACATTTGAAGAGCTCCATGAGAGCTCTTAGATGATATACTTACGATTTTGTAATATTAAGATTGAGCGTAGTTATGGACCAATGAATGCGCATGCACTGTGCCTCGGCGACCGAAAATGCACCATTTTGACCGACTCCCGCGTATTTTTCGCGTGATATCGAAGACATCGTACGCTTAAATTTTTTTTGAAAGGTGCTTATTTCGTAGCAAATTTCACGCTCTTTCTTACTATCTAGGTACCAGAGTGGAGAAATGGCCATAAAGTGTTGTGCTTACCCTTCATATTATTTAATGCCAATTTTCTTGATCAAAATGAAATCTTAACAAAACATGTTCCTTGATGAAATTTGAAGCGCTTTCGAAATGCTATTGAATGATATGTACATGGCTTCACAAAACAGGTTTTGGATGAAGTTATGGCTCAATGAAGTTTCAGGGTTACGGTAGTGTTTCCCGAAGGGAAAAAATCGGATGATGATTAAATTAGGCTCATTAAATAGAGCGTGTCGAGTTGTATAAGAAAAATGTTTTCTGTTAACGAATTCGAAAACAATTTTCCCGGGGCAGGCCGCGCTCGAAGCTTACTGACATGCTCTCTTAATTATCGAAGGTGACATGGATGGGTATTTTTAAAAATGTCTATGGGCAGCAAAACCACATATGCATTGTGGATGAGAAATCGTCTTCTTAAGCGTTATGTTAAACATTAAAGGAGCTTTCCGGCGAATGTACGTGCATATCACAAGAATTTTCCTCTCTCTTTTGCTCTCTTCTTTCCATTATTTCTCGACCTGTCTAGATGCTAAGAAAGTTCGTGAAAGCGCATGGAAAATGTAGAAGAGAGAAAAGAAGACGGGAGATATTTCATCTGATATGCACAAAGCGGTCCTTCAAGCGCAATTCCGACTGGCCGATAGAATAATTTTTTACTCCACTTATATACACCTAACAAGGCAAAAAATGCGATCAATCGATTCTTAAAACATTTTAAGCCACATTAGTAAAAGTGACCGCAGTGGAAACCACCGCGCCCTGTCTTCTTATCAATGAAACTCTAAGCTATGGATTGAAAACAAAACTCTAGCGCTTATAAAAAAAAGAATTAAACATCGCATTTTAATATGCATTACACATTAAGTGAAATCTCGACTGACCGACCGATAACCTTTTTTTGGCACCATAGTAAGTCCTATAAACTTTTTTAAAGACATTTTTTTCAATACAAAATATAAAATCTTAGAAAACACGTGCAATTGTTCTATTTTTAGATAAATTGTTAGTTTAAGACCAAAAACGTTGGCAAGAATTTTAGTTTAAATAAATCAAGTATCTTCCGCTGCCTGTCGCGATTCGCAATTTTTTTTGAAAATTAAATCCAGATATTTTCAATCGCATTGTCCGCGATGATAACTCAACCACTTCAAACTAACATTTTAGTGAAGTGGTCAGAGTGAAAAGCTCTTGTTTACCATAAGAATTTTTGTTGTCACTTTTATATTCGAAAATGTATTGCTTTTTTTAAAAGGTATGTTAAAGTGTGAGTAATATTTTTTTAATTCAATGCCTGGCGGGAATTTTCAAAATTCAAAATTAAAGCTCCTCCCCGACCTGAACATCTGCCCGTTGAGCCGCTCGCTCCTGTACGCCTGCTTGAAGGTCTTCTCGGCAAAGTCAGGGAGTTCCTTGGCCTTTTCATCCAGTTCGAGAGGCTCGGAAGGCTCGCCCGACTTGGGGAAGTCAACAGCGATCGAGCACTTGCGGGTCAGGCCATCGCAGGTCTTGCTTAAATGGGGAGGGAGAGAGGGAGAGATGGGGGGGGGGAGACAGGGAGAGAGAGAGAGGGAGGGAGAGAGAGGGAGAGAGGGAGAGAGAGAGAGAGGTGGACGGAGAGTGAGAGAGAACAAAAGAGAGGAGAGAGAGAGAGGGGAAGAGAGAGAGAGTGAGAAAGAGAGAAAATGTTATAGAAAGAGATAAAGAGTAATTGAAAGAGTAAGCGAGAAAATAGGGAAAAGTTAATTTTTTATTAATAAATTCTGCATTAATAACGTTCACTGCTGATAATAAAAGAATCGTACGGCGGCGATCGAGCACTTGCGGGCCAGGCCATCGCAGGTCTTGCTATAATGGGAGAGTGAGAGAGAGAGAGAGAAAAGGACAGAGAGCGTATGAAAGAGAGCGAGACGAATAGAGAAAGAAATAAAGAGAAAGAGAGAGAGAGAGAAATAGAGAGAGACGGAGAGAAAGGAAGATAGAGAGAGAGTTACAGTAAGAGATGAAGAGAAATTGAAAGAGTGAGGGAGAAGAAAGGGGCAGGTGGCAATGCTCACGCAAGAGAAGTAAGAAAACATTTTCTATCCACCATGCATAAGTGGTTTTGATGTCCATACAAATTCCAAAATGATGAAGTTGCATCACAACTTCGATGGTCTGTTCGGCGCGACGAGACAAATTAAAAAAAGAAACAAGTTTTTTGATACTATATCTAGCATAGTTCAAGAAATCCACAGAGAGCTAGACAAAGGTAGCAAGAGCGAGAGAGAGGAAAAGAGAAGAGGAGGGCGAGAGGATAGAGAAGGAGAGTGAGAGCGAGTTAGATGAAATGCAGAGTTTATAATTACTGTATTGTGGAGTAAATAGGTAGAGTGATAACGATCCATAGAGATTTAGAAGCTGATTGCGTGAAAGTGGGAGCGATAAGGAGAGAACGAAGGAAAACAGAGAGGGAGAGAGCGTGTGTGAAAGATAAAGCAAGAAAGAGAGAGAGAGAGAGTGAGAGAGAGAGAGGGAGAAGGGGGACAGGTGGATCTGTTCACGCAAGAGAAATAAGAAGAGAATTCTTTCCCACTATGCCCATGTGGTTTTGCGGTCCATACAAATTTCAAAATGATGCCATTTGGCTTAACCTAGATCTGGCTGCATAGAAAAAATATTTGAGGAACATTTTAAAAATCAATTCCAACCGATATGCAAATCACCATATTTCTGTATCAGCTAACGTTATTACATATTTTTAATATGCCATTATTTTTTCCACTCTCAAACGGACCTCGCTGGCAAAAAAATCACATTCTAATTAAAAGTTATCTTTATACTTCAAAAAGATCAAATTGAAACTACAGCTTTTCATTGTTTATTTTGGCCATTTTTACAGTCTCATAAATAAGGTAATAAGATGACTTATGAATTTTGCTTTAAAAAATTTTTTTTCAGAGTCTCCTGTTCAAAGCCTAAAAATGCTATCTATGTTCAAAAGTAATTTCATTGAGGGAAAATGCCGTTTTTCGATCGAAGATTTTTTTTCTCTGGGTGGTTGGGGATATTCGGTTCCGAGCTCCAACACGGCGCATGCAACCTTCGTGTTCAGAGCAGAGAGAGAGAAGTCGGCCATATCCTCTCTCTGGAGACTATGCAAATAATGAAGGAGTGAGACGATAGAGAGAATGAGAACGTGAGAGAGAGAGAAGAAGAACGAGAGAAATAGGAAAAAGAGAGAGAAAGAGAGAAAGATGATCAGAAATTCAAAGATAGTAAACAGTAAGAGATCAAAGGAGAAAGGACAATTCGCACGCAGGAGAAACAAGAAGTTGATTTCTTTTCAACATGTATATGTGGTTTTGTTGTTCATACAAATGCCAAAACGATTCCATTCCGTGATATCTTTGATGTAGCAGTGGAAGCTGATTTCTATAAATTTCCAAAAGGAAGAATTATTTTTATGAACAATTAATATCTGGGGACTATTGTAGGACAAACAAGTATTTAATTAATTAGCGATGATGACTTTTGCACAAAAACCGTTGAAGATAGCAAATAAGGCATAACCGTTGCAATTTCAATTCTTTTAGTGAAGCATCTGGTAATGTTTCAGTGATACATTTTTTGGCTTTGTTTTGTGGGTGAGAAGCTCAGACATAAATAGAGATTTGAAAGTGTGAGAGTGAACAAAGATGAAGAGATACAGAAAGAGAGAGAGAGACAGAAAGAGAGAGAGAGAGAGACAGAAAGAAAGAGAGATAGAGAGAGAGCAAGAGAGAGAGAGAGAGTTAGAAGGTGAGAGAGAGGCTGAGAGAGAGAGAGAGAGCGAGTGAGAGTGCGAGAGAGAGAGAGAGACTTATTGTTAGAGAAAAGAGAGAAAGGGAAATAGTGAGACAGTAAGACGGGAAAGGTGTCAATGCTCACGCAAGAGAAATACAAAGACAATACCATGCCCATGTGGTTTTGGTGTCCATACAAATTTCAAAATGATGCCTTTCCATCTTACTTCGATTTCAACTTCGAGAGCTCGTCCTTCCATTACATCACTATTCAATCTCGTCTCTAGTCTGGCAGAACAGATTGGCTTTTCTTGTTAAGTTCAGTTTTCGAGTTTGTTTTTATGATTCTTTCCTCTCTGTGAATGCGTCGGAACTCCTGTACATAAACGGGTGGCGTTTTATCGAAGCTTTTTTTCCAATTCCTTTAAAACTCCAGTCCAGCAATAAACAATAAAAGCTTAAATTCGGCTACTAAATCGCACAGAAATACTCGTAAAATTAAGTGAAACTATCGTATTTTCGGACACAGACTGATGGTGAGATCACAGAATTAAAGGATACAGGAGAGAGGAGCCATCAAGCTAGAGGGCGCTCAGAGAGCAAGATAACTTTTGCAAAGCTAAATTAATTAAACAGGCTGAAAATAATGAATAAATATACTCAGATCATGCAAAAATAAGAGCCCTTCTCAACACAAGATAAAATATATATATATATATATATATATATATATATATATATATATATACTCACCCTTTCTGCCTTTTAGACTAAAAAAAACACGTAAAGGTATGCAAAATCCGTAAATTTTTTAAACGTGGTGGGAACTTTCAAAATTCAAAATTCAGAGATTGGGAGAGAAAGAAAGAGGGGCAGGAAGATAGAGGGAGAGACAGAAAGAGAGAGAGGGAAGATTGAGGGAGAGAGGGCGAGAAAGAGATAGAGAACGAGCAGAGAAATAGAGAGAGAGAGTTAAGAAAGAGATAGAGAGAAAGTTTGAGAGAAAGAAAGTCACAGGGGAAAGGTGGCAATGCTCATGCAAGAGAAATAAGAAAACATTTTCTTTCCACAATGCACATGTGTTTTTTGTGTCCATACAAATCTCAAAATGATGCCATTGCATCTCAACTTCGATTGCACTGCTTTTCGTGTAATTCCTAGTCTATAAAAAATAATAATTTTTTCTCTTGAAAAAAACAAATATATTCTTTCAGAATTCAAAACTTGGCGGGAATATTTAAAATTAAAAATTGAAATTTCGAGACTATACAATTTAAAAAAAAATTATGCCATAGCATCTCAACAGCAAAACCACATATGAATGGTGGATGAGGAATTGTCTTCTTATGATTAAAAAATTAAACTTAAAGGACCTCTCCTGTTAACGTGCATATCAGAAGAAATTCCCTCCCCATACCTTTTTCTCTCCTTTTTCTAAGTAAGAGAGGAAATGTCCTTGAAGCTGACATAGAGAATAAACAGTATACAAAAATAAGTAGAAAGAAAGAAAAATTATAATTATATCAATAAATAAAGAAATAAATAAGATAAACATATATCTTAATAATAGCTATAACGTTCTTTTGCTTGAGAATTCGTAAAGATGTAATCCTTAAGACTTCCACGATCGTGATATCGAAATCGAACTAAATTGTCAATATCTTGTTCTTTTAGCGCGCGAGAAAACCACACGGTTATCTCATTCCATATTTCTCATTCAAAACATATCGCTCGGTGTCCCTCTTTCCCTTTTTTCTCTCTATCTCTCTCTCTCTCTCTCTCTCTGTCTCTCTCTCACTTTCTTCATCTTATCGGGATCTTGCCCACGTCACTGTATCTCTATCTTACAGTGGTTAAGCCACGCCCCATAACACGCTCCTCATTTGCAAGCATACCACTGTCAGAGAGGGTATCAACAGGACACCTAGGCTTTTATATTTATAACATACATTATTCTCATTAAGAGAGCCTGTCAGTATCGTTCGATCAAGGCTTGCCCTAGGAATTTTTTTTCGAATTTCTTAACCAAAATTGATTATAGTATACAACTCGACGTGGTGAACAAAATAGGCTACATTTCAAAGTTGAAAAAAATTTTCCGCGTGAGACCCAGTACAGTAATCTTTTAAATTACATTGGTCATAAGTTGCTTCAAACTTATTATTAGACAACCATCGAGCTACCATTGGATAGCTGATTGGACGGGCTTTAATTTTCATGTTGATGATGTTTTCATAAAATTTGAATTTGGCCCTAAAATACGGCCCTAAACATTTTCGGTGGTGGTTTTTGGCAAAATTTTACATTTTCCGTTCATTTCCACAAAACCGCTCCTACATATTCTTAAAGTGCTTGAAATTTGCTACAATATATGTCTCTTTCAAAAAAATTAAGCGTCCCGGACTATGGTTCCCAAACGCTTGAACATGATCCTGTGTAAACTGTAACACCGTGCAAGCGCATTCTTCGATCCATAACTGCGCTCAATGTCAATATTACAAAATCGTAAATATATCATCTAAGAGCTCTCACGGAGATCTTCAAATTTTACATACATGCTTTTATTGAAAAGTTTCAATTTATATGGGAAATTTCGATTTGTACAATTGGAAGGCTTAAAAAATTACATTAAAAACATTTTCGTCTGTCGAAACATACATCATAAGAAAGAGGATGAAATTTGGTACAAGATGGATCCCTTTCAATGGAATTCCATGCATACAATCTTTTGTTATAAATCATAAAAATAGTGCCTAGTAGCGTCGCTGTCATTTCGCCCAAGAATTCACATTTTAGGTTATTCGAATTAGAATATTCCAATCCTTTTTTTCTACAGTTTTTCCATAAGGCCTGGTTATTTTACTCTTATGGCTTATAACAAAAGATCGTATGCATGGAATTCCATTGAAAGGGGGGTTCATCTAGTAGCAAATTTCATCCTCTTTCTTATGATGTATGTTTCGACAGGCGAAAATGTTTTTAAAGTAGTTTTTTAAGCCTTCTAATTGTACATAACGAAATTTCCCATATAAATTGAAACTTTTCAATAAAATAATGTATGTAACATTTGAAGATCTCCGTGAGAGCTCTTAGATGATATATTTACGATTTTGTAATATTGACATTGAGCGCAGTTATGGATCGAAGAATGCGCTTGCACGGTGTTACAGTTTACACAGGATCATGTTCAAGCGTTTGGGAACCATAGTCCGGGACGCTTAATTTTTTTGAAAGAGACATATATTGTAGCAAATTTCAAGCACTTTAAGAATATGTAGGAGCGGTTTTGTGGAAATGAACGGAAAATGTAAAATTTTGCCAAAAACCACCCCGAAAATGTTTAGGGCCGTATTTTAGGGCCAAATTCAAATTTTATGAAAACATCATCAACATGAAAATTAAAGCCCGTCCAATCAGCTATCCAATGATAGCTCGATGGTTGTCTAATCATAAGTTTGAAGCGACTTATGACCAATGTATTTTAAAAGATTACTGTACTGGGTCTCACGCGGAAAATTTTTTTCAACTTTGAAATGTAGCCTATTTTGTTCACTACGTCGAGTTGTATACTGTAATTAATTTTGATGAAGAAATTCGAAAAAAAATTCCTAGGGCAGGTCATAATAGGGCCCTGCTCGAGTCTTACTGACACCCTCTCTTAATTAAATTATTGTCTATTATTTAAAATTTATATACAGATTCTGCTGCTAATTTGAGCCTGATGGAGAAGAAGATTGATTTTCAACGTAATATGCGATTATTAAATTCTGAATTAATTACATGATAATAAATTTAGAAATATTTAAAATATTAATCTCCTTAATAAGCTAAAAATTGTAAAAGAGGAGCAGAGATCACTAGACCGGAAAGCTCTGTTCTGGGCAAAAGGCGATTGTGCAAATTAAACGAAAAAAGATATCTAACAATAAGTTTAACTAGAGAGATATTGGATGAAAGAGAGAGGTAGAGAGCGAGAGGCAGAGCGAGAAAGAGAGAGAGAGAAAAAAAAGTTAAAGAATGAGAGAGAGAGAATAGGGAATAGGTGGCAATGCTCACGCAAGAGAAATAAGAAGACTATTCCTATCCACCATGCACATGGGGTTTTTGTTGTCAATACAAAGTTCAAAATGATACGATTCCATGGCAACTTCGATTTCTCGCAACATTGTTATCTAGTAAGATCAAAAATGATAAGCAAAAAAAGGTTTTTGAACAGTAGCTAGCATAGATCTATAAAACCACAGAGAGCAACCTAATGAGGGGAAGAAAGGGGAGGGGGAGAGACAGAGAGAGAGATAGAGAGATAGAGAGAGAGAGAGAATGCAGAGAATATAACTATATTTTGCGGCATAGATAGAAGACTAAAAGAGGTTGAGAGACTGAGAGATTAGACTAATAAGGGGGCACTATTGGGGTTCTACTAGAGGGAGGGGTTCTATTTTTCAATGGCTTAATCAGAGGAGGGTACTATTAGAGGTGGGGGGCTTCTAATGTAGGGGGGAGGGGTACTATTGGAGAAAATACGGTATGTTTTACATTTTAATTAAATAATATATCTTTACTTTTTTTAAGATGAATAATCATAGAGTAATAAATAATGATAGCCTACTTATTGCTTCGAAAACAATCCGTTAACCAATTTGACAGATGTTTTGAAAATGGGATGTGGACCCGGTGGTTCGCATCTGCATCGCGCTCATAACAGAATAGGCGCTGTTTGCCGCGACCGATATATAATCGAAAATCGACAAAAAAAAATAAAAGAAAAAAAACATAATCTTCGGCACTTGGTATTCGGATGCGAGAGGGGCGAGAGAGAGATAGAGAGAGAGAGGGAGAGAGAGAGAAGAGAGGGTTAGCTGAGAAAGGAGAGAAGGAAAGAGCAAAAGGCGATAGAAGAGAGCGAGAGAGAGAGAAAGAGAGATAACTGTGACGGCTAAAACTTTTTCTTACAACTTCTCTACCAGAAATGGGTAAATCCTCTGAAAAAAAAACTATTTTCATCTAACATTACAATTTAATTGTGCCTTATACTTTTTCACAGTTTCGCGCTAATGGTAAGTACAAAAATAATTTTTAAGTGTATACCTGACAAGCGGCATTTGGAAGTGCAGCAGCGCGAGCAGCGCAAAGAATCTCTGGGAGAAGCTCGAGTGGTGTTGATGACGCTGTCACTGTACTCGCCGCCGCCGTCGTGGTTGGCTGACTCTGATTCTCTCTCTGAGCCAGGTCAGCGAGCACCTCGGCAAGCTGCGCCTTCGGTCGGCCGTTGGACTCCACCTGCATTGTTTATGAAAAGAAGTATACTTTCTGGCTATGTGCAATAATCTATACTCTTTATTTAACAGCTTTTTTTTCGCTAGCTATCATTTTTAGTGTGTTTTATCTATATAAAAAGCAGTACTGAGTAATGACTGATATAAAAGAACTGGTAAAAGTGCAAAAATGTATCAAGCCTTCATATGAGAGAGAGAGGAGAGAGAGACAGAGAGAGAGAAAGAGAGAGAGAGAGATACAGAGATGAGAGAATGAAAGAAAGAGAGATCATAATCGTGCTTTTAGTTATACAAGAAAGAGAAGCAGAGGCATGAACAGTCGGGAAGACTAAATTAGTACATCTCTAACGCAAAACTTTTTTTATTTAGATATTCTGGTTGCAAATGGAAATAAAGAATAATTTAATGATAACATAATTGAATTGAATTTTTTTACCAACATTAGGTAACACTTGCTAGATTGGTTGCATTGGCTCGCGCGGCTTCCGCTTATTGGAGTACTTCATCCAACGTATCCAGCCTCGCCGCCAGCTCCGCTCTCTCCACTCGCGCGGTCGTCTCGCGCTACTTCAGCTTAGAGGACAGCCTCAACATTGTTTGGGTCACTAAAATTAATTTAAATTCGGTAAAGTAGTCCATTTTTAGTCTTCTTATTTTTTTGTCAAATTCAAAAGGCGTGCCATTGACCAAGATTGAGTTGTGGGCTCATTTAACAAAACAATCTCCAAAAAGCGGCCTCATGTCGTCCCATTCCTTAGGCTTTCATTCACTGGAAGGGGTGGGCGGAGCCTAAACGGACGGGTGGGCGGAGCCTAATGGGAAATGGGTTTGATCTCTTCCAGACCGCGCTCGTTCTCGGCCGACCGATTCCTCTGCAGCGTGTTTTTGGAGCGAGTCTCGACTCGCACTCGTCTCAAGTGTTCTTCCTGCGCATTTAAACAGTTTGCTCATTTTCGTTTCTAATAGCTATCTTTTTGTGGTTTTTTTTGAGGTTTTCTAAAGTACATGGTATAGACAGCTTGGTTTCGGTGTTGTAAGGTCTAATGATTACATCTATGCGAATTCTCAAGCAGAAAAACCTTATTATTATAATTAAGAGTAGTTTTTTTTTTATCTTATTATATCTTTATTTATTGATTTAATTATTACTTTTTATTTCTTTATATTTACGTTTGTTTACTGTTTATTCACTACGTCAGCTTCAAAGGCTTCAAGGGCGTTATCACCATTGACCGTGCATTCGCTGCTCAATGGTGATAACGCCCTTGAAGCCTTTGAAGCTGACGTAGTGAATAAACAGTAAACAAACGTAAATATAAAGAAATAAAAAAGTAATAATTAAATCAATAAATAAAGATATAATAAGATAAAAAAAACTACTCTTAATTATAATAATAAGGTTTTTCTGCTTGAGAATTCGCATAGATGTAATCATTAGACCTTACAACACCGAAACCAAGCTGTCTATACCATGTACTTTAGAAAACCTCACGGTTCTCTAACTCAATATTTCTCATTCAAAACTTATCGCTCGGTGTATCTTTTCCCTTTTTCTCTCTAGCTCTCTCTTTCTCTCTATTCTTCTCTCTCTCTCTCTGTCTCTCTCTCTCTCATTTAATTTCACCATCTATACTCTATCCGTCATGCCTCCTCTTCTTCTTCTTACCCGTTTCAGAATTCACTTCACAAATACGGATCCTACAACGAAGAAGGGCATGAAAGTATAATGATAATAATACTATGTCGGCGAAAATGAAAACCGCATGTGTCCGATTACAATAATCATAGATTATTTTTTTCTCACATATCTTGTCTCTTCAGCCTGCCTCTCTCTCTCTCCCTCTTTCTCTCTCACCCTCTCTCTCTCTCTGCCTCTCTCTCCCTCACTCTCTTTCTCTCTCCTTCTCTCAATCCCTCTCTCCCCCTCCCTCTCCCCCTCTCCCCCTTCCCCCCTCTCTCTCTCTGCCACCTGATAACAGCTCGGCACGATCTTCATCTCTATCTTCTCAGCCATCTCCCTCGCTAGTCCTGGCTCGATCCTCCCCACTCCGTCCGAGAAACAGAACGGCTAGCGTGTCTCCGGATGCCCTCTTCCGCTCTCGACATCCTCATCCACGCGCCAGTCACAGCGACGGAGGCGGATGGCGGGCTGCGCCTTTAAGGAGAACCAAAAATTCACTATTGAATTCGCGTCCTTTTGCCTGATACAAGGTGGACGGCGGGTTGAGAAATGATATGATAACGGAAATTTAATAACATATTTTTTACATTTATAAAAAATGTAATAATCTCATTAATAAAAATGTATTAATCTCATTAATTAACATTTATTTACCAATATGATTAATATTAATATTGTAATACAGATACGGCTGCCTATTTGGCGCCTGAAACAGACGAACATTCAGATATGAAATAAATGATAAGAAATAATTAAAACATTTACAACTTTAATAAGCACAATTTGTAAGAGAAGGAAAAAAATTCACTCGAATTTATAAAATTCATTTCCAGCAGTACGCTTATTTTACTATGCATGGGTCCAACGCAGCAGTTTCAAGCTTGCTCTATTTACTTTTACAATTGTTGCGTGCTTGAAATCCACCGGTTTCCTTTTCTTACAGCCTCCTTGCCTCCTCTCACTATGTCTTTTATTTTCAAATACTTCTTTCATTGTGCCCTTTGTACCCTTTTTTCTATATAACAAATATATTTTCTAAACATCTACAATTTATTCATAGCATGAGTTCCATTTTCACAATCATAATTAATATTATTTACATTTATAATTTTTTATAATCAATCAGAAAGACAAGAACTGACAAATAAATAATAAGATCGACGGCTAATAAGCATTCTATGAGAGATAAAAAGAATGTCTTTTGCCAAAGTCTAGGGTATCACTAAATTTATCCGCTCAATTCTACTGTACCCCACAATATTCTACTGCCCAAAGGCATTGCATCCCTCTTCCGTCTCGTCTCGAGTCAGCGAGAGCAGTTTGGTATTCCTTGAAAGTTCAGTTTTCGAATGTACTATCGTAATTTGACAGTTAGAGATAAGAAAGTGTGCGAGTGAGAGCGATAAAGAGAGAGAGAGAGAGATAGAGAGAGAGAGAGCTAGGGTTAGAGAGAGAAAAGGAAAAGGTGACAATGTTCAAGTAAGAGAAAAAAAGACAATTCATTTCCACTATATCTATGTGGTTTTGCGGCCCATATATTGTTGAAAGCGACTCCATTCCCAATCAACTTCATTTTAAAATTTGTATAGACAGCAAAATCACATATGACTGATCGATGAGAAATTGTCTTCTATTGCGTTATGTTACACATTGAAGGACCTCTCCGGCGAATGTATGTACGTGCAAAAACTTTTTTGAGAAAGTACTTTAGGAGATCACGCGAGAGCGCATGGAAATAGTGCGTGTGGAAGAAAGAAAAGAAGGAAGAGGAGGGACGGTGAATTTCTTCTGATATGCACGTAGTGCATTCGCCGGAGCTGTCCGTTAAAGGAGATCATAAGGGGAAAAACTCCTACAACGATTGGCGGCCCGATAGCTAAAAAGTACGGTGTTAACAATCCTCAGAAATGGAGCTCCTTTAACAATAAGTGAAATTCTGACTGAGCGACTGAATAATATTTTTTGTATTAGCTTAAATACATATAGTGGCAATCCCATCAATTCATAAATATTTCAAGCCGCCTAATAGAAGTGGCA
Source organism: Allodiplogaster sudhausi (assembly GCA_945643635.1). Taxonomy (NCBI): domain Eukaryota; kingdom Metazoa; phylum Nematoda; class Chromadorea; order Rhabditida; family Diplogasteridae; genus Allodiplogaster; species Allodiplogaster sudhausi. The sequence goes on from CALZFC010000006.1 coordinate 898,137, forward strand.
ACATTGGAAACCACCGCATATTCATTTTATCAATGAAACCTCTACCAATAGATTTAAAACAAAACACTAGAAATTAAATATCACATTTTGATATGCGTTACACATTAAGCAAAATAGATTTAAAACAAAACACTAAAAATTAAATATCACATTTTGATATGCGTTACACATTAAGCGAAATTCCGGCTGCCGACCTATGAATTTTTACCTTGTTGATAAAGTAGAATTTTTAAGGAGATAAATCGCAGAGAAATACTCGTAAAATTAAGCGAAACCACGGCATTTTCGGGCACTTATTGAGATCATAGAAGTAAAGGATAGAGGAGTCCGTCAAGCTAGAGGGCGGGCATAGATAAAGACAAGTTTTGGAAAACTAAATCGATAACACAGAGAACACAAGAGAAAACCTTTGCCTTGAAAAAAGCGATTTTGCCCATAAAACGGGAAACTAGAAAAAGATTGCACCAAAAAAGAACATTGATAATGTATACTAAGTACAAGAATATAGAATGATCAGATGGACATGAATATGATTTCTGATACCTTTTAATCCAACCGTGGGGATTCGTACTTTTGAAGCATCTCGCAATGTTTCAGTTAAAATTTTAAGTTGATAACTATAAGAAAGTTTGATTGCGAGCGATAGAGAGAGACAGAAATAGAGAGAAGTAGAGACAGATAGAGAAAGAGTAGTAGAGAGAGATGGAGAGAGAGAGAGAGAGATTGACTCAAAGTTAGAATAAGGGGGGGGGGAAGGGGAAAGGGAACAAGACTTACGCAAGAGAAATAATAAGACCATGAGTTTGTGGTTTTTGAAAAAAAATACAAAAAGGATTCCATTGCATGTCAAAATCGATTCTGGTCTCGAGTCTGTTTTTTGGACATTTGATGCCAAGTAACAATTATAAGAAATTAGACTAATTTCCGTTGCTGCTCGCAAATAAAGCATTAACGGAATATTCATTTGTATATGTGAAGCATCTCACAATGTTTAATTACTAAATTTTTTTGTGAACACGTGCACTGCACTGGGAAAAATAGAGGGATTGAAAGAGAAGAGAACGAGAGAAAGAGGGAAAAAGAGAGAAAGAGAGCGAGAGAGAGAGGGAGAGAGAGAGAGAAAGAAAGAAAAAGAGAGTGAATGTAAAAAAAGAACGATTAATTAAAGGGATGGCAAAAAACTTAAGACATGTGAAATTGAAGATATAAAACGAAAATCTAGTGCTTATGAAAAAAATAAATAAAAATCATATTTGTATTTGCGTTACACATTCCTCATCCATATGGAAATTCAGACAGGCCGATATTCCGACAGGCCGATAAGAATGTTTTTAAGTTAGTTCGTCAAGTAGACTTTTTAAAGAGAAAGTTTTTTTTCTAACGACATTTCACATTCGGGAGATTTTATATCATTAATGCCTAGTAAAACAGGTAGTAGTATTGTACATATGTCTGGAAAAATATTTAGTTAGCAAGAATTGTAGATTTAAAAATATCTAATCTCTCTCTGCCCTGCTTGCATCGATTGGCATTGGCAATATAAGTTTTATCGAATTCAGATATTTAAAAAATTATTTTCAGCTGCCAATTCTCAACAGCTTCGAAATAACTTTAAAGAACTATCCCTATGTTTGTCACTTTTAGCCCTTTTAGACTAAAAAAAACATGTACAGGTGTGCAAAACCGTAATTTTTTTAACGATGTGGGAATTGTCAAAATTCAAAATTCAGCGAGTGGGAGAGAGAGAAAGAGGTACAAGAAGATAGAGGGAGAGAGGGCGAGGGAGAGAAATAGAAATAGAGAGAGAGAGAGAGTTAGAGAAAGAGAATGAAAGGAAGAGAGTGAGATAGCAAGTGGGGAATACAATTATTCCGCCATGCCCATGTGGTTTTGGTGTTCGTACAAATTTCAAAATGATGCGATTGCATCTCAACATCGATTATTCCTTCGCGCATCGTCAATACAATGTAAGAAATGACCAGCAGAATGTTTTTTGAACAATAGCTAGCTAGCATAGTTTAATTAAACCACAGAGAAAGAGGGAGTGAGAAAAAGAAAAGGGGAGGGCGAGAGAGAGAGAGAAGAATTATTGAGTATATACATACCTAGTGTAATTACACATACATATGTTGTAGAATAAATAGACAGATTGATGAAGAGTCAAAAAAGTAGTTGAAAGACTGATTCTTAGAGAGCGAAAGCGAGAGGGAGAGAGAGAGAGAGAGAGAGAGAGAGCGGGATAGAGCGGGAGAGAGAGAGAGAGGAAACCAAATCGGGCATAAATACTCGTTCAATTAAGTGAAGCGACAGTATTATTGGTCACAGACTGAGATCACAGAATTAAACTGGAGAGGATCCGTGAAGATAGAGAAAGGGGAGAGAGAGAGAGGGAGAGAGAGAGAGAGAGAGAGAGAATTCGGCCATGTCCTCGGGCTGGAAAGGGAGAGCAATTGAGCAGGGAGGAGATAGAGAGATAGAGAGAGAGAATGAGAGTGAGAGATAGAAGTGGAGAGAGAGAGGGAAAGAGGGAGGGAGAGAGAGAGAGAGAGAGAGGGAGAGGAGAGAGAGGGAGAGAGAGAGATGGGACAGGTGGCAATGCTCACGCAAGATAAATACGAAGACAATTCCTTCCCTCCATGCCCATGTGGTTTTGCTGTCCATACAAATTTCAAAACGATGCATTCCATCTTACTTTGATTACAGTTCTTTGACGACCCCGTTCCATTAAATAACTATTCAATCCCGTCTCTAGTCTACCAGAGCAGATTGGTTTTCCTTATTATGTTCAATTTTCGAGTTTATTTTTATGATTCCTTCCTCTCTGTGAAGGCGTCATAACTCCTGTACCCGTCGGATGGCGTTTTATCCAAGCCATTTTCCAATTTTTTTTTAAACTCCATTCTAACAATAAGCAATAAAATGGTAAATTTAGGCTACTAAATCGCACAGAAATACTCATGAAATTATGTGAAACTACGGTATTTTCGGGCACAGACTGACCATGTGATCACAGATTTCAAGGAAACAGGAGAGAGGAGCTAAGCTAGAGGGCGGCCAGAAACTTTTGCAAAGCTATATTGATTACACGGAGATCACAAGAACGGAAAGCCTCTGTTGGGGGCAAAAGGCAATAGTGCTGCTAAAACGGAAAAAATGTAATAAAAAAAATATAATATTTCCCTTATCTCTTCCCTCTCTTTCTCTCTCTATTTCTATCTCTCTCTCTCTCTCTCTCTCTCTTTCTCTTCTGCTAAACATGCTTGCCACCAATCTTCAAGGAACAGAAAACAGTTTTCTAAATGAGTCATACCGCTAGGGACATAGTGAATGTAAACTTTTCACTACCATATTATTTTCACCAACTTTCATAATAATATGTGTATGTTTATTGACGTCAAAACAATTTTAACTGATGTAACGAAGCTTGGAAAGGAAAAACACCAATATGTTGTCCATACGCCGGTGTACAATCAATTTTGTAAATCAATTCGGATCAGAGCGTATTGCTCGGGGAAAAATGCTACAAAAACAAATGTTCTAATCATATCTCATTTATTAATAACCACCGACGACAGCTCGAGAAAATCGAACTGCCTACGTGTCTGCCTACCTATAAAGGCCACCACAATGATCAAAAACCACCTGGCTGCATATTTTTTAATAATTTTTAGTTCTATTATACTTATAAAACAATTCTATTTTTTCAATTATAAATGAAAAAGACAGGAACTTATGAATTTTAGTAACAAACAAGCAAACAAATAAATAAATAAGTAAATAAATAAAATTAACGTTCACTCTTATACCAATAGACAATGACGAAATATATGAGGTGCTGGAATCGACATCCAAGAATATTGTCTATCCTTTGTTCTTATGGCTAGCATGAAAACCGCCGGACTCTCTCACCGTCCACATTCCCATAAAAAAACTTATCACTCCGTCTCCCTTTTTCTTTTGTCTTAGAGTCTCTCTTCCTCGTCTGTTCCACCTTTCACCTTCTCCATCTCTATGGGTAACTAACAATAAGAATGAAATAATAATAATATTAATTGGTTCTTATGAATTATTTTTTAAAAAAATGCTTTGCTTCTTTTTAGAAAGTATAGCACTCAAATAGCAATAAGAACATTAAGTTGAAAAATTTGCTTAAGGCGCTAGAATTAAATTTGGAATTGGAGCGTTAGTAAAAAAAAAGTGAATGATTTTTTCCCAATTAATTAATTTTTGGAGTGTCTCTCTCTCATCTTCTCTTTTTCTCACTCTAATTAGTCTCCTTTTATCATCTATGCTCCATTCGTCATAACCCCTTCTTCCCAGTTTTCTTCTTATGCGATTCATTTTTTCGTTGGGAACTAGTTGATAATCAAGGGAAAATCGTGACCATAATATTACGTCGTAGGAAATGAAAACCGCATACGTCCGATTACTAGAACCATATTTTTTTCCAAGATATTTTCACCGCGTCAATTCCTGGGTTCATTCAAATTTATAACTCAAGCGCGGTTAAATAAACACCTTATTCACTTGCTAATAAATATATTAGAAAAAATTCTCGATAGCAAAAAGAAATAGAGAAGAGATAGAGTGCGAAGGAGAACGACAGGGAAGAGAGAGCAATTGAGCAGGGAGAGAGAGAGAGAGAGCGAGAGAGAGAGAGAGCGAGAGAGAGAGAGAGAGAGAGAGAGAGAGAGAGAGAGAGAGAGACAGACAGACAGACAGACAGACAGACAGACAGACAGACAGACAGACAGACAGACAGACAGACAGACAGACAGACAGACAGACAGACAGAGAGAGAGAGAGAGAGAGAGAGAGAGAGAGAGAGAGAGAGAGAGAGAGAGAGAAAAGGGACAGATGGCAATGCTCATGCAAGAGAAATACGAAGACAACTCCATCCCACCAAGCCCATGTGGTTTTGGTGTCCATACAAAATTTAAAATGATGCCATTCCATTTAAATTCGATTGTTTCACGTGAAGGCATTTTTCCAGTATCACACTCTTCATTCTCGCGTTCTTGTCAAGTTCAGTTTTCGGGTTTGTTTTTCTGATTCTTTCCTCTTTGTGAATGTGTCTGAACTCCTGTACATATCGATTAGCGTTTTATCCACGCAGTTTTCCAATTACTTTAATTCCCGTCTAAGCAAAACATATTAAATTCGACTACTAAATCGCACAGAAATGCTCGTAAAATTAAGAGAAAATATGGCATTTTCGGGCATATACTGAGATCACAGAATTAAATGATACAGGAGAGAGGAGCCGTCAAGAGGGCGGGCAGAGAGCAAGATATGTGTTGCAAGGCTAAATTGATAACAAGGAGATCACAAGAACTGAAAGCCTCGGTTCAGTGAAAAAAGGGTATTGTTACGATAGAACGAAATAATGCATAAGTTTTACTAGAAGAATATGTTTTCACTCCCTTCATTATGTAACTGGAGATAACAAATAAAACGAGCAATTATTCTCAAATCACACCAAAAATGAACACTTCTGGAAACCAGATGATGTAGACTCGCAATGTTCAGTAAATATTTGAGATTGAGAAAGAGAGGAAAGATAGAGGGATAGAGAGAAATAGATAGAGAGAGAAAGAGAGAAATAGGGAGAAATAGATAAATCGATATCGAGAGAACTGTGAGAAATAGAAAGTGAGAGAAACAGAGAAAAAGAGATATAGAGAAGACAGGAGAGAGAGAATATAGAGAAAATTACGAGAGAGAAAGAGAGAGAGAGAGAGAGAGAGAGAGAGAGTGAAAGAGAAAGGGGAGAAAGAGAGGTCGACAGACATTCAATGAAATACAACATAAAGAGATCAAAAGGAGGAATAATAAGTTCATTTCATTTCACCATGCCTATGTGGTTTTGTTGTTTATACAAATGCCAAAACGATTCGATTCCGTGATAGCTTTGATGTCAAGGTGGGAGCTGAATTATACAAGTTACCAAGAGGAAGAATTATCTTTTGAACAATTGATGCCAGGCAAGAAGATAATGAGGTAATTAATTAATTAGTGATGATGACTTTCGCACAATAACCATTGCTGCTAGCAAATAAGACATAACCGTTGCAATTTCATGTCTATTAGTGAAGCATCTGGCAATGTTTCAGTGATATATTTTTTTGGCTTTGTTTTTGAGATACCAATGTGGGTGAGAGGGTCAGACAGAGAGATAAGAAAGTGTGAGAGTGACAAAGATGAAGAGAGAGAGAGAGAGAGAGAGAGAGAGAGAAGAGAGAGAGAGAGAGAGAGAGAGAGAGAAAGAGATACATTTTAATAAACTAATTTATAGTTTAACTTTTTTAATTTAATAATCATAGAGCAATAAATGATGATAGCCTACTTATTGCTTCCAAACTATTCCGGTAACCAATTTGACTTATGTTTTGAAAATGGGGAGTGGACCCGGTAGTTAGCATCTGCATCGCGCTCATAAAAGAATAGGCGCTGTTTGCGCAGCCGCTAGATTGATCGAACTCGACAAAATAAAATAAATAAATAAAACATAAACTCCGGCACTTGATATTCGGATGTGAGAGAGATGAGAGAGAGAAGAGAGGGTTAGTTGTGAAAGGAGAGATGGAAAGAGTGAAAGGAGATAGAAGAGAGCGAGAGAGAGAGACATAACTGTGTCGGCTAAAACTTTTTTTACAACCACTCTATCAGAATTGGGTAAATTCTCCGAAAAAAACTATTTTCCTCTAAAATTACAACTTAATTGTGCCTTATATTTTTCCACAGTTTCCAGCTAAAGGTAAGCAGAAAAATAATTTTAACGTGTGTACCTGACAAGCGGCATTTGGAAGTGCAGCAGCGCGAGCAGCGCAAGGAAGCTCTGGGGAGAAGCTCGAGCGGTGTTGATGATGTTGTCACTTTACTCGCCGCCGGCGTCGTGGTTGGGTGACTCTGATTCTCTCTCTGACCCAGGTCAGCGAGCTTCTCGGCAAGATGCGCCTTCGGTCGCCCCTTGGACTCACTCTGTCCTCTATTTTCAAATACTTCTTTCATTGTGCCCTTTGTACCTTCTTTCTATTTAATAAATATTGTTTCTAAACATCTATAGTTTATTCCTATTATGAGTTCCATTTTCGCAATAAGGGTTAATATTATGTTGATTCATAAATTTTGTTTATAATAAATCTGAAAGACAAGATCTGATCAATATGTAATGAGATCGACGGCCAATAAGAAAAATTAATCATTCTATGAGAGATTAAAAAAATGTCTTCTGCCAAAGTCTAAATTTATCTGCCCAATTCTACTGTACCCACAATAGTCTACTGCCCAAAGGCTTTCCAGCGCATCCCTCTTCAGTCTCGTCTCGAGACTGCGAGTGCATTTTGGAATTCCTTGAAAGTTCAGTTTTCGAATGTACTATCGTAATAAGCCTGTGCTTCCCTAAACAATCTTTTATAATTCATTCCTCTTTTTCTGAATGAATCGTAACTTCAGTAGGCTTAATTTACAAGCCTTATCTACGCCGTTTTCTAATTCCTTTAAAATTCCTGTCTAAACAATAAAAGGGTAAATTCGACTACCAAATCGGGCATAAATACTCGTACAATTAAGTGAAGCGACTGTATTATTGGGCATAGACTGAGATCGCAGAATTCAAGAATACAGGAGAAGGCCAGAGAGAGAGAGAGAGAGATAGAGAGAGAGAGAGAGAGAGAGAGAGAGAGAGAGAGAGATAGAGAGAGAGAAAGCCCCGATTCGTAATAAACTCGAGTGGATCAATGCACAAATATGTTATATTTCTATTCAAAACGGTCACATCAGAAGCAACCCGCCCCCTCTCTTAACAAGTTCTCTACTAACAATAAATTGTACAATGCATGCATCGAGTGGCCTAAGTATCGACGTTGCCATGGAAGGGAATCCTTTTGAAATTTGTATGGACCGTAAAACCACATATGAATGGTGTATGAGGAATTCTCTTCTTATGCTTAAAAACTAAATTTACAGGACCTCTCCGGTTAAAGTGCATATCAGAAGAAATTCCTCAGCCCCCCCCCTCCCCCCCTCCATGCCTTTTCTCTCTCCTTTACACCATCTCTCGGTGCGAAGAGAGCGCATGGAAATAGTGTGGGTAGAAGAAAGATCACCAGCCAGAGCGGTTCTTCAGTCAGTTCACAAATACTTCAATCTACATCAATCCAGACCGCATCAATTCAAAAATAAATCAAGCCGTCTAGTAAAAGTGGCGGCCACAGCGGAATAAAATAGAATAAAACAAAATTAAAACAAAACTCTAGCGCTTACAAAAGAAAAAAAAGTCTCACAATCGGGCACGATACAACGATTAATTAATTAATTAATTGTTAGATAAATAATTATGTTAAGAGCAAACATTTTCTCATAAATTCTAGTTTAAAAATATCCCTAATCTTTGCCCCCCCCCCCGCCTGCAGCGATTAGTACAGTTTTTGCTATTGAATCCAGATAATTGTTAAAAGTATTTTCAGTGATCAATTCTCAACAGCTTTGAACTTTCTTTATAGAACAAACCTTTTTTCTGTCACTTTTAGCCTCGAAAATATATTGAGTTTTTTTCTGTTAAAAAATATTTAAGTGTGTATAATATTCATAAAAATTCAAGACCTAGCGGGAACTTTCAAAATTCAAAATTGAAACTCCTCCCCGACCTGAACATCTGCCCGTTGAGCCGCTCGCTCCTGTACGCCGTCTTGAAGGTCTTCTCGGAAAAGTCAGGGAGTTCCTTGGCCTTTTCATCCAGTTCGAGAGGCTCGGAAGGCTCGCCCGACTTGGGGAAGTCAACAGCGATCGAGCACTTGCGGGCCAGGCCATCGCAGGTCTTGCTTAAATGGGGAGGGAGAGAGGGAGAGATGGGGGGGGGGGGAGACAGGGAGAGAGAGAGGGAGGGAGAGAGAGGGAGAGAGGGAGAGAGAGAGAGAGGTGGACGGAGAGTGAGAGACGCTGAGAGAGGGAGAGAGAGAGAGAGAGTAGAGATAGAGGAGAGAGAACAAAAGAGAGGAGAGAGAGAGGAAGAGAGAGAGAGTGAGAAAGAGAGAAAATGTTATAGAAAGAGATAAAGAGTAATTGAAAGAGTAAGCGAGAAAATAGGGAAAAGTTAATTTTTTATTAATAAATTCTGCATTAATAACGTTCACTGCTGATAATAAAAGAATCGTAATTTAAAAGATTTACAAGTTTAATAAAGAAACCTAATAATTAATTTATGAAGAGAACAAATAAAATTCACTCGAATTAATAAAATTCATTTTGTTCAGTATGTTTCTTTTATTATACACATGTCTATTTCCACTAACAATAAGCAATTATAAGCTTGCCTAATTACCTTTTACACGAGTTGCGTGCAAGAAATCCACCTGTTTCCTTTACTTTCAGCCTATTTGCCTACTCTCACTCTGTCTTTTATTTGCAAATACTTCTTTTATTGTATCCTTTTTACCCTTTTTTCTATATAACAAATATTATTTCTAAACATCAACAATTTATTCCAAACATGAATTCCATTTTCACAATAAGGATTTGCCTTTATAAATTTGTATTATGAATCTGAAAGACAGGACATGATCAATAGGTTGCCGGAAATATAAAATCAATTTATAAATGAAGTGCTAATTTATCGCCGATTCGGAATCAACTCGAATTGAAAAATGCACAAATCTTTTATATTTCAATCCGGCCATTAAAAGCGATTACAGCAGAAACCAACTCATTTTCTCTAATAACAATAGATTTTCAAAGAGAGAAATTGGGTTAATTATCGAAGGTGACATGGAAGGGTATCTTTTAAAATGTGTGCGGGCAGCAAAACCACATATGCATTGTGGATGAGAAATTGTCCCCATATGCTTTGCTTTAAACGTTTAAGGGCCTCTCCGGCGGATGTAAGTGCATATCAGAAGGATTTTCCTCTCTCCTTTCTCTCTCCTCTTTCCATTATCTCTCGACGTTCTCTTCTCTAGGCGCTGAGAAAGTTCTGTACATTAGCCGAGCACGCGAGAGCGCATGGAAATAGTACGTGAGGAAGAGAGAAAAAGAAGGAGGAGGAGGGAGGGAGGGGGCTTTCTTCTGATATGCACGTACAACATTCGCCGAAGCGGTCTTTTAAGCGAAATTCCTACTGGCTGGCCAAATAATTATTTTAGGTATTAACTTTAATACGCATAACCACATGGGTCAAGCATCAATTCATAAATATTTCAAGCCGCCTAGTGGAAGTGGCAACAGTGTAAACCACCGCCTCATCCTTTTACCAATTAAACCTCTAGCTCTCGATTTAAAACAAAACGATAGCGCTTATATATATAAAAAAAATTTTAAAAAAAATCACATTTTGAAATGCGTTACACATTAAGCGAAATTCCGGCTAGCCGACCTATGAATTTTTTTTACCCCGTTAGTCAAGTAGCCTTTTTTGAGGGATAAGTTTTTTTTTACAAGATCAAAATATTTTTTAATACACGCAAAATTCTTTTTGAATCCAGATATCTTTTTCAACTATATACCACGATCAATTCTCAGCCACGTCCTGAACAATCTTTTTTTTTTTGCGAAAATGGTCAGAGTGGAATGCGAGTTTATTATTTACATTTTACTGTCACTTTTAGAATCGAAAATGCATTGTCTTCTGAAAAAAATTTTAAAGTGGTGTAATATTCTTAAAAGTCAGGACTTGGCGGGAATGTTCAAAATTCAGACTCCTCCTCGACCTGTACGCCCGTTTATTCGGCCATGTCCACGGTGTGGAAAGGGAAAGGGGAAAGGGAATCATAGCGGAAACCACCATCGGTTCTCTTACAAAGTTTTCTACTAACAAAAAGAATAGATTTTGAGGCATGAGTGGATATTATTGGATTGGACATCGAAGAGTATCCTTTTAAAATTTGTCTAGACAGCAAAACCACATATGCATGGTGGATGAGAAATTGTCTTCTTATGCGTTATGTTAAACATTAAAGTACCTTACCGGCGAATGTACATACGTGCATATCAGAAGAAATTTCCTCTCTCCTTTTTCTCTCTTCTTTCCATTATCTCTCGTCGTTCTCTTCTCTGGGCGCTGAGAAAGTGCAGTACGTTGGAGGAGCACGCGAGAGCGCATGGAAATAGTGCGTGAGGAAGAGAGAAAAAGAAGGAGGAGGAGGGAGGGGGATTTCTTTCTTCTGTAAGAAGCGACCACCTCAGGCGGGGACACCGGAGACATTTTACCGAATTTCTGACAAGCCAACCGAATATTAATTTTTTGTATTAAATACACAAAGCTCCAAAGTTAAGATGCATCAACTCAAAAATATTTCAAGCCAGATTAGTAAAAGTGGAAACCACCGCCTGGTCCTTTTATCAATGAAACCTCTACCTCTAGATTTATAACAAAACGATAGCGCTTAAAAAAATCAAAAATCACATTTTGATATACGTTACACTTTCAGCGAAATTTCAACTGGCCGATCGATCAGGTATTTTGTATTCAAGACTCACGCAAGAGAAATAATAAGACCATGCCTATGTGGTTTTAGTGTTCATACAAAAATACTAAAAGGATTCCATTACATGTCAAGGTCGATTCTTGTCTCGAGCCTATTTTTTTGGACATTTGATGCTAACAATTATAAGACAAATAGAAGGGATTCGGTAATGGGGACTTTAGATTAATTAGATTAATAGCCGTTGCTGCTCGCAAATAAAGGATAAACAACAATTTCATTTGTATTTGTGAAGCATCTCACAAGGTTTCAGTGATAAATTTTTTGTGAACTCGTGCACTTGACCTTGTTCAGCACTGGGAAAAGATTGGGAGGATTGAAAGAGAAGAGAAAGAGAGAAAGAAAGAGAGAGAGAGCGAGAGAAAGAAAGAAGAAGACAGTGAATGTAAAAAAGAACGATTAATTAAAGGGAAGGCAAAAAAACTTAAGACATGTGAAATTACAGATGTGAAACAAAACTCTAGCGCATATTTGGATTTGCATTACATATTAATAGAAATTCCGACAGGCTTTGAATGTTTTTAAGCCACATAGTCAAGTAGACTTTTTAAAGAAAAGTTTTTTTCCAACGACATTTCGCATTCTGGACATTTTATATCATTAAAGCCTAAAAAAACAGGTATTATTGTATTTCTAGATAAATGTTTATTTAGCAAGATTTGATGCTTTAAAAATCTCTAATTTCGGCCCTGCTATCGAATTCAGATTTTTTCAAAATTATTATCAGGTGATAATTCTTAACAACTTTGAACTTACTTTATAGAACTAACCCTTTTTCTGTCACTTTTAGCCCTTTAAGACTAAAAAAAAACAGAATAAACTACTTCAATTATGCGGCATAGACAGGAAGAGTGTTAAAGAGTCAAAGGGGTTGATAGAGAGCGCGAGAGAGAGAGAGGGAGAGAAAGAGAGGAAGAGAGAGAGAGAAGAAGGAGAGAGAGAAATAAAGAGAAATAGAGAGAGAAACAGAGAGAGAGAGAGAGAGAGAGAGAGAGAGAGAGAGGGAGAGAGAAAGGGGAAAGGACAATGCTCATGCAGTAGAAATAAGAATGTAATTACTTTCCATCATGAATCTGTGGTTTTGGTGTCCGTTCAAAATTCAAAATGATACCATTCGATCTACCCTCGATGTTAAGCTTCTTTCCTGTAGTCACTCTCCAGTCCCATCTCTAGTCTGCGAGAGTAGATTGGTCTTCTTTTCAAATTCAGATTCAGAAAGCATAATGGTGTTAAAACAGTGTTTCCCTAACAATGCAGGACCTTTTTTTATTCTCTCCTTTGTTTGAATGCCATGACAGAAATAAAGTATACGTGAGAGATTGATGGCGGTCAGAGCCTTTTTCTGCGCTAAATCCACATTTTTAATAATAATAAAAAATATGTACTAAATACATAAATAGAAAAAGAACAAAGCAATACCAAATCGATGCTATCTTCAAAAAGACTTGTGTTGGCTCTCCTATTACATTTCATCGTTTATTTCATAACGAAATCAATTTATATGTATATGCATATATGGCCGGAAATATAAAATTAATGTTTAAATATAGTGCTAATTTATCGCCGATTCGGAATCAATTCGAATTGATAAATGCACAAATCTGTTATATTTCAATCCGGCCATTAAAAGCGATCACAGCGGAAACCAAGACGCGCCCGCTCTCTTGCCAATTTCTCTACTAGCAATAGATTCTCAAAGAGAGAGAGAATTTGTGTTAATTATCGGTGACATGGATGGGTATCTTTTAAAATGTGTACGGGCAGCAAAACCACATAATGCATTTTGGATGAGGAATTGTCTTCTTATGCGTTATTTTAAACATTAAAGGAGCTTTCCGGCTAATGTACGTGCATATCCGAAGAATTTTCCTCTCTCCTTTTTTCTCTCTTCTGTCCATTATCTCTCGACGTTTTCTTCTCTGGCGCTGAGAATGTGCTGTAAGTTGGACGAGCAGGCGAGAGCGCATGGAAATAGTGCGTATAAAAGAGAGAAAAAGGAGGAATAGTCATTTGTTTGCATTAACTTTAATAGACATAACTATATTATGAAGATCGAATCGATTCACAAATATTTCAAACTGACTAGTAGATGTGGCAACAGTGGACACCACCGCCTGGTCCTTTTTTCAGTAGATTTAAGACAAAACGCTAGCGCTTAAAAATCACATTTCAATATGAGTTATTTAAGCGAAATTTCAACTGGCCGACCGATCAGGTTTTTTGGCTCCCCAGTAAGTATTGTAAACTTTTTTTTAAAGAAATGTTTTAATAAAAAATATTAAAGCCTAGAAAAACACGTGCAATTTTTATATTCTAGATTAATTGCTAGTTTAAGACCAAAAACGTTTTCAAGAATTTTAGTTTTAAAAATCTAATCTCTCCCGCTGCGTGTAGGGATTGGCAATTTTTAAAAATTTAATCCAGATATTTTCAATCCATATTTTCCGCGATCATATCTCAACCACTTCAAATTTACATTTAGTAAAAGTGATCGGAGTGGAATGCTCAGTTCTACATATTTCGGCACTCCTACCCAAGGGTATGAAATATTTTCCAAAATTGTTTTTTTTGCTGAAACTTGTCCCAACACGGTTATATATTTCGTTTTGCTCAATTTTGCAGTTTTCTTTTTACGACAGGTTTACGGTATATCTGCTCCAAATAGGCTAGAAGCTCACTTCGGGAGATATTTGAGGCCAGGAAACAGAATATGAGGTCTACATCTTATTGCTAACATGAGTTCCATTTTCGAAATAAGGGGTCATACTACATATTTGCATTTATGTTCTATTATTGGTCTCTCTCTCTCTCTCTCTCCCGAGGCAGCGAGTATTCGACGGTGAGAACGCATTTAAAGCCTTGGAAGGTGACGTATAAAATAAACAGT
>CALZFC010000006.1:920000-932500 GCA_945643635.1 Allodiplogaster sudhausi
GAAATGAGAGAGAGAGAAATGTCACTACATTATCTAATGCAGATAGCCGAATGGGTGGGGTGGTGGCCTAGTGGTTAACGTGGGAAACTTGCGCGCGGGGGGTGGTGGTTCGGGTCCGGTCAGGAGCAAAATGTCTTTCTCTCTCTCTCTCTCTGTCTACTTCCAGGTACAATCGACGACAACGACTCCCAACATCTCAACGGATAACAGGTTAGCTAAATTATCGACTTTTGCGAACTTTATTTTGATTTTATTCTATTTAACTGTTGTTTTGGTCACAGAAGGGCCAAAAACAGTGAAATATTCCGTTCGCGAAAGTTAGATAATTAGCTAACCTGAGCCGCAGGATGGTGGGGGAAGTGATGAGAAGAGAGAGAGAGAGAGAGAGATGATAGAAGAGAGAGAGAGAGAGAGAGAAATGAGAGAGAGAGAAATGAGAGAGAGAGAGAGTGGCCTAGTGGTTAACGTGGGAAACTTGCGCGCGGGGGGTGGTGGTTCGGGTCCGGTCAGGAGCAAAATGTCTTTCTCTCTCTCTCTCTCTGTCTACTTCCAGGTACAATCGACGACAACGACTCCCAACATCTCAACGGATAACAGGTTAGCTAAATTATCGACTTTTGCGAACTTTATTTTGATTTTATTCTATTTAACTGTTGTTTTGGTCACAGAAGGGCCAAAAACAGTGAAATATTCCGTTCGCGAAAGTTAGATAATTAGCTAACCTGAGCCGCAGGATGGTGGGGGAAGTGATGAGAAGAGAGAGAGAGAGAGAGAGAGATGATAGAAGAGAGAGAGAGAGAGAGAGAGAAATGAGAGAGAGAGAAATGAGAGAGAGAGAGAGAAAGAGGAGGGGGGGGTTTGAAGGTGCAGGTGCTGCTTGCTGACAGACGAAAGCGTTAGTCTTAACGCTTTGCCCTCGCCTCCGCCTTCTAACGCTTTCATACCCAACGATTTCAAACCAACGATTTGAAATGACCCGATTCCTACGGTCCTAACCGTTATGAGGAATTTTGACGATTCAAACCGTAGCCAGGAGCGTTGATCTTAACGCTTTCTTTTCTTGTGTGAAGTGAGAGAGAGAAGAAGAAGAAGAAGAAGTATTGAGTACATACATACCTACTGTAATTACACATTTATATGTTGTAAAATAAATAGGCAGATTGATAAAGAGCCAAAAACGGAGTTGAGAGACTGAGTGTTGGAGAGCGAGCGAGAGAGAGAGAGAGAGAAAGAGAGAGAGCGAAAGAAAAGGAGGGAGATTGCATCTCAGTACTGTTATTTTCTGTCATTTCTAGTCTATAAAAATAGTGATTTTTTCTCTTGAAAAAAACTAAATAATATTCTTAAGAATTCAAAACTTTGCGGGAATTCAAAATTCAAATTCAATCTCCTCAACTTCCTGAACATCTGCCAGTTGAGCCGCTCCCTCCTGTACGCCTGCTTGAAGGTCTTCTCGGCAAAGTCAGGGAGTTCCTTGGCCTTTTCATCCAGTTCGACAGGCTCGGAAGGCTCGCCCGACTTGGGGAATTCAACGGGAGCACTTGCGGCCTTCGAATATCTTGCTGAAATGGGGAGGGAGAGAGAGAGAGAGAAGGGGAGAGAGGAGAGAGATAAAGAGAGAGAGACAGAGAGAGAAAGAGAGAGAGAGAGCGATAGAGATAGAGAGGGAAAGGGGACGGGCTTTCGCAAGAGAAATACGAAGACAATTCCATCCCACCATGCCCATGTGGTTTTGATGTCCATACAAATTTCAAAACTATGCCATTCACCTCACTTCGATTTCGATCTCGTGGCCGTTTCAGTAGATCACTTTTCAATCTCGTCTCTAGTTTGCCAAAACTGTCTGATTTTCTTGTCAAGTTCACTTTTCGAGTTTATTTTTTATGATTCTTTCCTCACTGTGAATGCATCTTAACTCCTGTACATACCGAATAGCGTTTTATCGAAGCCGTTTTCCAATTCCTTTAAAACTCCATTCTAACAATAAGCAAGGGTAATTAGACAACTAAAGCGCACAGAAATACACGTATAATTAAGTGAAACTACGGTATTTTCGGGTACCGACTGAGATCACAGAATTAAAGGATATAAGCCGTCAAGCTGGGAGCGGTCAGAGAGCATGCCGATAAAACGGGAAAAATACAAGTATAAACTAGAAGAAGATTACACTAAAAAAGAACACTTCTGAACACCTTATAATGTAGACAGATAATAAGAAAACAACGATCTCATGGATATTAATACGATCTCTCTCTCTCTCTCTCTCTTTCTCTCTCTCCTCTCTTCTCCTGTACAGAGAGTGTGAGATATTATTAGGAATGTTGAGAAGATATGCAAGAGAGTGAGAGAGAGAGAGAGAGAGAGAGAGAAAGGGGGGGGGGGAGAGCGAAAGGGAATGGAAGGGTAACGAGAATGGGAAAAAGGTAGGCAGCAAACAAGGGAGGCGACCAGAGGAGGGAAAAGACACAACCGAAGAATGTGGTTCTGTGGAATATCCGTGTTTTTATTCGAGCTCTATAGATCTTTCCAGAAATTCGCAAATTAAGTTTAACATAAATATTGCAAAATTCTGTACTTTATGGAGAATATATATGACAAGCAGAAATAACTAAGACGATAGGCAAATTAGACATTTTATTTATTTATTCACGGATCAAATAATGATACATGAATACATAAATAAATAGTGTTAATTTGCCTATCGTCCTACATACGTCTGCTTGTCATATACATTCTCCATAAAGTACTGAATATTGCAATATTTATGTTAAATTTAATTTGCGTATTTCTGGAAAGATCTGCGGATTCATAACAAAAAGCACGAATGTCCAGCAGAGCCACATTCTTCGCTTCCGTCTTCCTCTCCTCTGGTCGCCTTCATTGTTAGCTGCCTCCCTTTTTCCTTCTCTCTCGTTCCCCTCCCATTTCCCCCTGTCTCTTTTTCTCTCCCCTTCTCTCTATCTCTCTTGCCTATCTTTCTCGCATTCCAGATACTGTCTCACCTTCTCTCTCTCTATCTCTCTCTCTCCCTCTCTTTCTTTCTCTCTCTCTAGGAAAGATGTCTCGCTTCCTCTTCCTCCTCCCTCTCTTCGTCCTCTTCGCTCTGGCAATCAGAGAACTCGACCCCATTAGTATCAGGATCGATGAGGAAGTTCGAGTCAGTCTCATCTATTGTGAACCCAAGCCGTCTGTTGCAACCTTGTAAAGACTTATAAAAGTGCGATAGTAATTAACTTAATCAATCTGTTAATTATATATATATATATATATATATATCCCATATGCCCTTCTTTATTTCATACATTTCCTCGCATTTTATGGAATGAACATTATTACAGCGTAAAGTGCAAAAAGTGTGAGGAAAATGAGCTGAACCTCCATCTCGGAAAGTCCTATAAAGTTGCCCAGGTACCAGTTTTGAGGCTAAAAAGGGCAGGGGAAAACGCATAAAAAGGGATGGATGATTTACAATTAGATTCACACAGCGCGGAAGAGAGGAATGACATTCACCTACGACGTTGATCTCGTGCAGAGAGTGCCCTGCGACAGGTAGGCAGAGAGAGAGAGATAGAGAGAGAGAGAGAGAGGGAGAGAGAGAGGGGAACTTTTCTAATCATTTCGCTCCAATCAATCTCTTGAGTCTACCATCACACTTTGGTCTGAATTGAGATGTGATGGAAACCTTTCTTATGTGTTCGTTCGTTCAGGTCGGACAAGAGTGACTGCAGTGACAAGCATGAGTTCGTCGAGTACGAAATCTCCCGCCACGAGCCCTCCAGCCCTAAGCACGGCGGAGTTGCCTACAAGTTCAACAAAGTCGCTGATATCCCGTCAAACCAGCAACGCTGAACCTCCCTCCAACCACCTTTCAATGTTCAATAAATTTGTGTTTGATTATTAACTTTTTGAAATGAGGGAAAAGCATTCGCATAACAGTATGAAACTAAAAAAAGAATCGACTGAGATATGGAAGTGAAGTAATGGTTGAAACGATATTACATACGAATATTATCGCAAGACGTTTTATTTGGAGAGGTGTAATTTTCGCTATTTACATACGTTCCGGGTTTTGACGATGCCACAGCAAATGTTCGGAAAGTTAAAATAAGCCCAATTTGAATTTGAATTTCCAAGCCGCATCGCTCTAGATCACTCTCGCCAAAGGGCTCGAATTCGATGCTGAGTATGTCGACTCCTTTAAGCAGCGAAATATCTCATGATCACTCTCGCTGCAGTTGTTTCGCGTAGTTTTCGTCGTCCAGTTTACTTGAGATATCTTGTAATACGTGCGCTGTCTCACTTTCACTGAATTTCATTTTCGGACTCTCCTTAATTCCCGTTTCTGTCACAACTATATGCAAATGAGATGAAGAAGAAAAGTGAAAATGCTCACGCAAGAGAAGTAAGAAAACATTTTCTATCCACCATGCATAAGTGGTTTTGATGTCCATACAAATTCCAAAATGATGAAGTTGCATTACAACTTCGATGGTCTGTTCGGCGCGACGAGGAAAAAAAAAGTTTTTTGATACTATATATAGTATAGAAGGGGAGTGTGGGCGAGATAACTAACTCCCTCTTTCCCTCTCCTCCCTCTCCACCTCCCCTTCTCTCCACCCTCCTCAATCTTTCTCTCTCTCTCTCTCTCTCTCTCTCTGAGAGAGAGGAAGATAGAGAGAGAGAGAGTCAGAGAAAGAGATAGAGTAAAAGGGAGACAGTGAGATAGAAAGAGGGAAAAGGTACAAATGCTCACCAAAGAGAAATAAAAATGCAATTCGCTTCCACAATGCCTATGTGATTTTGGTGTCTGTACAAATTTCCAAACGATACCATTCCATCTCAACATCGATCCTTCCTTCAATTCCCGTCAAAGCAATAAACTATTAAATTCGACTACAAAATCGAATAGAAATACTCGTAAAATTAAGTGAATCTACGGTATTTTCGGGCACAGACTGAGATCATAGAAATAAAGAATACAGAAGAGGAGCTGTTTAAGCAAGAGGGCGGTCAGAGAGCAAGATAAGTTTTCCAAAGCTACAAAAGGTTATTGTGACGATAAAACGAAAAAAATATATAACTATTACTAAAGGACTTTGTTCTCACACCCTTCGTTATATAACTGGAGATAATGAATAAAAAGAACAATTATTCTATGGTCATACCAAAAAAAAAACACTTCTGAACACCTGATTATGTAGACTTATAACAAGAATATAACGATCTCATAGATATTAATACATCTCCATATCTCTCACTTTCTCTCACTCGTAATTGAGGGGAGGAGAGAGAGAGAGAGAGTGTGTGTGTGTGTTAGAAGGTGGGAGAGAGAGACAGAAAGAGAGAGACAGAGAGACAGAGATACAGAGAGTGTGTTAGAATTCGGGAGAGAGAGAGAGAGACAGAAACAGGGAGACAGAGACAGACACAGAGAGAGAGAGAGACAGTGAAAGAGAGAGGAGCGAGATAGAAAAATAGAGGGAGAGAGCGCGAGAGAGAGAGAGAGTTAGAAGGTGAGACGGAGAGACAGAGCGACAAGGAGAGAGAGAGAGAGAGAGAGAGAGAGAGAGAGAAAGAGAGAGAGAGAGAAAGAGAGAGAGAGAGAGAAAGAGAAAGTTAAAGAATGAGAGAGAGAGCGAAATAAGAAGACAATTCCTCTCCATCATGCACATGTGGTTTTCGTGTCCATCGAAATTTCAAAACGATGTCATTCCATCGAACTCCGATTGTTGCTCTCTTACCTTTTCCAGTACCGCCCTCTTCAGTCTGTAAAATCTACTCCGCGAGAGCAGATTTTTCAAGTGCCGTTTTTGAGGTTCGTTTTATGATTTTTTTTGAGGTTCGTTTTATGATTTTTTTTCCTTTTTTTTCGTTCATTAACACTCATTTAGAATCTGTTACTATGTAAATTGCCCTTCTCACACATTTCAAACAACACAATTAACAGTCTGTGAATGAGGGCGAAAGACGATTGCCCACTCTTCCACTATTTTCTTCATTTATAGTGTTAATGATTCGAAAAAACACTTCTCATTAATCGAGATTTATATAGGGACAAGGAGAGAGATGAGAGAGAAAGAGAGGTGAGAGGGAGAGAAAAGAACATCGTTGCGCAAATGCCACCCCCCCCCTTTATCACTACATTATCTAATGCAGATAGCCGAATGGGTGGGGTGGTGGCCTAGTGGTTAACGTGGGAAACTTGCGCGCGGGGGTGGTGGTTCGGGTCCGGTCAGGAGCAAAATGTCTTTCTCTCTCTCTCTCTCTGTCTACTTCCAGGTACAATCGACGACAACGACTCCCAACATCTCAACGGATAACAGGTTAGCTAAATTATCGACTTTTGCGAACTTTATTTTGATTTTATTCTATTTAACTGTTGTTTTGGTCACAGAAGGGCCAAAAACAGTGAAATATTCCGTTCGCGAAAGTTAGATAATTAGCTAACCTGAGCCGCAGGATGGTGGGGGAAGTGATGAGAAGAGAGAGAGAGAGAGAGAGAGAGATGATAGAAGAGAGAGAGAGAGAGAGAGAAATGAGAGAGAGAGAAATGAGAGAGAGAGAGAGTGGCCTAGTGGTTAACGTGGGAAACTTGCGCGCGGGGGGTGGTGGTTCGGGTCCGGTCAGGAGCAAAATGTCTTTCTCTCTCTCTCTCTCTGTCTACTTCCAGGTACAATCGACGACAACGACTCCCAACATCTCAACGGATAACAGGTTAGCTAAATTATCGACTTTTGCGAACTTTATTTTGATTTTATTCTATTTAACTGTTGTTTTGGTCACAGAAGGGCCAAAAACAGTGAAATATTCCGTTCGCGAAAGTTAGATAATTAGCTAACCTGAGCCGCAGGATGGTGGGGGAAGTGATGAGAAGAGAGAGAGAGAGAGAGAGAGAGATGATAGAAGAGAGAGAGAGAGAGAGAGAGAAATGAGAGAGAGAGAAATGAGAGAGAGAGAGAGAAAGAGGAGGGGGCGGGGGGGTTTGAAGGTGCAGGTGCTGCTTGCTGACAGACGAAAGCGTTAGTCTTAACGCTTTGCCCTCGCCTCCGCCTTCTAACGCTTTCATACCCAACGATTTCAAACCAACGATTTGAAATGACCCGATTCCTACGGTCCTAACCGTTATGAGGAATTTTGACGATTCAAACCGTAGCCAGGAGCGTTGATCTTAACGCTTTCTTTTCTTGTGTGAAGTGAGAGAGAGAAGAAGAAGAAGAAGAAGTATTGAGTACATACATACCTACTGTAATTACACATTTATATGTTGTAAAATAAATAGGCAGATTGATAAAGAGCCAAAAACGGAGTTGAGAGACTGAGTGTTGGAGAGCGAGCGAGAGAGAGAGAGAGAGAGAGAGAAAGAGCGAAAGAAAAGGAGGGAGATTGCATCTCAACTTCGATAGTACTGTTATTTTCTGTCATTTCTAGTCTATAAAAATAGTGATTTTTTTCTCTTGAAAAAAACTAAATAATATTCTTAAGAATTCAAAACTTTGCGGGAATTCAAAATTCAAAATTCAATCTCCTCAACTTCCTGAACATCTGCCAGTTGAGCCGCTCCCTCCTGTACGCCTGTACGCCTGCTTGAAGGTCTTCTCGGCAAAGTCAGGGAGTTCCTTGGCCTTTTCATCCAGTTCGACAGGCTCGGAAGGCTCGCCCGACTTGGGGAATTCAACGGGAGCACTTGCGGCCTTCGAATATCTTGCTGAAATGGGGAGGGAGAGAGAGAGAGGAAGTGGGAGAGAGGAGAGAGATAAAGAGAGAGAGACAGAGAGAGAAAGAGAGAGAGAGAGCGATAGAGATAGAGAGGGAAAGGGGACGGGCTTTCGCAAGAGAAATACGAAGACAATTCCATCCCACCATGCCCATGTGGTTTTGATGTCCATACAAATTTCAAAACTATGCCATTTCACCTCACTTCGATTTCGATCTCGTGGCCGTTTCAGTAGATCACTTTTCAATCTCGTCTCTAGTTTGCCAAAACTGTCTGATTTTCTTGTCAAGTTCACTTTTCGAGTTTATTTTTTATGATTCTTTCCTCACTGTGAATGCATCTTAACTCCTGTACATACCGAATAGCGTTTTATCGAAGCCGTTTTCCAATTCCTTTAAAACTCCATTCTAACAATAAGCAAGGGTAATTAGACAACTAAAGCGCACAGAAATACACGTATAATTAAGTGAAACTACGGTATTTTCGGGTACCGACTGAGATCACAGAATTAAAGGATATAAGCCGTCAAGCTAGGGAGCGGTCAGAGAGCATGCCGATAAAACGGGAAAAATACAAGTATAACTAGAAGAAGATTACACTAAAAAAGAACACTTCTGAACACCTTATAATGTAGACAGATAATAAGAAAACAACGATCTCATGGATATTAATACGATCTCTCTCTCTCTCTCTCTTTCTCTCTCTTCTCTCTTCTCCTGTACAGAGAGTGTGAGATATTATTAGGAATGTGAGGAAGATATGCAAGAGAGTGAGAGAGAGAGAGAGAGAGAGAGAGAAAGGGGGGGGAGAGCGAAAGGGAAATGGAAGGGTAACGAGAATGGGAAAAAGGTAGGCAGCAAACAAGGGAGGCGACCAGAGGAGAGGAAGACACAACCGAAGAATGTGGTTCTGTTGAATATCCGTGTTTTTTTCGAGCTCTATAGATCTTTCCAGAAATTCGCAAATTAAGTTTAACATAAATATTGCAAAATTCTGTACTTTATGGAGAATATATATGACAAGCAGAAATAACTAAGACGATAGGCAAATTAGACAATATTTATTTATTTATTCACGGATCAAATAATGATACATGAATACATAAATAAATATTGTCTAATTTGCCTATCGTCCTACATACGTCTGCTTGTCATATACATTCTCCATAAAGTACTGAATATTGCAATATTTATGTTAAATTTAATTTGCGTATTTCTGGAAAGATCTGCGGATTCATAACAAAAGCACGAATGTCCAGCAGAGCCACATTCTTCGCTTCCGTCTTCCTCTCCTCTGGTCGCCTTCATTGTTAGCTGCCTCCCTTTTTCCTTCTCTCTCGTTCCCCTCCCATTTCCCCCTGTCTCTTTTTCTCTCCCCTTCTCTCTATCTCTCTTGCCTATCTTTCTCGCATTCCAGATACTGTCTCACCTTCTCTCTCTCTATCTCTCTCTCTCCCTCTCTTTCTTTCTCTCTCTCTAGGAAAGATGTCTCGCTTCCTCTTCCTCCTCCCTCTCTTCTCTCTTCGTCCTCTTCGCTCTGGCAATCAGAGAACTCGACCCCATTA
This sequence comes from Allodiplogaster sudhausi, assembly GCA_945643635.1. NCBI lineage: Eukaryota > Metazoa > Nematoda > Chromadorea > Rhabditida > Diplogasteridae > Allodiplogaster > Allodiplogaster sudhausi. Next base: position 929,279 of record CALZFC010000006.1, read on the forward strand.
GTATCAGGATCGATGAGGAAGTTCGAGTCAGTCTCATCTATTGTGAACCCAAGCCGTCTGTTGCAACCTTGTAAAGACTTATAAAAGTGCGATAGTAATTAACTTAATCAATCTGTTAATTATATATATATATATATATATATATCCCATATGCCCTTCTTTATTTCATACATTTCCTCGCATTTTATGGAATGAACATTATTACAGCGTAAAGTGCAAAAAGTGTGAGGAAAATGAGCTGAACCTCCATCTCGGAAAGTCCTATAAAGTTGCCCAGGTACCAGTTTTGAGGCTAAAAAGGGCAGGGGAAAACGCATAAAAAGGATGGATGATTTACAATTAGATTCACACAGCGCGGAAGAGAGGAATGACATTCACCTACGACGTTGATCTCGTGCAGAGAGTGCCCTGCGACAGGTAGGCAGAGAGAGAGAGAGATAGAGAGAGAGAGAGAGGGAGAGAGAGAGGGGAACTTTTCTAATCATTTCGCTCCAATCAATCTCTTGAGTCTACCATCACACTTTGGTCTGAATTGAGATGTGATGGAAACCTTTCTTATGTGTTCGTTCGTTCAGGTCGGACAAGAGTGACTGCAGTGACAAGCATGAGTTCGTCGAGTACGAAATCTCCCGCCACGAGCCCTCCAGCCCTAAGCACGGCGGAGTTGCCTACAAGTTCAACAAAGTCGCTGATATCCCGTCAAACCAGCAACGCTGAACCTCCCTCCAACCACCTTTCAATGCCCAATAAATTTGTGTTTGATTATTAACTTTTTGAAATGAGGGGAAAAGCATTCGCATAACAGTATGAAACTAAAGAAAAGAATCGACTGAGATATGGAAGTGAAGTAATGGTTGAAACGATATTACATACGAATATTATCGCAAGACGTTTTATTTGGAGAGGTGTAATTTTCGCTATTTACATACGTTCCGGGTTTTGACGATGCCACAGCAAATGTTCGGAAAGTTAAAATAAGCCCAATTTGAATTTGAATTTCCAAGCCGCATCGCTCTAGATCACTCTCGCCAAAGGGCTCGAATTCGATGCTGAGTATGTCGACTCCTTTAAGCAGCGAAATATCTCATGATCACTCTCGCTGCAGTTGTTTCGCGTAGTTTTCGTCGTCCAGTTTACTTGAGATATCTTGTAATACGTGCGCTGTCTCACTTTCACTGAATTTCATTTTCGGACTCTCCTTAATTCCCGTTTCTGTCACAACTATATGCAAATGAGATGAAGAAGAAAAGTGAAAATGCTCACGCAAGAGAAGTAAGAAAACATTTTCTATCCACCATGCATAAGTGGTTTTGATGTCCATACAAATTCCAAATGATGAAGTTGCATTACAACTTCGATGGTCTGTTCGGCGCGACGAGGAAAAAAAAATTTTTTTGATACTTCATATAGTATAGAAGGGGAGTGTGGGCGAGATAACTAACTCCCTCTTTCCCTCTCCTCCCTCTCCACCTCCCCTTCTCTCCACCCTCCTCAATCTTTCTCTCTCTCTCCTCTCTCTCTCTCTCTCTGAGAGAGAGGAAGATAGAGAGAGAGAGAGTCAGAGAAAGAGATAGAGTAAAAGGGAGACAGTGAGATAGAAAGAGGGAAAAGGTACAAATGCTCACCAAAGAGAAATAAATGCAATTCGCTTCCACAATGCCTATGTGATTTTGGTGTCTGTACAAATTTCCAAACGATACCATTCCATCTCAACATCGATCCTTCCTTCAATTCCCGTCAAAGCAATAAACTATTAAATTCGACTACAAAATCGAATAGAAATACTCGTAAAATTAAGTGAATCTACGGTATTTTCGGGCACAGACTGAGATCATAGAAATAAAGAATACAGAAGAGGAGCTGTTTAAGCAAGAGGGCGGGTCAGAGAGCAAGATAAGTTTTCCAAAGCTACAAAAGGTTATTGTGACGATAAAACGAAAAAAATATATAACTATTACTAAAGGACTTTGTTCTCACACCCTTCGTTATATACTGGAGATAATGAATAAAAAGAACATTATTCTATGGTCATACCAAAAAAAAACACTTCTGAACACCTGATTATGTAGACTTATAACAAGAATAAACGATCTCATAGATATTAATACATCTCCATATCTCTCACTTTCTCTCACTCGTAATTGAGGGGAGGAGAGAGAGAGAGAGAGTGTGTGTGGGTTAGAAGGTGGGAGAGAGAGACAGAAAGAGAGAGACAGAGAGACAGAGATACAGAGAGTGTGTTAGAATTCGGGAGAGAGAGAGAGACAGAAACAGGGAGACAGAGACAGACACAGAGAGAGAGAGAGACAGTGAAAGAGAGAGGAGCGAGATAGAAAAATAGAGGGAGAGAGCGCGAGAGAGACAGAGAGTTAGAAGGTGAGACGGAGAGACAGAGCGACAAGGAGAGAGAGAGAGAGAGAGAGAGAGAGAGAGAAAGAGAGAGAGAGAGAAAGAGAGAGAGAGAGAGAAAGAGAAAGTTAAAGAATGAGAGAGAGAGCGAAATAAGAAGACAATTCCTCTCCATCATGCACATGTGGTTTTCGTGTCCATCGAAATTTCAAAACGATGTCATTCCATCGAACTCCGATTGTTGCTCTCTTACCTTTTCCAGTACCGCCCTCTTCAGTCTGTAAAATCTACTCCGCGAGAGCAGATTTTTCAAGTGCCGTTTTTGAGGTTCGTTTTATGATTTTTTTTCCTCTGTGTGAATGCTTTTTAATGTCAGTACATATCGGAAAGTGTTTAATCTACACCCCTTTTCCAAATCCTTTAAAAGTCCATTCTAACAAAAAGCAATAAAATAGTAAATTCGGCCACTAAATCGCACAGAAATACTCGTAAAATAAGTGAAACTACGGTATTTCCCCGGGCACAGACTGAGATCACAGAACTAAAGGATACAGGAGAGAAGAGGCGTGCAGAGAGCAAAATAAGTTTTGCAAAGCTAAATTGATTACACGGTGATCACACAAGAACGGAAAGCCTTTCGGGGCAAAATTGTGCCGATAAAACGAAAAAAAAAATACAAGTACAACTAGAAGAATATGTTTTGAAACACTTCATGCTATAACTGGAGATAATGAATAAAAAGAGCAATTATTTTCAGATCATACCAAAAAATAACTCTTCTAATACCTAATGATACGATAACAAGAACACAATGATCTCATGGACATGAATATGATCTCTCTCGCTCTTTCTCTTTCTCGCTCGCGCTCTCTC
>CALZFC010000006.1:947500-962500 GCA_945643635.1 Allodiplogaster sudhausi
TAAATAAAACCTGAATCTCGGAAGCATATTGATTCCTGAGTTTGATCGTTTTCCTTCTCCTTGACATGTCGCCGTCCCAGGGATCTTCCGTAGGGTGTAGAGCATTTAAAAATTTTTGTTTTATTCTTAATTTAAAAAAGTCATAGTCTATTTATTTATTTTTTCTGCATGAAAAATCTAAATTTTTTAAACAAATAATAGGCATTAGAAGAATAAATAAATACAAATATATAAAAAAGAATTTTTAATGACCAAATCGATGTTATCATCAAATAGACTCGTGCTCTTCTCGCACAGCTGAATGACATCTTCGATCCGCTTGACTCTCCTAAAAAAAATCATCATTAATTTCACTCAAAATCAATTTGCAAATGTATATATGGCGGGAAATTTAAAATCAATTTATAATATAAAGTTCAAATTTCGCCGATTCGTCGTGGTGGAAGCAATGCACACATATTCATAGCGGTCAGCGCGCAAGCCGCCGCGCCAACTCTCTTTCCAAGTTCTTATCTAACAATAGAATTGTGGCAAATGAATATCGAATTGACATAGAAGGGTATGGTTTTTGAGTTGTGTGCGGACAGCAAAACCACATATATGCCGTGGTGGAAATAAATCGTCGTCTCATGATTTTCTTTAAACATTAAAGGACCTCTCCGGCGAATGTACGTGCATATCACAAGAAATTTCCTTCCTCCTTTTACTCTTGGCATGAATTGTAGTCTAAAAAATCTCTAATCTCTGCCCTGCCGGCACCGATTCGCAAAATGCTTTTTACTAAACCCTGATATTTTCAAATTATTCTCAAAGATCAATTCTGAACAACTTCGAACTAATTTATAAAGAACTAACCCTTTTTCTGTCATTTTAGCCCTTTTAGACTAAAAACAAAAAAAACACGTGCGGGTGTGTTAAATCAGAAAAAACAATTCAAGACTTGGCGGGAATATCTAAAATTCAAAATTGAAACTCCTCCCCGACCTGAACATCTGCCCGTTGAGCCGCTCGCTCCTGTACGCCTGCTTGAAGGTTTCTCGGCAAAGTCAGGGAGTTCCTTGGCCTTTTCATCCAGTTCGAGAGGCTCGGAAGGCTCGCCCGACTTGGGGAAGTCAACGGCGATCGAGCACTTGCGGGTCAGGCCATCGCAGGTCTTGCTGAAATGGGAGAGAGAGAGAGAGAGAGAGATGGGGGAGGGGGAGACAGGGAGAGAGAGAGAGGGAGGGAGAGAGAGGGAGAGAGTGGGAGATAGAGAGAGAGAGAGAGAGAGAGAGAGGGAGGAGAGAGAGGGAGAGAGGGAGAGGGACAGAGTGGTGGAAAGAGAAATAGGGAGAGTAGAGGGTGGGAGAGATAGGGAGAGAGTGAGGAAGAGAAGGGGAGAGAGAGGGAGAGAGAAAGAAAGTGAGAGAGAGCGAGTGGAGAGATAGAGGAGAGAGAGCGAAAAAGAGAGTGGGGAGGGGGGGAAGAGAGTTGACGGGAGAGAGCGAGAGAGAGAGAGAGAGAGAGAGAGAGAGAGGAGGGAGAGAGAGGGAGAGAGGGAGAGGGACAGAGTGGTGGAAAGAGAAATAGGGAGAGTAGAGGGTGGGAGAGATAGGGAGAGAGTGAGGAAGAGAAGGGGAGAGAGAGGGAGAGAGAAAGAAAGTGAGAGAGAGAGAGTGGAGAGATAGAGGAGAGAGAGCGAAAAAGAGAGTGGGGAGGGGGGGAAGAGAGTGGACGGGAGAGAGCGAGAGAGAGAGAGAGAGAGAAAGAGAGAAAGAGTTACAGAAGGAGATAATGAGAATTGAAAGAGTGAGAGAGAAAATGGGGACAGGGTTGCTCACGGAAGAGAAATAAGGAGACAGTTCCTTTCCACAATGTCTATGTGGTTTTTAATGTCCATACAAATGTAAAAGCAAGGAAAATGCTTCTTAATTTCGGTAACTTCTTCGTGGACTATTTTATAAAATGAAAAAAAAATTTTTTTTTTTAGCAAAAACTTGTATTGACGAGAGAGAGAGAGAGATATTGAAAAAAAAGAAATAAAATGAAAGAATGAGAGAGAGAAGAGGGAAGGGTGGCAATGCTCACGAAAGAAAAATAAGATGACCAACTCCCTCTTCACCATGCACATGTGGTTTTATGTCCGTACAAAATTCAAAAGGATGCCATTCATCCCAAGTTTGATCTTCGTGCGAGATAACGTGTGTATATGTTTAAAAATGAAAAACATAATTTTTTGAACAATAGCTGTCACAGGTCTATAAAGAAGAATCAAAATGCAGGCCGACCGAGGGAGAGAAGAATGAGAAAGGGAGGTCGAGTGTTATAGAGCCAACGAGGTTGAGAGAGAGAGAGGGAGAGTGAGAGAAAGAGAGAAAGAGAGAGAGCACTGACTGGAAGAGTCCTTCTTGTCTGCCATATAAAGATGAGCATTCGACACCATTCCAATGGCGTCTTGCTGGAGGTACTTCAGGAAGAAATCGGCCATGTCCTCGGTCTGGAGAGTTGCAAATTTAGGAGGAGAGAGAGAGGGTGCTAGAGAGAGAGAGAGAGAGAAAGAAGGTGAGAGAAAAAACAGAGAGAGAGAAAGAAGGTGGGAGAAAAAACAGGAGAGAGAGAGAGAAAGAGGAGAGAGAGAGAGAGAGAGAGAGAAACAGAGAGAGAGAGAGAGCGAAGAAAAGAAAAAAAGAGAGAGAGAGAGAGAGAGAGAGAGAAAGAGAGCGAGAGTAAATCTCCCAACCGTAGGCGTGAACTCGTATTGCTGCGCGCTCATCTTCGGAAGATCATGGCTTCCTCGTTGTGGTCGAACATGAGATCCGGGTCGAAGATCACTGAGTACTCGTCGCCATCCAGGTCACCGCCTAAGCAAAGGGGGTACTGTAGGCATACCGAAAATCAAGAATTAGAGCACCGTAAATCAATAATTAGACACAAAAAAGCCGTTCCTCTGATTCTACCGTACTCCCCTGCTGTACCGTACTCCCCTGCGTACCGTACTCCCCTGCTGTACCGTACTCCCCTGCTGTACCGTACTCCCCTGCTGTACCGTACTCCCCTTGCTGTATCGTACTCCCTTCTTTACCGTATACTCTTCCTGCTACCTTATACGTACTCCCCTGCTCTACTGTACCCGCCATCTCGTCGGGATGCGGCCTCGGTCCGTATCGCGGGAATACGATGACATCGATGAGGTGGGCGAGTGCCGGCTGCCAGACCGCGGTGAAAACGCGACATCGCCAGGCGAGTGGCACGGGTTCTTCGAGACGAGCACCTTGCCTATGGAAATATTTAAATAATAATATTTAACTAAACTTTACTCTTCATTTAAACATCAGTCTTTTAACATTGATTAATGAAATAGTATTCTTCATTTAAGTATACACCTTTACCTGTATACTGTTTTGTGACCTGTCATAATGATGTAACCAAAGCTCTCATTATCACTGATTAGTAAATAGGAACAGTTTGGCTGAAAACCACCGATACCTACTCGAGATATCAAATGGATCTCTTATTATACATATACTAGTAAAAACCACTGACCTATCGATCACTTTCAAGTTAAAGTCTTTATTTGGTTTGGTGCTTGAAAAACTAGTCAATCTCTCCATCAAAGAACAGGAAACTCTTTTTCCAATGAGTCTTACCGAAACGTATACCCAGAGAAAATGTAAATTTATAAATCAATTCTAACCAAAATGTATAGGTTGTAGATAAATGCTACGAAAATTTCTATGCTCTAATTATATTTTGTTTAATTACAAACATGAGCTTCTCAAATTGAAATTGCTAAAATCTGCTGAACAATTAAAGGCACCACACCCCACGAAAACCACCTGGCTGCTTTTCATATTTGAAAAGCATTTTTAACATCTATGCCAACCGAAATACAGACCACCACAATATTTCTGTTGATCAAATAATAAAATTACATTTTTTTAATGCTTTTATTTAGTTTTATTTGAGAAACCATTAAAAGGAGAGTGTCCAAGAACATTGCTCCTTTAATAAGTCAAGAAAGATCCTGACCAAGATGTAGCACTGGCTGGTCGGAAGGGTTGCGTATGCCGGGCGAGTACTGGACGAAGACTTGGCCCGCCTGCAGCAGCCCCGTCTCATCCAGAACACCGTACATGCAACGGCCGACAGAGGCAGGCAGCTCCAGTTTCGCCTCAATTTATATTCATTCATAAATGGAGAGAGGAGAGGAGAGAGAGAGAGAGAGAGAGAGAGAGAAAGAGAGAGAGCGTGATCATAATATCGTTTATTGCGCGAAATGCTAGTTATTAAAATAATAAATTTAGATTAACTAATTAAGAAAATTAAATTAAATTAATATTAATTAATTATTAGTAATTAATTAAAAATGCTAATTATGTAGTAGAGAGGAACATTGTTGTATGCAGCAATGCTAGCATTGGTAAGCTACATATATAGGCTTTCTCTTCCAATTTAATCCACCGGATCGATTAAATCATTGAGAGCTAAGAGAGAGTCATTAAAAAAATGAGAGATAGAGAGACAGAGAGATAGATAGAGAGAGTGAGAGTGAGAAATTTCCTCCCTCTCTCCATCTCTCTCTCCCTCTCTCTCTCTCTCCAACCTTTGCCAAATGCTGCGAGAGAGCATGATGATAGCACGCAACGAGCATCTGCCTGAAGAATGGCTCTGCCGTCAGTCTGACTCCGCATCGAGACAGGCGATGGAAATCGATTGGAATCGGAAGGCGCTCCGTCAAGGCGAGTGCTGCTCCTTCTCCAGGAGGAGCATCGCTTAAAAGGGTAGAAGAGAGTGAGAGAGAGAGAGGGAGAGCAGAAGAGAGAAAGAGATAGAGAGAGAGAGGAGAGAGAGAGAGGGAGAGAGAGAGAGAGAGAGTGAGAAAATAGAAAAATAGGTAACAAAATAGTAAAGATTAAAAAGTATAGTAATTAATAAAAGAAAAAAAATTTGCTTAGTAAACTAGTAGAAAAAAAGTAGATAGAAACGGACTCGGTGAGAGATAGACTGACAGATAGACAAAAAGAGACAGAGAGTGGGAGAGAGAGACTTGGAGAGAGGCAGATACAGGGAGAGAGAGAGAGTGAGAAAGGTAGGGACAGAGATAGACCGAAAGAGAGACAGAGAGAAAGAGAGAGAGAGAGAAGAGAGAGAGAGAGAAAGAGAGAGAGAGAGAGAAGAGAGAGAGAGAGAGATAATAGTCCAAACAACTGACAACTGATAGTGCTGAGCTCCTTCTCCAGGTAGAAGTGGACTCTTCCGGTGACCTTCCCATGCAGCTCGAGTCCTTGCTTCTCCGACACAAAGTCGAGGATGGTCAGCATCTGGCGATTCAGGCAGACGGTGGAAGGCATCGAGTACTGACAACCTGTTGAATATTTAATTAATTAATATTTATTTACTTAATTTAAAACAAAACTTCTGTAAGGTTAAATATTGTTGTTCTTTTATTTAACTTAAATCGATTATATGAATTAGTTGTATATTATTTCAAAATGTACTACAGTTCCTTTAGTATGATATCGGGAATGTTTTAAATGGCTAGCATCTTAATGTTCAATTAGTCATGCAAACCACATGTACGTGCAACTTTTTTCAAAGTTTTTTTTCGAATCATTTAGTTTGCTGCAAATGTGGCATGACTACTTTTCAATGGAGATCATTAAAGGTAAAATCAAGAAAAATTAACACGATTAAACATATCCATACATAATTTTTTTTTAAAGAGAATAATTTTTTCTGTCCCTCTCACTCTCTTCTCTCTCTCTCTCACTCACTCTCCCTCTCTATCTGTCTCTCTCTCCCTCTCTCTTTCTCTGTCTCCTGCTCTCTCTCTCTCTCTATCTCTCTCCTCTCTCTCCATCTCTCCTACCTCCAACAGCGATGGATGCTCCTCGTCGACATCACAAACTTCTTCTGACTCTTCCTGAACACGACTTCACTCCGTGCCCATCCGCAGCCAGTGAACGGTCGACGGTGAGCACGCCTTTGAAGCCTTTGAAGCGGACCTAAACAAGAAATAGTAATAAAACTAAGGAAACAAATGAACAAATCGATAATTAAAAAAATTATAATCATTTACTCCTATTGTTAGTAATACCAATATAGGCAATATAATACCAATATATTTACATGGATACTTCTTCAGAATCGACATAAAAGTAAATGGATTATCCTTTGATCGTTTGGCGGGCATGAAAACCGCAGGTCTTCTCCCCTACTCCACTTTCCTAATTGTGTACACCTTTTACTCGTTCACCCCCTATCCCCCTTTTCGTCCATCTCTTTCCCTCTTTATCTATATCTCTCATTTCTTCTTTCTTTCTCTCACTCCTCGTCCTCCTCCTTCCTCCTCACACTCTCCCCTCTCCTTCTCCCCCTCTGTCTCTCTCCCCACCTGATAGCAACTCGGCACCATCTTCAGCTCTAGCTTCTCCGCCATCTCCCTCGCTAATCCTGGCTCGATCCTACCCACTCCGTCCGAGAAGCAGAATGGCTCGCGTGTCTCCGGATGCCCTCTGCGCCCTCGACATCCTCATCCACGCGCCAGTCACTGCGACGGAGGCGGACGGCGGGCTGCGCCTTGATTGGAAAAATTTAATATTTAATTTTGTTTTCATTATAAAAATAAAGCTGCGCCTTTGAGGACGCCTATAGATTAAAAAAAAAATATTTAATAAAGTGAAAGAGAGAATGAAATCCAATTGAATCCGCCAGATTCATTGCCATAAGTATGTTTATTATACAGTTCGGAACTTCCACAAAGTAACAATCTCTAGCTTGCTTGATTACCCTTTACCCTGGTCGCGTGCGTGAAATCCAGCGGTGTCCTCTGTGTTTTTTTAGCACTTCTTTCGCTCTATATAATAAATATATTTATTATACACTTCAATTTATTCCTAGCATATATAACTTCCATATCTTTTGCCTTAATTTTCAAACCAATTATTTCTCTTAAATAATGAATCAAGAATAGAAGAACTTATCAATTAATAGTTGATCGAAAGACAATAAAACAAACTATGCATTGTATTAGAGAGAGAAAAATCTGCTGCCCAATTCTACCGTACCCACTTATTTTCTACTGCCATACTTACCGTAACCGTTATATTTTCCTCTACCCAAATCTAGCTCCCACTGTTCAAACCTACCGTAACCAATACATTTGTTCTCCAAAGACATACCTAACATAACCGTTATATTTTCCTCTGCGTAAACCTAAGCCACCCGCTCCCACTGCTCAAACCTACCGTAACCAATAAATTTCTTCTCCAAAGTATACTACCGTACCTGCGTGAAGCACTGCCCCATGCGACTCATCAGCTTCGGTACCGTTCTGCTATCGCGGAAGTCGCCCACACTCGCGGATCGCCTCGATGGTAACCTGAATGAGGAAAAAAATAAAACAAAAATAAATAAATAAATAAATAATATCTCACTTCGTTTAAGCTGAGATAGCAAAACCAATCTTATTGTTAGTTAAAATATCTTACTCAATGCGCGGAACAACTTATGGATATCACTGATATTACTAAAGTATTTTCGATAATAAAGTGATGCAAGACATTTAACTGCGGTCTTAAAGGAGATACAAATTATTTTCATAAATTTCATCAACAATAGGACGACAAAAGTAGCGGGAACCACACGAGCTGACTTCTTTTGGTATATATATATGTGTTGGCAAACCACGTGCTCCGAGATATAACTCCAAGGATCATTTTGAAATACTCTAACACTGCCACAAATGTTTCGAGATAAACTCTTTTTAACCTTGGTAAAAAAAACAATTTCGAGGTAAAGAAAAAAAAGAACAGTTTTGTTAACAGAAAAAAGAAAATATATATATATATATATATATATATATATATATAAATTTGTAGAACAAGTAGAACAATACTTTTGGGAAGTATTGGGAAGTATTTTTTTAATCAATATCTTAAAATGCCCACCTCAACGCCATTCTCGCTCCGAAACGGTGAGTACATGTAGCAGCCGTGGTCTCGCATCTGAATAGATATTTTTGTTTCCGAATAAATTTTCAACACTAAAAACAACAAGGAAGCAACAACAACAACACAAAAAAAAACGCTGAATTAAAATAATTATAATGAATGAATAACGAGGTCCTTCTCCCTTATGCTCCGCCCACCCGTCCACACAATACCTGCGAATTCGACCATGCAAGGAAGAAGTAGTCACGGCCGCAGACAGACAGCGGGTGGACCATGGTGTCTTTGATGAGAGAGACGATGATCGGAGCGATAACTGGAATATGGGATACTTATTTTTAAAGTTCTCCTCAAACCTCCCCCCACTCGGCAAATTATAACATTTCAAGCTCAATTGAGCCGACTGATAATTCTTTCCTCCTCTATAGGATAAATTGCCACAACAATTAAAAAAAAATGATGCGACAGAAGAAAATAATAATTCTGTCTACTAACAGTAACTACTCATTCGATGTAACCCACAACATGTTTCTCATCAAGCTCCGCCGACCCTAACTCTCACTTTCCCTCCAAGCTCCGCTCAGTCATCCCCTCACTTTCCTTCCAAGCTCCATCCTTGTCCACTTTTCCCTCCAAGCTCCGCCCCCTTTCTGCCTTCTTCTAAGCTCCGCCCACCCGTCCCACTCTCTCACCATCACTGCTGCCTCCTGCGCGTACTCCGCCGGCAGCGAACTCGCTGAGCCTGATCCTCGTGCCGTTGTCATCTCTGAAGACGGCTCTGAGCGCGTGCTCGCATCCGAAACGACGTACCACTCTGTTCGTCATCATGACATCCGGCTGCATCGGCAGGATGCGAAGAGGGGTCACCATGACCTGAGAAGGAAACGAGGCGTCGAATTAAATTATTATTTTAATTTATAAAATAATCACAATAGTTAATAATATCAACTAATAAACAGTAATGTTAACTAATAAATGATAATAGTAATAACAAATTAATAATAATAATAAAAATTACTAATAATAATAATGTTAATTATATATATAATACACATACTTATATACTCCAAAAATTCCCTAATCTCTCCTTCCGAACTTTTCCAATTTGCATCATCCCAAAGTTTTCCGCAAGTTCATGCAAATCTCATATGCATTTCCTTCGCTCCCTTCCTCCTTTCTCTTGCTCCCTCTGTCTTCCCCCACCATTTCCCCGTTACGCTCGCCATGGCCACCGGTCGCTCCTCTGGCTGCTCTCGCTACTGCAGTCACCCCCCGAACACGGAGATAGTCTGTCTGTGCTCGGATTCAGATGAGGATGATCTCCTCTACGACGAGTACGACGGGGAGGAGAAGAGCATCTTCTCCTGTTTCTGGGAGACATTCGAGGTCTTTATCGATCGATCAGAAGGGTCAGTTTACTTATCATATTATGAGAAATCATTCTATAATCCCATATTATTTAGAGAAAGAAAATAAGGGGAAAATTTCTTTTAAAAAATTACCAAATAGAATCATACCCTTGTTGTTTCCAGGGTTTCTAAAAAGCACGGCAATTGAAAGTTTTTTTTTTCTATCCGTCAGCGGCTTCCCATGGAAGACAAGCCTTCAAAATACCATCTATTCATCCTTGGCCAACACCAAGTTGAAAGTGGATGCAAGAACTCTTGTAATCTTCTTGATGAGCACGCAATTCGGCGCAATCCAATATACTTTACTGGCCAATTTTTCCTTGCTTTGAAAGATGATTCGAGTCGATCCATCAGTCTCCAATCAATCTTCTAGTGCATTTAGCATTACTAGTTCGGTCCCTAATCAATCTCCACACACTTTTCAGGAATAGCGGGCCTTGAACCTGTGAGCGATGTTCACCTTTGAATGGCCAACTGTCAACTAATAAATAAAAATAGAGGACCTAGGGACCTTTGAAAGGCCACTTTTTAACAGAAAAAAGAGCAATTTTCAAAAGTATTAGACCAAAGAATTCCGCAATTCTCTGGCCCGGTCACACGCGTACCTTCCTGATAAGCACGCAATTCGGTGGTAGCACCCGGATGGCCTCGACCGCTCGCTGCTCCATGTTGCATCGCCTGTACATGTCGACGCGCGCAGAGTAGATGTGATCGAAGCAGCGGAGAAGCGAGAAGTTTCTCTTCTCGTCCAGCGCTGCCAGCACGCACTCGAGCGCTCCTCGCACGCACCCACCGAACATTCCTGGAAAAAAATATTTCAAATATTTGATAATTACCCTTTTTTCGAACAAAAATAAGAACATTCCTGTAAAAATATTTGACAATTACTCTTTTTTCGAACAAAAAGAAGAGCATTCCTGGAAAAAAAATATTTAAAATATTTGACAATTACCTTTTTCGAACAAAAAGAAGAGCATTCCTGTAAAAAAATATTTAAAATATTTGACAATTACCATTTTTCGAACAAAAATAAGAACATTCCTGTAAAAATACTTGACAATTACTCTTTTTTTGAACAAAAAGAAGAGCATTCCTGGAAAAAAATATTTAAAATATTTGACAATTACCATTTTTTCGAACAAAAATAAGAACATTCTTGTAAAAATACTTGACAATTACTCTTTTTCGAACAAAAAGAAGAATATTCCCGCAAATATTGCGCAATACCCTTTTTGAACAAAAAAGACAAAAATTGCTCCCGCGCGCCAAAACTTATCCAAGTTCCATGAATGCCCTAGTGAACTCACTCTGTCCCACGGAACCAAACTCAAACTTGTTGACTACGGTATGTGCCCACTTTTGAGAGCTGACGTCGACACAACATTATGTGATCTTCGCTGAAATTTCTGCTTATATCTCATCTCTTTTTATAAGCTCGCATTCGTTTTTTTTGTGAAAGTTGAAAGCTTAATCCGCGATAGCTTTAGGATTTGCCTTTCTGCACATTTGCTGATGGTGAACATTTCGTTAAAAAAAATCGAGTAAAAATAACGCGCTTTGTTTTGTCATTTTAATTCCTTATGAAGCATCATCCCAGGATTCACTCCCATTCGTTCTTTTAATATTATAATCATACGTTCTCCACGACGCATGCGCACTATTTTTAGGAAGGAACAGAAAAAGCAACAATGTTTCGTAATTAACCTTTACTTTAATCATTTATTTTGCTTCCTAGAACACTAAATTAGCATGTTATTCTTTCTTTTTTTTTCTTATAAAATCCTTGAATATCCTTGAACATCATAACAACTGCTTCTTTTGAAACGAAGCGTCGATGTTGTCTTATATTCATGCCGTTATAGTTTTTTTTTTCAATAGCTTATTTTAACTCGATTTCTTCCATTTCTCTTCTTCTCCTTCTCCAGAATGCACTCCATCTACGCGCGTGCCAACGCCATCTTCGCCTTCATGCTGTGGGTGCTGACGGCGGTGACGCTCGGCTGCTTCTTCTCCACCGTCTTCTGGACTACACGACGAGCGGCAAGATTGACGTCGGCGAGATCAAAGTGTACGTTCCGTGCTTGTTTCCGTATATCAAAATGAACTTGATTCTCGCCAATAACAACAAAAAAAGAGAGAACTCTCAAATCATTGGACAGTTCTGCCAAGGTACCTTTGCCGTCGTTTGCCAGTCTAATTGTTTATACTTTTCAGTACATTTTGGAGTACCCTTAAAGTACCCTGAAATAAATTCCTCGTACTCAAATAACCTTGACTTAAAATACCACACTACTTTACTACTTTTTCGGTAAAAATGATGAACTTTACTACTTTTTCGGTGACAATGTAGTTCCCTCACTTTAATCGCCCTTAGTTAGGTGTCCCTTTCTTTAAGCACCTCCAAGTATCCTTCCTTAGAAAACCCCTCCCTTTTCCAGTCGCAAGGTCGCCGACTACGCTTCCGAGAGTGGCCATGCTGACGTTGCTCACCTCGACTTCTCGCTCGCCGTCGACGTCTCCAAGGCGTTCAACTGGAACGTCAAGCAGCTCTTCCTCTTTCTCGTCGCCGAGTATGAGACGCCCGCTCATGTTAGAGAATTAATCTGATTACTTTGAAGTAATTATCTACTTTTGTATAGATTACTGTTTATATCTTTCCCATTCATGTTAGAGAATTAATTTTGCTCTCTTTTTTTTGGCTTACTTCTTAATATCACTTTTATAGCTTTCTTTAGCACGTTTCTTTATTTAATAGATCTCACTCAATTTCACGGCCCTCCTCCTTCCTACAGTATCCCTTGCTTTTCCAGAAGGTCAACCAGGTCGTCATCTGGGACGAGATTGTGCACCGTGCCGAACGCGTTGTTATCGACGAACGCAAGACGCGCCCCGAGTACTGGCTTCTTGATGACGGCACGAGTCTTCTCGGCAACAAGGTCCATCGTTGACTCCTTTCCTGTGCTCCATGAAGATGCCCAATCCATCGTTGACCCCTTTCCTCTATTCCATGAAGACCCCCGTCCATCGTTGACCCTTTCCCATGAAGACCCCTTTCCTGTGCTCCATGAACCCCCCCCCCTCCTAAAATTTGGACCATCTTTCAAAGGCTTGATTGAAAACTATTGTTTAAAAAGCCTATTTAAAAAAATTAGATTCTACCAGAATAATCAACATCTTTCAGAACGTCACTTTCATTCTCCGCTACAATGTCGTCCCTAACGCTGGCTACCTGCGTCTTGGACAAGCTGAGGGCGCAATTAAGGTTTCTAAATTACAAGTATATATTTATTGCTAAATAATAGCCATAACTCTGGCTTCCGCATTGTATGTCTTTTTGAAGAGAAGAAAAGTTTATGCCTTATATACAAAAAGGCATTGATTACGGTAATGAAGTACCTTTTCCTTTTAGGTCGCATTCCCCGAGAATTACAGCGCGGGCCGCGACCGTTAAATCGGCGGGAGAAATTTTCCCCTCTTCATTCCCTTCTATTCCCGCTTGTTGATAAATTATTACTGATATTCTTTTTATCTGGCTTCGTTAATTAAACTGTTTAATCTCAAGTGTAAAAGTAATTTGCATATCATTGTGGGTATAGCTCTTCTTCTGCATTTTAGACGTCTTCTCCTTCGGATCTTTCTATGCAATACTTTCATTATTGTTGGAAATATAATGTTAGAATAAAATTATTAAAGGAGTATTTACATACGTGGAAGTTAATGACAAAAATAAGAAGTTCCCAGAATGAAGACATGAATTTTGAAGATCATAGAGATCTACGGGTATAGAATAGATAGGAGATGGGAAGCCCTGAGGTCTCCTTTTTCCGTACTAGGTTCCTATATGCAGTGTATTGAAATTATTAATTTTCAAATAAAAAAGGCCAAAAAGGACTTGACATTCCTGCCAGAAGTTAACACTTAATAAAAATTATTCTACTATTAATATCTATTTTCTTCTGTAACCTTTAAAGTCTACCTTAACCTCGTGGCTAAAATATACTGAATCCGATTGCTAAAATATACCGTACCTTCATACACCACAGGAGGTACTTTGTGAGGAAGCAGGCCGTATTTTCGTCGGCACTCTTGCGTGGATCGAAAGAGATCATCCGTCACCACTGCGCCCCCGCGCGAGGATTGCCTGAGAGAAGAGTAGGTTACGGTAAAATGTAAGATTTTTATTTAATTATTCCCTGAGGTTACGGTAAGTTCTGACCATGAGATTTCATTTTACAATTCCCTGAACTTGTTTAAATCTCTTCCACAAAGTCATGAACAAATCTTATGGAAGTTGGTCCTTAAGTTAAGCAACTGCTTCTCCACATAATTGCTCAATCGCTCCCTATCCACCTTTTCCAATTTCTATATCACTCGGTCTCTCTCTCTCTCTCTCTCACTTTCTGTCTGTCTTTCTGTCTGTCTGTCTGTCTCTCTCTCTCTTCTCTCTCTCTCTCTCTCTCTCTCTCTCTTATATATATATATATATATATTTCTCCTCTCTCTTCATCGCCGTCAAGGATCATCATTGCTTCTCTAGCCTCTCTCATCGCCATTACTTCAGAATGCTACACATACTCCAGCGTCACCAAAATCTATCAAGCTGAAGCTTACATTCATTGCTTTACAATTCTACTCACTACATAAAACCACCGGTCATATTTACTTTCGAAAAAAAAACGATCCGAACATTCTGCGTTCTAGTCAAAGCTACGTATCCAATATATGCTCCAGTCTACTGTATGGCGTCCTATCCAAAGCCACCGTACCCCCTTCCCTTGCCCAAAGCTACCGTACTTTTCCCGGCCCAAGCTACCGTACCCTGTACGCGTAATCCGCTCGGAACGTTCCGAGTGATGGCGGTTCGTAGAAGGGCGCGGCCACTCGCATCACTGATGTCACCGCAGCGAACGACACGCGCACGGTGGGCGAGCGGGCGGAGACGCGTGCTAGGAGCGAGAGGAAGCGGGAGAGGGACTCGTCACGGGCAGAGGAGAAGGAATGGGTAGAGGCGGCGTTGCCGTTGTCGGCGGAAGTTGCGGTGGTGGCCTGAGTCATATTAATATCTCTCTCTCTCTATCTTTCTCTCTCTCTCTTTCTCTCTCTCTCTTTCTCTCTCTCTCTGTCTCTCTTTCACTCTCTCTTTCTCTTTCTCTCTCTCTCTTTCTCTCTCTCTCTCTCTCTTTCTCTCTCACTCTCTCTCCATGTCAGCGGCAGCAGTGGCGGCCTGTTATCAAGAGAGAGAGAGAGAGAGAGAGAGAGAGAGAGAGAGAGAGAGAGAGAGAGAGAGAGAGGGAGGGAGAGAGAGAGAGAGAGAGAGAGGGAGGGAGAGAGAGAGAGAGAGATTGTTGTCATTAGTATTTAAGGAAAAAAAATTAAGTCCAATTTATAAAAATAAAACTTTTGAATTTTAATTTAGAAAAAAAACACATTTAGTTATGAAAACATATAATTTCAATTTGTAATAAAATATCTATTTGTTTTCGCAAACTGAAGAATTCTAGAATAAATGACCTTGTAGGACTCTTATCTCACCAAGAACAAAAAGCAAGTAGAGAAACTCCAACCTTTATCTTCCTCTGGAAGTCGATGCGGAGCCAGCTGTTATCGCCGAGCGTCTTCTTGGAGCAGCCGAGTGCACTACATAAATATATATATATATATAT
>CALZFC010000006.1:967500-1005000 GCA_945643635.1 Allodiplogaster sudhausi
ACCAACTCCAATATCAACCCATAACCTTGGAAAGCAACCTAAGCAACGCCCCCAACTTTCCCACGCTCGAAGCCCCCGCCCCCAACTTTTCCACGCTCGAAGCCACGCCCACACCTGACTCATAGCTGGCTCGTGACTCTGGCTGTTGAGCGAGCAACGGTGATCCCAGCGGTGAAGGAGTGCTCGATGGTGAGCTGCTGTCACTGCTTTCTCTTCTCGGGAGCATGTCTGGCTGAAGAGTGAGGGTAGAGGATAGAGAGAGAGAGAGAGAGAGAGAGAGAGAGAGAGAAATAGTTAGAGGGAGTGAGAGAGAGAGAGAGGGCGAGAGAGACAGGAAGGAACAACAAACTGGAGTGGAAAAACAATATTAGACTATCTTCAAATCTGCGGAGACTTATCGCATTCATCACGCACCCACTATTTTTCAGGTGACAAGATCATTGCAATCCACCTGTCACCAGCGGGGGCCAAAAATTTCAAGTAGAATAATTCGGAACGAACCGGGTTTGATCTAATCGATAGCTGCCTTAGAACCTACTACCCAGGGATGTCGAAAAGTAGGCCCCGGTCCCAATATTATCATTGGGGCCCGAACCACGCCTTTCATTACTTCCACAGAATGCTCTCTCCAGTATATATCCGAGTGCTTCAAGCGACACTTTCTCCTCGCCAAACATCCCTTGAATTGGAAACGTGCTCATACCTTTGCCGTATTTTACTCTCCAAACGAAAAAAAAACCGAAACGAGTAAAAGGCAATACGAAATAGCACAAAATTCCTAGTTACCCCTCACAACTTCCGCATAGTTTTGTCAGAGTATAAAAAGAAAGGAGAAAACACATCTTTGACTACTACTTACAGTACTCATGTAAGGATATGAAAAAGGGTAAAAAGGAATTCGGTATACGGTATTCGGGTACGGTATAAATTGACATAGGCACAGGAGGAAGAAAAAGGACAAAACAATGGCAAATTGTGCGATCTTGGCCGACAGTGCAAGGCGCGTTTTCTTCAGGCAAGCAAATATTAAAAAGCGAGAGATACAAAAGCACAGAATATAGTCAGAATCAAGTGAAAAAGGTTACAATTTGACAACTTGTCGCAATGTACTTTCTTCAGAATACAATATAACGAAATAAACAAATTATATAATTATGTCAATACGTCTGATAAATTGCAAATCATAGTGGAGAGAAAAGTGACACGGTTTGGAAGGACCAGCATGTACCGTAGGCTACAGTAAGACCTTTCTTTCTGTTCAAGACTCGGGGGGTGCGCGCGAAACAGGGGTACACTTCAAATGCAAGGCATCGCATCGGGATACCAGGAGATTTCTTCACGGGAGTAATTCTCAACCGATATAGATGAGATGGTAAAAAATGATTTTTAGAAACTGATGGAGCTAAAAATATAATCAACGGGGGGAAAGTGCCGATTCGGCATATCATATGCAATATGTCAATCATAAGAAGGTGAGGGGATATCTTATGGAAATTGGCGGTAGAATCCCCCCTGACCTCAGGGGTACACACTTATCCCCACCTCAAGATAATCTCCCTCTCCTACTCATCGATCTTCATGAGATTTGCGAACCACTCGCTCACGTCCGTATTCGCGGTGCGGGCCGCTTCGATGAAGGGGTGAGCCAGGAGGACGGGATACCTGGGAAGGGAGGAAAATGCATTTAGTGTTCTTATTATTATCATTACTATCATTATTTGTATTATTATTATTATTACTATTATGATTATTATACCTATAATTATAATATTAATAAAGATAATTGTAATGACTATGTACTAAACTCGAATAAATGTTCATTCCCTATTCTTTACCCAACATCTCTTCCTTGCTACCTTATACGTTCGCTAAATTATAAATCTCCCTTCTCCTCTCTCTCTTTCCCACCCCTCCTCTCAACTTTGGTTCTCTCTCGTCCCAATCCCAATTCCAATCCCAATCCCAATCCCAATCCCACTCAAACCCCACCTACAACCCCAACCAACTTCGGCCTGTTCTCCACATTCTTCTGGAGTAGCAGCCGGACAAAGTCGACAAACTCGGGCGAGAATCCCTCTTCTTCCTTGATGAAGGGTGGGTCCTTCTCGATGATCGCGGAGAAGATCTCGAACTCGCTCTGGCAGTGCGCGTACGGGTAGATGCCGCGTGCCAGCTCCACCATCGTCAGCCCCACCGACCACACGTCCGAGCGGATGTCGTATGAGGGCGGCGCCTGGAATTGGAGATGGTGGGGAAAATGAGCGCGGGGCCGCCTGGATTGAGGAGAAAGTGGGCGGGGACATCACAAGTTAAACTGATTGAAATTGTATTATTGGGAATTCCTTTATCTTTTTTTAAAATCAATTAGCGCGGGCTGGGTAACTATTACTTAGCAAACATAAAAATAAAATAGATAAATGAACTAGAGCATCAAAGGCACTGACGCTTTCTCTCTCTCTCTCTCTCTCCCCCCCCCCCCCCCCCCCCCCTCTCTCTCGCCTCTCTCTCTCTCTCTCCTCCCTCTCCTCTCCCTCTCCCTCTCTCTCTCTCTCCCTCTCTCTCTTCTTACATTTGGATTGAGCCGCTCGGGTGCCATGTAGGGCGGGCAGCCGGCTTGCCGCGTGTACACCTGGACTGGATGAGCTTGCCGGAGATGCCAAAGTCGCAGAGCTTCACGATGCCGTTCCAGTCGAGCAGAATGTTCGACGGCTTCACGTCACGGTGGATGATGCTCTGCAACGGAAATTTTTTTTTACTCGTTTTTTTTTAACATAAACTACAAGGTGGTCATCAACCCCGTTCACTCCACGTGTTATTGAAAGAAATATTCCTTTGAATTAATAATTGGATTATCTTTTATTATATTTAAAATATAATAACAATAATATTAATTTTTGTTACACTAAAAAATAAAAATAATAATAAAAATAAATAAATAATAAAATAATAAAAACTCCTGACATGCTTCTCCTTGAGATAGTTGAGTGCCGTGAGGACGGAGAGTGCGATCTGCGCAATGACGGCCTCGGGCACCGGCTGGTGGTTCGTGCGGCGCAGCAGGCGGTCCAGGCACGTCGCCATCAGCTCCATGCACACCATCACCTTCTCCTGCAGGCGAGAGAGAGAGAAAGAGAGAGAGAGAGAGAAAGAAATAGAGAGAGAGAGAGAGCGACAGAAAGAAAGAGAGAGACAGAGAGAGCGGTGGGATAGAGAGAGAAAGAGAGAGAGAGAGAGAGTAGAGATAAAGATGGAGAGAGAGGAGAGAAGAAAGAGAAAGAAAGAGATGGAAAGAGAGAGAGAGTAGAGAGAGAGGAGAGAGAGAGAGTAGAGAGTAGAGAAAGAGTAGAGAGAATAGAGAGAGTAAAGAGAGAGAGGAGAGAGGAGAGAGAGAGAGAGAGAGAGAGAGAGAGAGACGAAAGAACATCGCTTACATCCGTAATGAAGTAGCCATACGAGTGGACAATGTTCGGGCAGTCGCCAGCCCTGGTCACCACGTCGAGATCCATGATGATCCGCTTCAGTTCGTCCTGATTCGACGTCTTGGCCATCGTCTCAAATTATAATATTATTTTATATCTTTTTTTATTAATTCTATTTAAGCATAGAAGAATAACAACTTAACCTAACTTATATTAAGAAATTATTTTGTTTCCGAAACTCATTGCACCATTTCTTGCGCAGTCAATACTGCAGAGCTCTATAAACGCATTAATGGAACGAAAGGGGCACTTATTCTTTTAAAAAAATTTCCTTTTTAAAAGGAAGGCCACTGAAATGCCCGTTGTCTTTTTTACTGACAAAAAAAAAATTAAACATTCAAACCTTAACAGCCATAAGCTGGCCCCTGAAGGACATCTTGAACACCGTTCCACAGCTACCGTTCCCGAGCTCGCAGTTCATCTTCAGATCCTTCGCAGACGCAGTGATCTGGCAATGACGATAGAGTTACTTTAGTTTGTTGTTTAATATTTCTTCGATATATTAGGAAAATTTAACTGTAAAGAAGTAATCACTAAAGAAGGAGTGATTACTGTAAAGCAATATAAATCGCAGACTGTCAATTCTTTTAATGGTACTCTGAACAATCTTTTTAATAGTTAAAATGTATCGCTTTTTTTCCTTTACCCTCTACCGTACCTCCTACAGGAGTCTTACAGTACTCATTTCTTTCTTACAGTAACCGACTGACCTCCTCTCCGCTAATGTTGAGTTTGTTCGCCTTGGACCGAACTGCTTGGTAGCGTCGGTTGATCTCCGACTCAGTCGTTTGTTGCTGGAAGAGAAAAAAAAAGAGATCATTTAAATACCGTAAGTAAAATGAAAAGAAATAACAGAAACCTTTTTTTTGACATAGGGGAAATCAACACTTTCAAGCTAATCACTTCCCGGATACGTGACAAAAGAAAAGATAAAGGGGGTTTTCTCTATAAGCGACATATGGCATGAAATCAACGAAGAAAAAAAAATAAAACAAAATTTGATTGAATACAACAGCTACGCTGCAAGACCACCTGATTTCATTTTTTTTCAAATATAACCACACCCACTTTAATATATAAGCAAACCACCTTTATCACATAAATACTCATTAAATATATAGCCCCACCCCTTCTATATATTGCTAGACCCCTTTAAAATATAGCCCCACCAAGGGGTAGATAGCCCCACCCCCTTCCATACAACCAGCCCCTCCATTCTCTTACCTGATCGACGAGTGCCCCGAGTGGCACTTGGCCTTCTCCGAGAAGAGGCACCGAGTCGCCCAGCAGCATGCCTCCGACAGCTGCACAAAAGATGTCATTATTTTATTGTCTACGTGACATTTGTTACTTTTTTTGTAACTACTTTAATTTGCTATTATTTTATTGTCTACTTTACTTTTGTAACTCTTTCATCTTCTAGTTGATATTTCTAACTCGAAAAAATTGCTAACTTTATAAAGCGCCTTTTTTTGATTTATTATCACTATAATTAGTCTTTTAAAATTAATAAAAAGAATAAATATTTTTTAAAAAATGCTGAAAAAAGTACTCCTGACCTCCTGGTCGCTCCATTCCAGGCCGATCCATTCCTGGTCGATCCTGGTCCATACCGAGTCGAAGAGGTTAACCGTCTGAATGTCGTGAGATGAATGACGTCAGCTTACCTTTCTCTGTCTCTCTCGTTCGCGCTCTCTCTCTCTCGCGCGCTCTCTCTCTCTCTCCCAAAAATAAACACAACAAAGGTACAACTCGAGTTCGATGGCACTCTTGGACACTAAAGTCGAGATCATATGATCTCAATAGAGCATCAATAACCGGTGAGCAAAACATAAATTCAATTTATTTCAGACAAAACCTATAAATATATATATCGTTTCAGGACATAAAGCAAATAAATACATAATATGCTGTATAAAGCTGAGAGTGACTACGAAAGAGAGAGAGAGAGAGAGAGAGAAAAGAGAGAGAAAGAGAGAGAAAGAGAGAAAGAGAGAGAGAAAAAGAGAGAAAGAGAGAGTGAGAGAGAGAGAGAGAGAGAGAGAGCAATGCCATGGATTGTGGACAGTGTGATGTTTGGATGAGGCAACGGTTGGTGATGAAATTGAGGAATATCAGCTTAAAGAATGCCCGTCACAAAAAATTGAAATATGAATTCCATCAATAAAGCCTCCAGTGATAATTGGCAATTATTTGCTTGCTTTTTCAAGACTTAGAGAAACGTGTGACTAAAACCTGCGACGCAAAAACCCATATTTGGAAATTGCAGAAAATGGACTCTATTTGAGCACACACTAAAAAAGGACACACTAAAAATACTGTGAAAGGCCAATCGCGCTTGACTAGAGATGGGGTAGATGGATGATATGACTGAGAGGCACCAATGTTTTGAAGGTCAATGTAATAAGTGAAAAGAAATTCTAGATCGATAAAACGAGATCAAACTTCAATCAAGAAACAACAATGAATATACTCATCCCTTTATGGCGCCCTATCAGTGGCCCACTCCTGGTGGGGGGCTTATAATAGCACCCCTAAATGATGGGATGTCTATAATTGCATCCCTAAATCATAGGTATTCATAATAGAACACCTAATGAAGGGGTCTATATAACAATACCCCATTCATGATGGGGGTATATTTGAATGAGGCAGGGGGGGGGGGGGGGGGAGAGAAGGGCTAAGCATCTCCGGCTCCCTCTGCCTTGCTCGTTCCTGGCTTCTCCTCCTCCTCCTTTTCCTCTTCTTTCGCACCTCCTGCTTCACCTTCTCCTCTGAGTTCTTCAGCTCCTTCCGCATCGGGTTCGTCTGCAAAATACATTAATACACTTAAAAAGGGACTCTGGCTATTATGGGGAACAAGTCTCAATCACAAATAGCTCCAGGGCAATGAGACAAATCAGTGGCTCTTCGCAAAATTGAAAAGCCAAAAAAATTATCTGGAAAAACGCCAGAAAGAGACACACAATTTTCACCTGATTTTCCTGAATGATATTCTGTTAAAAAGATATATACTCTGGAGCAGATCTTTCAGCAACAACATCCACCAAAATGGTCTCTTCGAGGTTACTGTAACCATCAGCAGCAACCACAAACAACTACTCTTCTAGAGTGCTGTAAGTTCAGCAGTATCTAAAAACTATTCTCCTAGGTTACTGTAACTTTTAGCACCAAACAACCAAAACGTTTCTTCTAGGTTACTGTAACTTTTAGCTACAACCACTAAAAACCATCCTTCTAGGTTCCTGTAACTTTTAGCACCAACAACCAAAAGGTTTCTTCAAGGTTACTGTAACTTTGAGTAACCCCAAAACACGTACGATAATCCTCTCTTCTGGAATCTCCTCTTGCGGCGGATGCGTCCATGCTGGGTTGTCATCGGGTGGGAATTGGACGGGTGGCTGCTCCTCGACGACCACGTCATCCTCTGCGAGCTGGTAGTACTTCACGACGCACTCCGCGACGCACTCGTGCTCGATCACCGAGCCCGAGAGGAAGTAGTTCGTCTTCTGCACAAAGCACGCAAGTTTGTTAACGGAGAGAGAGAGAGAGAGGAGAGAGAGAGAGAGAGAAGAGAGAGAGAGGAGAGAGAGAGAGAGAGAGAGAGAGAAGAGAGAGAGAGAGAGAGAGAGAGAGAGAGAGAGAGAGAGGGAGAGGGGAGAGAGAGAGAGGGAGAGAGGGGAGAGAGGAGAGAGAGAGAGAGAGGGAGAGAGGGGAGAGAGAGAGAGAGAGAGGGAGGGAGAAAGGGAGAGAGATAGAAGGAGGGAGAGAAGGGGAGCGAGAGAAGAAGAAAGAGGGGAGAAACAGGAGAGAGAGAGAGAGAGAGAGGGAGACAGAGAGAGAGGGAGAGGAGAGAGAGAGAGAGAGAGAGAGAGAGAGAGAGAGGGAGGAGAGGGAGAGAGGAGAGAGGAGAGAGAGAGGAGAGAGAGGGAGAGAGATAGAGGGAGAGAGAGAGAGGGGAGCTAGAGAAAAAGAAAGAGGGGAGAAACAGGAGAGAGAGAGAGAGCGAGAGAGCGAGAGGAGAGAGAGAGAGAGAGAGAGAGAGAGAATGTTAATAGCAGAACAAACAAGGAGCAGACCTGGCTAAATTTGTGTGATGCAGGTATATTAAATGGCAGGATATAAAAAAAAGAACCAAATGTATAACAAAAACTGAAAAGCGAACATTTATCGCTGCACAACTCAAGGGGAAAAAGCATTTTAGGATGCGCAAAACTACCGCTTCGTAGCTTTGTGAAAGAATTTCAGGGAAAGCATTTTTTTTTTCATTTCTTATGAACTGGCGGGATCACTAGCGCATACTCTCCTCGGGCAGAATCGCCTAGTGTGGTGGTGCTCGGATGAAAAGGGGACGGGGCACAATCATAGAAAAGGGGCGGGGCTTCAAAGAAAGAGGCGAGACTTCAAGGAAAGGGGCGGGGCTTCGAGAAAAGGGGCGGGGTTCGAGAAAAAGGGGGCGTGGCTCACCACAACATCGGCGTATTTCGGTCGCTCCATCGGGTTCTTCGCAAGTACGCGGCGCGAGAAGTCGACGAGGTCGTCCTCGTAGTCCGGGTTGTCCTCCTTGCGCAGCACGGGCGGCGGCTGCTCGATCACCTTGGCGATCATCGCGAACTCGTTCGAGCCATCGCCCCACTGAATACAGAGAGAGATAGAGTAGGCTCAAAAGTATACTGTAACAGGTAATATTACGGTAGACAGGACAGGTTTTAGGTGGGTAGGAAAGAATGCGGCAGGATAAGAAAGACTACAACAGAAGCCAGAACTTTTGCTCCAACAAATATCAAAGCTCCTCTGGTATGTTTTCAGCAATGATTGCAAAACCATCCTTATAAAGTTATAGAAGAAAAAAAGCACGTGGTTGCAGCAAGTAATTATAATGTTATTCGAGGCCAAGGGACACGTTGATCGCGTTGGAATGGTAGTACGTGGAAAAGAGAGGATTTTTATTAGGATTATACATCAGTCATGTAATGCAAATTCCGCAGCGAGACAACGAAAGAATGGGATCCCAATCATTTCTTATCCTATCGCCTTTATTCTTTCCTCCCTCTACTCCTCCTCACCATGTAGGGATGCTTGCCGGTGACCAGCTCGACTTGCGTGATTCCGAGACTCCAGATATCTGCGCGAGTGTCGTAGTTGGCGGCGTACAGCTCGCGAAGTCGCTTGTCTTCGGGCTCCTTCATGAATCTGTAAAGAAGACTCTCTCTCTCTCCCTCTCTTTCTTTCTCTCCCTCTCTTTCTCTCTCTCCCTCTCTTTTTCTCTCCCTCTTTTTCTCTCTCCCTCTCTCTCTCTCGGAAAACCCCGTTTTCTCTAGTTTTTTTTTGTATTAAGGAACCGAATTTGTGTAAGAAGAAGAAGAAAAATTTCTTCAAAACCAGGCTCTAATATTGTTTCAGTGGCCACCAAAACAGGGTGGGAGTCTACGGGGAATACGGCAGAGTCCTTTCATTCTGACCATGATTCCCATACAGGGGAAAAAGGGTGGTCCGAACCGGCTACCCACACAATTTTTAATACCCAAAAATTTACATTTCTAACTTACCCACTCTATTTTCTTCGAAAAAAAAACTACAGTTTTGGCTCACCCACCTATTTTTCGAGGTCTTCTGAAGTCTTACGCACCCACCCACCCACTCTTGTTGGACCTTCGGACCACCCTTTTTTCCTTGTTCCCTGATACCGTACCTCTCGGGCGCCATGTAAATAAAATCTCTTGAAAATCAGGCTCTAAAGTGGTTGAGGGGCCACCAAAGCAGGGTGGGAGTCTACGGGGAATACGGCAGAGTCCTTTGCATTCCTTGACCATGATTTACCATACCGTACCTCTCCTTGACCATGATTCCCTGATACCGTAATCCCCTGCATACCGTACCTCTCGGGCGCCATGTAGGGCGGGCAGCCGATGGCCTGTGAGTAGACTCTGCTGCCGACAATCTTGCCCGCAATGCCAAAGTCGCAGATCTTCGCAAGGCCGTCCCAGGTGAGCAGAATGTTGGACGGCTTCACGTCGCGATGCATTATTTGCTGTAAGAAGAAGCAAGGATTTTTTTGAGCTGATCATAACTCTTCATTAAACTTTTTGTTACATTATTTCTTCTTTTTTTGAAATAATAATAAGGCTATTTTTAATTAAAATTGACGAAGTAAAAGCTAAGCAAGAGCGAGAGAGAGCGAGAGAGAGAGAGAGAGAGAGAGAGAGAACGAGAGAGAGAGAGAGAGAGAGAGGGCGAGAGAGAGAGAGAGAGAGAGAGAGAGGAAGAGAGATGAGAGGCACTAACATAGTGCTCCCTGAGATACTTGAGCCCAATGACGACATCGGCAACGATCCGCTTGAGCAGCTTCTGATTCATGGTGCGGAAGCCGCGTCGCCGCTGAAGGCGTCCTAGGCACGTCGCGCACTTCTCCATCACCAGTGAGAGGCGGGTCTGATGAAAAGTAAAATTATTCTTCATTTTTATAACATTTAATTTTCCTTTCTTTAAACGCATTTTCTTTGTTTAAACAATTTTTTTTAACTTCTCTTCTTAATTTCTGTTTATTTAAAATTGAAAGAAACTCAAGAATTCTAAATATAATATCTCTTCGACTATTATTATAATTATTTTGTGCCAAAATTACTTGCGCTTCTTTCGTTCCATTCGGCTAATCATTGTATCTTTTAGTTTCTTTTACTCTTACTAGTTTTTTTTATTCATTTAAATTTTTCTAATGGTACGAAAAACGAAACACACCAACCTCCCTGCATGAAGTAGCCGTAGCCCGAGACGATGTGCTTGCAATCGTGCTGCTGCATCGACATGAAGGCTTCTCGGAGTAGCAGGCGGATGTCTTCACTGCGAGGATTCTGTGTAAATATTTAATATTATTTATATTACAATTCAAAAGGCAATCTGATCAATATCATCCCAGATTTATACAGAAAGCCAAACCGCGATTCCTCCGCTAGAAAAATTCGATGAATTACCGCATTATACCACTACAGTTACCCAACAACTGACATGAAAGCTTCCTTACAGTAAACCAACTATAGGCCGAAGGGATTCCGTACAGTAACCCAACTATTGACCAGAAAGATTAATTACAGTAACCCAACTATTGACCTGGGATATTCCTCACAGTAATCCAACTATAGACCGAAGAGATTCCGTACAGTAACCCAGATGTCAAGTACAGTAACCTGGAAGATGGTTTTGACTGCGTACAGCTGGCCTTTGAAGGACATTGTTTTCACCTCGCCGTGTTGTCCGAAGCCAATGTGTAAGCAATGTTGCACCTATAAAAAATTGAAATAATAATTGGATTTTGCTTTTTTTTCTCTCACATTCTACATGCAGAGCGAATGTTCAGCGAATGAAATCGCATTTATTTTTATTAGAAACAAATTTAAAGATAACTAGAAAGAGATTTAAGGCTATATATCCATCATATATGTGGTTAAAGCAGTATGGTAAAGGAGAAGCGAATCTAGAGAATGGCAAGCCTTTGGCCCGGGCATAGGAACAGGGAGGGTACAAGCCATTGTTGAGGACCCGGCAGCCGAATAGTGTGGGCTAGTGAATATAGGGCCCAGATATCAGGATATGGAGTTGAAAACCGAATTTTTACTTTAGAAAAAAAATATCGCCAAAAAAAGTTGTCACGGTTATGATGGCTCGTGAGGTGGGGGTCCAAAATCAGTGAATCAGGGTAGCCTTGCCAATTCGGCGTAGTACCTTTTGAGCCCTTGACAGTAACCTGGGTTATGATGGCTCTACAGGTGGGGGTGGAGGAGGAGGGGGAGGGGGGGTCCAAAACAGGAATAAAAGCCGCTGTCGAGGACCCAGAAGATTAGGGTGGGGATGGAGGTACTGGCCCCGGAAACCAGGGGGGTGGGTTTTGCTGTTTGAGCCTTAATGTTACTCGAAAACATGGTGGGGAAGGGCTTTGGAAAGGGCCAAAATCAGGGTGGGTCTGTCAAGTCGACAGTATCTTTTTGGGGGGGGGTTCATAATCAGGGTGGCTGGCCTCTGTCTCGAGTGTCGACCGTTCACTCTAACGACACGCTCAGCAAACTGACAGTGTCGAACTGCTCCGCTCTGACTCGCTGCCATCTCGGCTCGCCCGGCAACTTGAGCTTGTTCGCGTCCTTTGCGAGCCAGTCGACGGCTTGGCGCATCTGAAGTTTGAGAGAATTGTTATTATAAATATTTTATATCCATGATTATAATAGTTATTATTATTATTATAATTAATTACCATTAACATTTTATTATGAATATTTTATATCCATAATTATAATAGTTATTACTATTATAAATATATACCATTAATATTTTATTACGAATATTTTATATCCATGATTATCATAGGCATTATTATTATTATCATTATTAATTACCATTAAATTATGTTCTCATGCCTTTCATTAACTATCAAGCTGAGTTGAAACCATAAATTAGAGAAAAGTAAGCCTTGATGATCTACTTTAGCGACCCATAAAATAGCCGCGAACTCTCTCAAATCAGAGAGGTCGTATGGAAGTTGTACTTGGATAACTCAACCCAGGAATCGATTTAGACGGCTGGGTCAGGCAAGCATTAATAATGCGCTGGCCAAGCTTTTCTCATCATTGTATCAAAGACGCGACGTGATGTTTTGCGCTTTAATTACAAGTAAAGCGCAATTAATAGAGGAGCGCTTCTAATTACGTTTAAATAAACAAGCTAAGTAAATTGTGCTCCAAGAAAGTAAAACCAATTCTGTTGGCGCCAAATTTGGCGTTTTTTTTTTTTAAATAATTACGCAATCAGTTTAACTGGCTTCAAATAAGTATACCCGGAATCGTATAAAAGTAAAGGATCGCGCAATGAGATCGCCGCCAATCTTCAAATAAAAGCGTGTCAAAACAGTTTAATGGCCTCAAGTAACTTACTCTGGAATATAAAAGTAAGAATAGATACTTTTCTATTCTAGAGTCTTGCCGTCGGCGCCAAATTTGGCGCGCTTTTTTTTCAAATATAGGTCTTGAAAAGAAAAACAAGAAAAGCAAGAATAAACGACCGTCTTGCCGTCCGCGACAATCCTCTCATCCTCTTCTTGGCCGCCTTCGATTGGAGTCTGCGCGGAGAGTGATGGTCGCTCCATGAGTCGTCTGCGAGGCAGTGGCGCAGTAGCAGAGCGAGGCTGCAGCCAGCACCGATCGGTAGATCAAGGCAGCGGCGGGAGAGGCCGGCCGAGCGGGGAGTGGAGGAGGCTGAGTGGGAGCAAGATGCGGGAGGAGCGGGCTGCAGAGAGTAGTAGTAAAGGAGAGCAACAGAAGAGAGGAGAGAGAGGGAGAGAGAGGCAGAGAGAGAGAGAGTGAGAGAGAGAGAAAAAGGAAGAGAGAGTGAGATAGAGAGAAAGGAAGAGAGAGAGAGAGAGAGAGAGAGAGAGGAGAGAACGACGAAGGAGTTGAGAGCATAGCTAGGTGTTAGAGTGATCGGAAGAGGAGGGGGGGGGGGGGGGGGATGGGTTGACATGATACAAGGCATAGTTAGGTGTGATGATATGGACAGTGGACTTTCACAGAATCCACACGTGAAACGAGCGATAGTTCAAACAATTGGCTTTGCAAGCGCGGAAAAAACTGTGCAAAGAGCGAGAGAAAACAGTTGATGCTTGCCTTCATTGTCAGTGGCACCTAATATAACGCTTGGCATAGTTTTGTTGCTCTTGAACTTTCCTTGTCCGATTCTAATTATGGGCTTATCAAAAAACAGTCGTCATGTAGGAGACAATCGCCATCCAATAGCAATATTAGCCTGCTTATTTTCTTCTTGAAAGGTGGAGGTCGGAATCTAAATATGGTGGTTGCCTCTCAAACATGCCTGGTTGTTCTTGTGATGCTTGCTGGCCTCGGCGCCGGCGCCCGTGGCACTTGGCACAGCGGCGGCCGCGGCGGAGGCAGTGGAGACACGGCGCCCCGGCACAAAGAAGATGGCGTCCGAGACGCCGAACTTTAGCTGCCGCCACCGGCGGAGCTTCTCCTCGAATCTGCGTCACAGAAAATTAGGATGACAATTCAGGGAAAAAGAGAACTGTTTACAGCAATTTTTAAAATCATGTTTTATATACATAATTAGCCTTCCCCCTCCCTTCCACCAAATTTAACCTGCTATTCTTATTTTATTACATTTAGATAGTAGGGACACTATTTAAACACTTAAACAATGAACATTTGACAGCTTTAATGATTAGAAAGAACAGCAGGATTAATCAAGTTGTATTCATTTTTTTTCTCTAATCTTACTCCGATTGTAGCCAATACTTCTTAACGTGGAGGATAAGGACTGCTTTAAAAGAGAAATTCGTGGTGAATTACGAAGTTTAAGAAAGAAAGCGCACAATTATAAAAGAATTAAACAAAGTAAAACAACCGGTTCGTTCTTTATGCCAATTGAGCCTATTTTTAAAGAGCATAATGGGAGCTAGAAAAGCGGAGAATTCTAGAAAGTGCATCGAATTCAAGGGATAAAGACGGATAAAGAAAGAAAAGTCGCGAAAACCCGGAATGCTCTCTTACAATTTGCGGCGCAGCAAATCCGTTATCGGAATAAATAGCTCGATCATTGCTTATCGCTATCACATGATTAGGATGAAAAAGATATCTTTGAACAGGAAAACGAAGCAGACTAGGAAAAGAGAAAAAAGAAAAGCGTACGGAAGCACTTGTTGAGCAAATTAATGAGAAGAGAAAAAAAACTACACCGATTTGCATTTGTGTTAGCAAAAAGCGTGCAAGCGAAAATACAAGTGCGCAAGTGACTTTTCTTGCGCAATTAGCGTTCTCTTCTTCTTTTATTTCTAACAATCTTAAACAGGCTATTATCCTTACAATTAATAGAGAAACACTACTGTAGCTGAGAAGAAGCAAGTTAAAAAAAGTAGTGCAAAGTTTAAAGAAATAAATCACAGCGGGAAAACACCGGGGCCTTCGGAATAGTGCAAGTGGACTCAGAAAAAGATTAATAATTAAATATATAAATAAATAAAATTCTTGGGGTCTCCGAGAGCCATATCTCATTCTGGGTCTCGTAATGGGATGGGTATACCTCTGATCTTCTTGCGTATGGCCAGGCCATGCTCCATTCCATTAGAAGGAGGCGGAGTGGCTGGCTGGGACGGTGGCCGCTCTGTTGCCGAGGAGGCGTGCGTCGTTGTCCTTGCAGGGGCAGGCGAAAAAAAACGAGGGTTGTCGAGAGAGACGCGAGAGAGAGAAAGGAGAAAGAGAGAGAGAGAGAGGGATTGAGAAAGAGAGAGAGAGAGAGAGAGAGAGAGAGAGAGAGAGAGAGAGAAAGAGAGAGAGAGAGTGAGAGAGAGAGAGAGAGAGATTAAGCTAATAGACAACGAGGAAACGGAACAGGGAGAAAGAGCAGAATGGGCCAATGGCTTGTTGGGTTTTCTGCTGCTGCTGCTGCCCCAGGGCGTAGTTGCAAGCGTGTGTGTGTCTATGTGTGTATGGAGAGCGTGTGCTCCGTTCTTCGCCTCCTCTCCAGACGGACGCCCCTCTCTTTCTCTCTTTTTCTCTCTCAAACTCTCTCTCTCTCTATCTCTCTCTCTCTGTCTCTCTTTCTATCTGTCTGTCTCTCTCTTTATCCCTCTCTATCTCTCTTCCTCTCTCTCTTTCTCTGTCTCTCTCCCTCTCTCTTTCTCTTCATCTCTCTCTCTCTATCATTTGCCATCCTTCGGCACCGTCTCTCTCCATCTCCGCCTACTCCTTCCTAATCCCTCGCGGCCTCGGCCGCAGGCGCAAGACGGTCCTACGAGAGAGTAAGATGACGGAAAGACATGGGGAGGGGGGGGGGAGCGGAAGAGAGAGAGAGAGAGGAAGGAGCTGAAGAGAGGGAGAGAGAGAGAGACAGAGACAGACAGAGAGCGAGAGAGAGAGAGAGATGGAGAGAGAGAGAGAGAAAAGAGAGAGAGAGAGAGACCTCACACATATACTCCTCCCGCGAGCCAGCAGCAGCAGCAGGAGCCAACGAGAGACCGATCGATGTCTATTCATGCTTTCTAGTTCCCTCTCTCACTCTCTTTCTCTCTCACTCTCGCACTCTCTCAACTCTCACTCTCTATCTCTCGCTCACTCATTCTCGGTCTCCCCTTTCTCTCTTTCTCTCTCTCTCTGTCTCACTCTCTCTCTCTCTCCTTTCATTTGCATACCACTATGAGCTGACGCCTGACCAGCTTGCGTAAGCCCCCCACCCTCCACTTGTAGGCGTGTGGATGAGACAGGTCTCGCCGCGGAGATGGCGGTACCAGACAAGGTGCATCCAGCTTGACTCCGTTACTCGAGCACTCTATCCCTCTCTCTCTCTCTCTCTCTCTCTCACTCGCTCTCCCCCTCTCACTCTCTCTATCCCTCTTCTCTCTTACTCTCTCTCTCTCTCTCTCTCTCTCTCTCGCTCTCCATCTCCATCTCAAATTCTCCCCAGGTATGGGACTTGCCCAGAAATGACTAAGTCAGACGCACACTTTTGTTTCTACTAGACAATGTAGAGTTTTGCTCATTTTCTCCAAATTTGCTGGCTTCACAAACATATTACGTCTCATTTAATTTTGTATAATATTTTACTGACCGCGCTCCTATTTATCAGTGTATTTGTATATAAGTAGAGAGTCCATGGTTGATTCGTGATACAATGATAACAACAGTCTGAACAATTCATCCCTCTTTAAATTTTTTTCTAGCGTCTCTCTCTATCTCTCTCTTTATTTCTTTTGCTCTCGTTCTTTTCCTCCCTTCTTTCTCGCTCTTTCTTTCTTTTCCTTCTTTCTTTCTCGCTCTTTCTTTCTTTTTTTTCCACTCGCTCTCCCTCTGCCTCTCAACCCTCTCTCTCTCCCTCCTTTCTTTCTTCTCTCTCTCTCTCTCTCGCCCTTCTCTCAGTATTTCCTCCCTCTCGAGTGCCCATTAGACTAGGCCCGAGGCTACATGCGGAATGCTGCTTGACTTGACTGACGAATCCAAGCCTGTCTCCAATTCCACACAACAGCCTATTGACTTGAAGTAAGAGATTTTGGTCCACTTCAACCAGAATTCGTACTGTTAAGATGCAAGTTATTTCTTTATATTTCTTTAGATAATTCAAAAAAATCGCATTGAAAATGCTACTTTTAAAAAATCACTCCTAAATTTTTTTTCTTACAATTAGAAACAATACTTTAGATAATTCAAAGAAATCACGTAGAAAATGCTACTTTAAAAATTCATGCCTAAATATTTATTCTTACAATTAGAAACATATACAGTCATTGCCATGTCCAAGTAAAATAACATTACTTACGATTTCGCATCATATTTTGTGCTTGATTTGTTTCGAGAAAACCACATGTTTGCGGGCTTCCTACAATCGGCTCGTATAAAGAAAAATCTTTTGGACTTTATAAAATCGATCCTTATAAATATAGTTAAAAAATATGTTTACAGTAATTAGTTTTTTAAATGTACATTTTGCTCAATTATACATAGAGATAGTATTTCGCGTTATTTTCTACATTTAATTTTTATTTTTTTATATAACTACTTTAGAGAGACTCTTTTTCACATTTTCCTCCCATTATAGAAACACTGTTGCTCATTTTAGTACATACATAATTTCTTCTGGTTTTTTTCTCTAGATTCCTAGAGCATCGTGACGCGGTCGGAAATCAATTGTTCATTTTTTTTTATCTTTGCGGCATCTTTTCTCAATCCTCTGCTTCTTTGATATTATGGTTTCAAAAGAATTGGCTATTAACAGTTATTATGAGTACTTTGTTATTATGAGTATCAACAATTACTTTGTTATTATCAGTGGTATTTATGACAGTCCGAAGAAGAATTATGCCTGAAATTCAAGAGTGCTTGAAAATGTTGTGCCATCACTCGCATATAAGAGATAATTACCTGGGATGTAAAAGTGAGTGAGAGATACATAGAAAGAGTGAGAGGCAGAGAGAGACAGCTGGAGGGAAAGAGAGATGAGACAAAGTGGGATACGGAGAGGGGAAGAGTGTGAGATATAGAGAGAAGAAAATAGAGAGAGAGTATGTGTGTTAGCGAGAGAGGGAGAGAGAGATAGAGAGAGATAGAGAGAGAGATAGAGAGAGTGAGAGATAGATAGAGAGAGAGATAGAGAGAAAGAGAGCGAGAGAGAGAGAGAGAGAGAGAGAGAGAAAGAGTAGGAGAGCTAGAGTGTCGACCGGGTTAAGAGCAGGAACCGGTCAAAGAGGCTTTCCTCTCTTTCGTACAGTGTTATTCTCTTTAATAAATATTTTGTCTCTCATGGTCGCCTGTTTGTACCAATTAATTATTAATCTTTTCATCTCTGCCATATCTACATATCTCTCTCTCACCCTCTCTTATCTCTCTCATCTCTCTCTCCTCTCTCTCTCTCCTCTCTCTCTCTCTCATCTCTCTCTCTCTATCTCTCTCACTCCGTCGCCCTTCTCACTCTCACAAACTCCCTCATTGTCAGCAGCCAGACGTCCATCCCTACTAATGTAAATGTACGTGCCCACACCTTCATTCTAGATCCCTCCCCCCCCCCCATTTAATTCCGCTCATTCTACTTGAAACTGTTTTAATCTCGCTCTCTTCTCCCTCTTTTCTCTTCGCTCTTCTCTTTTCTCTCTCTCTCTCTCCCTCTCTTCTAATTCCTCTACCACGAAGAAGGAGACTGTCGGCACTTTGCCTACCGCCATTATGCAAAAGGTGCTGGTCATTCATATCTGCGCGCACGCACACGAGCATGTTCCTCTTAATGGCGTCTTTATTCTCCCTCTCTTTCTTTCCCCTCTCTCTCGCTCTCCCTCCCTCGCTGTCTCTCTCTCTTTCTCTCTCACTCTTTTTCTCTCTCTCTCCGTCTCTCTCTTTTGCTCTTTCTCTCTCCGTCTCTCTCTCTCTCTATCCCTCTCTCCCTCTTCCCCACTCCCACTGCCCTTTAAGGGCACACACTGTTCCTGTATCTCGAGCATCCTTTTGCACTTTCTCTCTTTCTCTCTCCCACTCTCTCCCTCTCTCTTTCTCTTTCATTCTCTCTCTCTCTCTCTCTCTCTCTTCGAAGAGTACTGAGGCCATTTAATGCCCCCGACGCTTCTTCTTCCCTTCTTTGTAAAAGGCCTCTTCATCCCTCTTAACGATAACTTCCTCAACCGACCACCCCACAGAGTCCCAAAGGGCTCGCACTTCCGGGGGGTTCCTCTAGCTAATTCACACAGGGTTCTAAGCGCAACTCTCAAGTGGATTTATTTTTTTTTCTAGTAAGCTGGCAAAATTTGGAAGAGAATGTTTATTATTGCCTGTATTAAAAAATATATACATATATTGTTAATGCTCGTCCTGGAAAGCATATAATCCAGATGATTCTCCTCACAATCAGTCTGCATCTGCCAACCGTTTGCTTCATTGCTCACTCAGTCTTCTCAGCCTTTTTATTCTCTCTATATCTCTCTCTCTATCTTTGCACTCTCTCTCTTTCTCTCTCTCCTCTCTCTCTCATCTGTGCTCCTCTTTTTCCACTTCTCTCCCTCCTCTACCCTCTGCCCCTTCTGCTTTGCCACCCAAGCTTCAGGGCACGTTGCTGTAATGAATGCCTCGCGAGGGACGGCGATTTCGAAAGTTGGCTTGGGTCGAGAGCACTCGAGAGTTAAGAGAGAATAAAAGAGAGAGAGAAGGAAAGAGAGCGAGAGAGGAGAGAAGGAGAGAGAGAGAAAGGTAGAGAGGAGAGAAGGAGAGAGAGAGAGAGAAAAAGAGAGATATTGAGAGAGAGAAGGGGAGGGAGAGAGACAGAGAAGCAGACAGAGAAATAAAGAAAAGTCATGAGAGAGAAAGAGAACGAGAGATATAAACAGAGATGCAGAGCGGGAAAGTAACGAGGATGCTTCTCTGGCTTGCTGATCTTCTTGTTGTTCTGCTGAACGATCATGTTGTGGCATCCGGTTGGAAACCCGACCTTGCCAGTCTCTCTCTCTCTCTCTCTCTCTCTCTCTCTCTTTCTCTCTCTTTTCTCTCTCTCTCTCTCTCTCTCTTTCTCTCTCTCTATCACTCTCTATCTCTCTCTCTCGTTCTCTTTCTCTCTTCCCTCTCTCTCCTCCTCCATCTCTCTTATTATGTTTCTTTATCTAATCTCTCTTTCATCTTTTCTCTCCTCTATCTCGCTCTTTCGACCATTCTTCTTCCTTATCACTTTCTCATCTTTGTACTCCCTCAATCTCTTCCTCTCGCTCCCATTCCCCCTCCCTCCCTCTCTCTTCCCTCTCCCTGTCTCTTATCTTCTCTCTCCCTCTCCCATCTCTCTCTCTCTCTCTCTCTCTCTCTCTCTCTCTTATCTTCTCTCTATCCTTCTCCCATCTCTCTATATCTCTTATCTTCTCTCTCTCTCTCCCATCTCTCTCTGTTTCTCTCTCTCTCTCTCTCCTCTCTCTCTCTTGTTTCACCTACTGACGATCTACATTCAACCTTTCGCACACTTGATTCCTTCCCCTTTTCTTTGGAGAGGAGACAAAATTTTTCTTCTTTATCTGGCGATTCGTTCAGAAATGTCAATATTTTATTAGTAACTTATGAAAAAAAAATTTTAATCACCATTACCAACCAGAATAGTAATTATTCTCTTGAAAATTCGAAGACGGTGCAACTAGTCCGAATTAAGTGCAGCTGAAATAGTCATAATCATCATTACTGCCATGTTACCCCTGAGGATGTTAAAGATGTAAAAAAATATTTGACGGCACCCTGAGTCGAACCCGAGGACAGCCTCAATGCGCTGCATTGCCTTGTGGCGGCTTACCGACTGCGCCATAGGCCG
Organism: Allodiplogaster sudhausi; assembly: GCA_945643635.1. Classification (NCBI taxonomy): domain Eukaryota; kingdom Metazoa; phylum Nematoda; class Chromadorea; order Rhabditida; family Diplogasteridae; genus Allodiplogaster; species Allodiplogaster sudhausi. The sequence continues at coordinate 987,789 of CALZFC010000006.1, forward strand.
CCGTACTTGTTACCCTTGACAGGGGTTGAAATACGGGGGGGGGGGGTGATTGAATCCCCCTCCTATTTAGACCCCCGGAAAATAAGGGGGTGACTGAATCCCCCCCCCTGTATTTCGGCCCCCTATAAAGGGCGCCTAATCATGATCTTCTCACGTGTGTGTCTTCTGCACATGACAGACAGACTAGCTGCCTCCTCCATTACTCATTCTCAATGCAAATGCATGCATGATGATGATTCATTACTCATTCTTTCTCTGCTTCTCTCTCTCTCTCCCTTTCTTCTTTTATCACCCTCTCTCTCCGTCTTTTTAGCTGTAAATAACTCTCTCTCGCACTCGCGTTCTCTGTCTGTCGTTTTTACTATCCCTCTCTATCTCTCTCCCTCTCTCTCTCCCTCTCTCTCTCTCTCTCTCTCTCGCTCTCCCTCCCTCTATCTCTCTCTCTTTCCCTCTCTCTCCTCTCTCTCTCTCCCTCTCTCTCTCTCGCTCTGTCTCTCTCCGTCCTGATGCCTCCTCGTGCCGCACAAACAGGACATGCACTGGACGATGAGGAGGATGGATGGCAACATTGATCACCACCCACATTGCTAATTCTCGACTTTCCTCTTCTCCCTCTGTCCTTCTCCTATAATTATCTCTCTCTCTCTCTCACTTGTTCTCTCTCTCCTCCCTCTCTCTGTCTCTCATCTTCACTCTCCTCTCACACATTTTATCTTTCTTTCTCTATCTCTCTTACCTCCTCTCTTATTATCTCCCTCTATCTCTCTCTCTCTCTCACTCGTTCTTGCTCCCTCACCTTTTATTCCCCCGCATCGACTCTCATCCTTTATTTTGTGTGTTCTCCATGTCACTTCTATCACTAGCTGCTTCCGAAATCTCCCTCTATATTCACGAAAAATTCTTGCGCCTATTTCGAACGTCTTCTTTTCATCCGTCTTGGCTATTATTCCCTGCTATCTATATACATATATGTATTTCACTCTCTCAATCCCTTTCTTTTTCTCTCTCTCACTCTTGCTCTCTCACTCTCACTCTCACTCTCTCTCTCTCTCTCTCTAAATCTCTTATCTCTTTCTCGTCTATTTATTCTTCGTATTTCCTTCTACGTCGCTTCTTCTTTTATCTCTCGATTTCCACGATATGCACCATAGGGCGCCGCACTTCCTCAAAGGCATTTCAATTTTAAATGTATCCGTTGAATCGTACATATAAATCGCCATGTACTGCAGTAAACAAAAATCTTGGGAATTTTTTTCCTGTCTGATTAATACATTGCGTTATTGTGAATCGCTGATTGTGAGTTGGGAAACGTGAAAGACATTAAAAAAAGATTAAAAATTTTTTATCCCTATTCAATAGTTTGATGACTACATCATTGCTATTCTGCATATGATACTTATACAGGCAATGGCGGACATAAAACCACCTGTATGCTCGTTATCATCTATGTGGTAGTGAAAGATGGAGAGTGAGGGATTAATTGATATAGATAAGGAAGATGAGAGAGATATTGAAGAGTGGTAGAGAGAGAGAGAGAAGAGACACAGAGTGAGAGAGAGAACCAGACAGAGACACGAAAAGAGAGAGAGAAGAGACACAGAGTGAGAGAGAGAACGAGACAGAGACACGAAAAGAGAGAGAGAGAGAGAGAGAGAGAGAGAGAGAGAGAGCAAAAGAGACACAGAGTGAGAGAGAACGACAGAGAGAGAGAGAGAGAGCAAGAGAGAAAGAGACAATATCAATAAGAAGTCAGCCATCTTCCTTGCTCCTCCTGCGCACACGCTTCTTCTCCTTGTCTTTGTATGCACAACAGACAGCTGATGTGGCTAAAATCCGTCTCAGCGAAGTCGTTCACCTTTCGTTCTTCTTCATATCCTCTCTCTCTCTATCTTTATCTCGCTCCCTCTCTCTATTTCTCTAACTCTCTTTCCGTCTCTCTCTCTCTCTCTCTCTCTCTCTTTCCGTCTCTTTCTCTCTCTCTCTCTCTCTCTCTCCCTTCCTATTCTCTCCTCTCACGCATGTTATCTCTTCGAATGCACATCTGCGCCGCACAACTACCACCTCTCAATTCACCCCCTCCTCCCCCTGTTTCCTCTCTTCCCCGAATCCCTCCCTATCCCTTCTTGCCACCTACATACTCGTCATCTTCTACTCAAAACCCATTTCGCTCCGATCCGGATCGGAGCAGGATCTGACAGATGTGAGCACGGCTCCAAAGGTCACCCGGCGGCTTAGCGGCGTCTTCTTTTCTTCTTTCTTCTCCCGCTCCCCCACTTCTGCCCCTCGCCCCCCCCCCCGCACCCCTCAGGGCTGACAGAGGCAACACTTTCTGGTTCTAATCATTTAAATGGAATTCGCCACCCGCCAACCGGATTTCGGTTCTGATGTCTCTTTCTCTTTGTTCTTTCTATGGCTGATCACGCTCTCTCTCTCTCTCTCTCTCTCTCTCTCTCTCTCTGTCTCTTTCTCACTCTTTATCTTTCTCTCTCTCTCTCACCCTCTCATCCCTCCGCTTAATCTGTGGCCGCGCAACAGTGTGTAAGTCGCTTGTCCATCTTTTTTCTTCTTCTTCTCCTTCTTCTTAAGAATTCATCTGCAAGGCACCCAAAGTACAAAGCTGCAACTTGTCCACGCAAACTTTTTTATTCCAATTTTTTTATATATATATTTTATTTCTATGATATTTAAGTATATATTTAATCAAATTCAATAAATACATTAGCTAAATAAAAGTAGAATTTTTTTTAGCTTTGATTAATTAATGATCGCATGATAAAAATGGTTGAATTGTTATGTTGCTTCTTTATGTTCGCGAAAGTCTCTTGGCGAGTGAGCGGGAGAGTGAGAGAGAAAGAGTGAGAGAAAGTGAGAGAGTGAGAGAGAGGGTGAGAGAGAGAAAGAGTTTTCTATTTTTACGTCTGCAGCTACATACGTGTGCTTGTCTCTCTCTCCTCTGCAAATGAAGAAAGCCCCATTGCTCATCCTCCTTCGCTCTTCCGCCCTCTCTCTTTCTTTCTCTCTCTCTCTCTATTTCTTTCTCTCTCTCTCTCTCTCTCTCTCTCGCTCTATTTGCAACGAATTGGCCTGACACAAGCGACACAAGTTGACCCGGCCGTCGCCCTTCTTCCGCTCTTCCTTCCCCCAGATACTTGCTTATTGCACTCTAACGTATTGGTGTTCGTCCCTCCCTCCTCTTTTTCTTGCGCTTCCTCCCCTTTCTCCCTCTCTCTATCCATCTCTCTCTCTCTCTTTCTCTCTCTCTCTCTCTCTCTCTCTCTCTCTCGTTCTCCCATCATCTCTAGCTTTCTCCCCTTTTTCTCGCATTGTCGCTTCTCTGTCAATGTTTTTCTCTCGCATTCCGCAGAAACCAGTACACATTGGCGCTTCAGCTGTTCAAAGCCTTTCTCTCCCTTTATCTTTTTCTGTCTCCCTCGCTTCTTCTCTTTCTTTCTCTATTTCTCTTTCTCTCTTTCCCTCTCTCTTTTCCTCTTCTTCTTCATCTTCCAGTCTCCAACACTCTCTTTCTCTTTCGCTCTGCAGCCTCATTCTCGCTTCACTTCACCTACACATTTCTGCCGCCAATATCTCCTCTCTCTCTCTGGTATCTCTTCTCGGCCTCTCATCAGTTATGTACATCTTATTGGCCGAGACGCCCGAAAGGAGCTCTGTTCATCTGTCTTTCTCGGTTTTTTTCTCTCTCTCTTTTCTCCCTATTTGTCTTTTTCTCTTCTCTCCCTCTCTCTCTCACTCTTTCTTTCTGTCTATTTCCGTCTCTCTCTCTCACTACCTCTCTTTCTCTCCCTCCCTTTCCACTCTTCTCGTCAGAGTGCTGATGACTGCCTTTGCCAAGACCTCAGCGCTGATTGGCACCACTTACAACCTTCTCCATAACGAGTGGCAACTACTCTCTTTCTCTCCCTTCTTCTCCATCTTTATCTCTCTCTCCTTCTCTTTCCATCTTTCTCTGTCTCTCTCTGTCTTACTCTCTCTCACTCTCTCACAATCTCTCACAATCTCTCTATTTCTCTCTCTCTCTCTCTCTCTCTCTCTTTTCTCTCTCTCTCTCTCTCTCTCTTTTTCTCTCTCTCTTCCCTTCTCGAAATCCAAAAACGCCCTCTGACTATTCGCTCGTTGTCATTCAACTTGTCGGCAATAGTATCGAGAGGAAAAAAACCGCGAAACAAAAATCAACAATCTTGTGCTCTCTTCATATGTTCATTTTTTTAAAGTTTATTTTACAACAGCAACAAAAACATTAATATTTACTATACCACTTTGTCTCTGCTTCTCTATCTCTTGCTCTCACTCTCTCTTTATCTCTTTATCTCTTTACCTTCTTATTTCCCTCTTAATCTGTTATTCTCTCTCTCTCTCTCTCTCTCTCTATCTCTCTCTTTCTCACTCTCTCTCTCTTGCTCTCTCGCTACTCACAATAAAATTCGCTTCAATCTCATTGCATGCCCTCGCTGCGTTTAATCCTCTCCCATTTTCCGGACCATGGTTTCCGTTCGACGCTCTGTTTAGTCCATTCATCTTATGCCCGGGGCATTCTTTTCTTCTCCTTCTCTCTCTCTCTCTCTCTCTCTCTCTCGCTTTCTTACTCTCCATCTCACTCTCTTCTCTCACACACACACTCTCTCTCCCTTAATTTATCCGATTTTCTCTCTAAGATATGCATGCTTAGTCTTTCTCTTTCTATCGCTCCATTTTTTTTTTATCCAAGACAATCTGCTGTTACTTCATCTTCTTTCGAATTTCCATATTTCATCTTATCCTCGACCCTTTCGAGAATGAAAGAAAGGGAGATAGATGTGTTATAAGGTCATGAAAGATATGACTCTTCTGCTCTCTCTCTCTCTCTCTCTCTCTCTCTCTCTCTGCCTCTCTCTCTGTCTCTCTCTCCCTCTCTCTCTCTCCGTCTCTTTTTCCTTTCGACCTTTTTTTATATTCGACAGTAAAACGAATCAAGCCACGCTTTTTCCTTGCCTCATTTTACTATTAGAACGCATTCCAATCTGCCTTCGTGACTGACTCATCAATAAGTAAAAAATTTATTCTTCTCTGACCCTCTCTCTCTCTCTCTCTGTCTCTCTCTCCCTCTCTCTCTCTCTCTCTCTTCCCGTTTCCTATTTGGGAAATCTTTTTCCATTCTCTCTCATCAGCGTAAGCCCTTCCACCTTTCTCACATACAAAGTATAGTGGCCATATTCCAGGTGCAAGAAATGAGGCGATTTGCAATTCAGTATCACAGGAGCCAGTGGAGGGAAAGTAGAGAGAGAGAGAGAGAGAGAGAGAGAGAGAGACAGCGACAAAGCGAGAGATAGAGAGTGAGAGAGAGCAACAAAGCGAGAGATAGAGAGTGAGAGAAAAGGAGACAAGATGCAGAGAGGAAAGAGAGAAAGAAAGAGAGATAGAGAGAGAGAGAAAGAGCGACATAGAGACAAAGAGACAGAGAGAGCAATGAGTGAGAGTGAAAGAGAGAGAGAAAAAGAGAGAGAGAGGGAGAGAGAGAAGAGAGCTGAAAGAGAGGAAATTCCAGTATGCGCCGTAGCGAATACATTTGCGCGGACTTACAAGAAGTTGTCTCTCAAGAGTCGTCCTGTTACAATCAATGCACAGACTGTATGCCATAGAGAAATGGAGAAAGAGGAGCCGAGGGAGAGATAGAGAGACGGGAGAGAGAAAGACAGAGAGAGAGAGAGAGAGATGGAGAGAAAAAGAGAGAGAGAGAGAGAGAGAGAGAGAGAGAGAGAATGGGATATAAATAAAGAAAGGGCATAAAGTGGAGAAGATGTGGAAACGGATTGGGAGAAAAAGGGATAAATTGAAAGAGAGAGAGAGAGAAGGAGAGAGAGAGAGAGTGAGAGAAACAAGGACAGAGAGAGAGAGAGAGAGAGCGAGAGAAAGAGAGAAATGAAAAACAAGCACACGATGAGATCTCACACGGGAAGAAGGAGAGGATGCCTCTCCAACACACCGTATGGACATGACCTAAGGCCTACTTTCTCCTTCTTCCTTCTTCTCATTCTTATTCTTCCCTTCTTCTTCATCCTTCTAGGAGAGCCCCCGCTATACTTACGTCACACGTATTGATTGTTGCTGGTCGCTGGAGAAAGAGAGTGGAAAATATTACATATTTTAAAATTATATTTTTTTTACATGTTATTGCGAAACCAGTGCTTTCCAATTGTTCGCGTCCCTGAATTTTTACGATTTATTTCGTCGACGATATGTTTTCTGATTTTAGGTCTATATTCCATTCGTATTTTCCTTTCTCTATCTTTGTTGCCGTTTCTCTCTCTAACCTCGCAACTTTCTCTCCTCTCCATCTCTTTCTCTCTCTCTCTCGCTGTCTCTCACTTTTTTCTTTCTCTAACTTTCACTATTTTGCTTTCTCTCTCTTCTTTCTCTCTATCTCTCTCTTTCTTTCTTTCTTTCTTTATTTCTTTCTCTCTTTCTCTTTCTCTCCTTCTCTCTCCCTCTCCACGATTTGCTGATTCTCATGGACAGCATCAAGCACAGCATTCATGCCTTGCCTGTGGTTGACACGGCGACTTAGCCAGCATCTTAGCCTTCTTCCCCTCTCTACACCCTCTCTCCTTTCCTTCTCTCTCTCCCTCTCTTTCTTCCTCTCTCTCTCTCCCTCTCTCTCTCTCCTCCTCTCTGTCTTTCTCCCTCTCTCTTCCTCATCTTATCTTTCTCCCTCTCCTCTCTTTCTCTCTCTCATCCTGCTTTCCCTCACGTCTTCATCTTCATTTCCTCAATACTCATCCTGTCGTAATTGTTTGCCGACGTTTCATTACAAGGCATGGAGAAAGAGAATGAAACAGGGAGAGAGAGAGAGTGAGAGAGAGAGAGAGAAAGAGAGAAAGGAGAGAATGTGAGGGATGCCGAGTGAGAGAAATAGGGAAGAGAGAGAGAGAGAGAGAGAGAGAGTGAGAGAGAGAGAGGGAGAGAGAGAGATAGAAAGATAGAAGAAGGAGAGAATGAGAGGAAAAGAAATAGCCTAGCAGCTTTTCATCACTACAATGCGTCAACTTATGTCTCATATTATATTTTTGCTCTCTTTTTCCTTCCGCACTCCTAACTCTCATCTAGTTCGTTTCTTGTTACTTCATTCTTCTGCCTTACATTCGTACTCCAAGCCACATCTGGACTGTAATAGTGGAGTTGTTAAAGTTCTAAAATAATAAAAAAAAATAAAAAAATACAGGTAGAGATATTAAAATAATTGCCGATCAAATTCTCCAGGGTCTTTATTTGAACAACAGATATGACCGGTAAATAGAGAGTTTAGTACTACAACGACTTTTACATTTATTTTACGGTCCATCTTAGCTGACCACCTGAACAAACACACGAATTCTCGGGTGTGTTTGGTTTTTTTTGCACCACTTTTCTTCCTTGTTTGTTTGTTTTGCCTTTTGCATTTTCTTTCTTTGTTGCCGTGTTTCTTTTCTTCTTGCCGATGAAAATGATGGTTTCCTGGTTTGCAAGAAAAAAAGAAACCAGTTAGTCATGACCACGTGTGTTTTTTATTGTTAGCGCCTGGAATCTTCCTTTGATAACACATTTTGCTTGCTACCTTTCTTTTGCCAGTCATCGCTTGTCTTTTCTGTCTGTTTCGTAAGAGCTTCTTTCTACGTCATTCCGCGCCGCCTTATCAGTGTCAAATGATTAGTCGACACAAGTTTGTTCCTTAATGATTCCTTGAAAAATCGAATCCGAACCGTTTTCGAATCCGAATTTGAATATCCCGCATGCTCTTCATATGCTATTTGTGATAAAAGCAATGTTGACCATTAAAAAAATATATAACTATGATAATATGACATCTAAAAAGACTTCCTCTTACAGAACGAACTGTCTTTGCGCGCGAGTGCATTCCAGCGGGGCAAGAGAACACGCGAGAGACGCGGCGCGATCGAGGAAGCGACTGCAGAGAGGAGCTAGAGAATACAAGGTAGGCCGACTAAAATTATTCTTAGAAATAAAAATGAATGTTAAATTCGTGTTCCCCGTGCCAAATAACCCCCTGGGCCAATTTTCAGAAAAATTTGGGTTTTTGGTTCCGACAGCTGAAGAGTATCAAAATATATTATCCACCGAAATGTTTTCTCATTATTTCGGCGAAAATATTGATAAGATCCGGTTAGTTGCACCCTGTCTATGCATGAGATCATCGCCATGTCATTGTTTCATTCACCCGATAATCCTTATTTATTTATTAACGATGTCAGAACAGCTTTCCGTATTGCCTTTTCAAAGGTTCCTTTGTTTAGTATTGAGAAGAACAAAAAGGAATTTTATTGAAGGCTCACATTCCTAGATCTCTACTAGTGGCCAGTATTTAAAAAAAAAGCAAAAATAGAAAAGGTGCAGCCGATTTTTGCATTAAAAGACGCCGACAACCTGGTGTGGTTTTGAGTGTCTTTTATATGTCTTCATGGCTTGTAGCCTCTTTTCCACGCTATTCGACTGGTAACATTGAGATGTATTTACTCTTTTATTCCTTGTGCTATTGCTCCATGTTTCTCGTCTATAGTTACTCTTTTATTCCACTTCAACAAAACAACCAACCCATGGCAGCGTGGTTACTCAGAAGAATACAAAAAAGCTCTCACTGCGCATGTTCAGACTATTTCCCAGCCCATATTCAGACTATTCCCCGGCCATGTTGAGCCTATTTCCCGGCCCATCTTGAGACTATTTACCGGCCCATGTTCAGACTATTTCCCGGCCAATGTGGAGACTATTTCCCAGCCCATATTCAGACTATTTCCTGGCCCATGTTTAGCCTCCTATTTCAGGTACTGCACGAATGGCCTCTTCCGGCGGTGGCCCGTCCTCTGGTGGCGGTGGCGGAGGGGGAGATATCTTCGTCCTCGTCAAGTACGACTACATGGCGCAAGAGGATCAGGAGTTGAGCATGAAGAAGAATGAGCGGCTTCGGCTGCTGGACGACTCCAAAAATTGGTGGAAGGTGAGAGGAAGAGAGAGAGAGAGGGGGAGTGAGAGAGAAAGAGAGAGAGAGAGCGAAAAAATTATTGAAAATATTGATAGTGATTCTAACAATCTGATTACAGTATACATTTTATGGGGATTACAAACTGTTTTTTTTATAAAGCAAAATGTCTTGCAGTATTTTGTTATTGGGAATAGAGTTTTAGATCACAGGTTTTTCAGAAGTCATTATTGATTGCTTTCCTCAAGAATTGAAGAAACTTTTGGATAAATATTACAACGGGGCAATGAAGTGCCGGAAATTTTTTTATTCTGTATCGATTTGGATGTCCAATTTTTTTTTAAAGAATTCTACGGAAAAGTAATGCGGGCTTCTTTTTATTTATTTATTTTTTTTGTTCAAAACATCATGATGATATGACAATATTTGGAAATATCGATCGAAAAGGATAGTTCATTTCAAGCATAATGTTGAGAATAATATTTTTTTCTTTATAAATTTTTATATTTATAAAATTATATTTTTGTTTTTAATACTAAATATAATTTTATATATATATATATTATATATATATATATATATATATATATATATATATATATATATTTAAAATTTCTCTCTTATAAGGTCGTCAACGAGCACGGTCAAATCGGCTTTGTCCCTTCCAACTACGTCCGGAAGGAGTCCCTCGTCGACAAGGCCAAGGGCACCATCAAGGGCTTCACGAACAAGCAGGCCGCCTATCCGAGGGTGCCGCCAGTAAGTGGTGTACTTTTTACATTTTGGAATGTACTAATTAATTAACATAATTACATAATATATATATATATTTTTTTTGTTATTTGTACTTTTTATTTATTCTTAACTAGTTGTTCCAATATCTAACAGGGCTCATTTATATAACCAGCACAGTGTGCTCCACCTGGGAATGTTTGTTAGGAATTTTTTAGGGTATTATAATCAAATTAATTAATGTTTTTTTTTTTAAAAGGCTCGTGACTTATTATTGACTTTCCAGAAGGATATAATACTCGTTGCATGTAGAGGACTTTTTGCAGTAATTACGTTGATCTTGTTATTTTCAATATATCAGTTCTCCATAGTCAAGATTACACACAAGTGTGCAACCGAATTGTCAAAGTAGTAACTTGCTCCGGTTTATGACGTGAGAATGGTAGGCGGAACTTGAGAGTAAAGTGAGGAGATGGAAGTATGACAAAGTGTCTTTCTCTCTCTCTCTCTCTTTCTCTCTCTCTCTCTCTCTCTCTCTCTTTCTCTCTCTCTCCCGCACGCATTCTCTCTCTAACACTCTTTTTTTCCTGCTTCCTCTTTTATTTCCTGTCTCCGCATTCTAGTGCCATATTCTTGCTTATCGTTCTTTAGAAAAGGTGGGTAGTAAGATAGTAGGGATAGCCAGACTGCATATGCGAAACGTCAAACATAGTTAGGAGAGAGAGAGAGAGAGAGGAGAGAGAGAGAGAGGGAAGGTGAGAGAGAGAGAGAGAGAGAGAAAGAAGGAGCGAGAGAGAGAGAGGAGAGATAATACGTGAAGTGAGTGAGAAAGAGGTGAATAGAAAGCGAGAGAGAGTCAGAAAGATAGAGAGAAAGAAAGGGAGAGGAGATTAGGGGTAGAGAGAGAGAGCGACAGAGAGGAAGAGAGAGTTAGGCAGTTAGCGGGAAGTAAAGCTGCTGCTTGAACTGATAAGACGATCGCTTTCTTGCCATTCTCCCAGTTTCTTTCAGTCACCATTCTTGCAGACCTTGAAATTCTTTCCCTTGTGCAAAAAAATACCTTTTTGATGATATAGCAAGTAATTTCTTATTCCTATCATTGCCGAATTATTTTTAAATATATTTAAGTTATACGACTCACTGAAATTAAATTTTAAAAACGCATAAGAATCAAAGACTAGACGAAACAGCTTTATACTATTTTCATTATAGTGGCTAGCTTCCTTTTTTTTATGGTTAATTTATATTAGACGGTAAGCAAGTTCCATCACGGCCGTTCAGAGAAGTCTCATGAAGCCAGCCATTTAAGCTCTCAGACCCGGGGCCGGGCCGGGTTTTCCATTGCCATCCAGTTCAGACTCAGAGTGCTGAAATGGGTTTGACCCATGATAGCGTTGTAATCCCTCGGGCCGAAGAAGGCCCGGAATCCTGTCTTTCCCGTACTTTTTTCTATTTTTAACCTCCCGGGCAGGCCATTTAGCGCGTTTGTAACCCCCGGCCCCAGGCGAGAGGTAGCCACTATTTCAGCCCTGTTCAGACAACGGCCCCGTTTTCGTGTCCCGGCTTGACCAAGGCACTAGTTAACTAAGGATTTCCACACTGCTTTTTGCTCATGCTTACATTAGTCCCAACCAATGCCCTTTTTGCATACTATTTTTTTTACGCTTGTTGCGCATCATTGATACATTCTCGCGCTCTCTCTGTCTCTCTCCCTCACTCTCATTCACACTCTCTCTCTCTCTCTCTCTCTCTCTCGCTCAGTCTCACTCTCGCTCTCTCTCTTTCTCTCGCCCTCTCTCTCTCTCTCTCTCTCTCTTTCTTTCTCTCCTTCGCTGTCTCTCCTTCGCTGTCTCTCTCACTCCCTATCACTCTCCATCTCTCTCCCTCCCTCTCTACTCCCCCCTACTCGAGACCCACTTATTCGTCATGTTTCTCTTCAAAGACACCCCCTCCCCTCATGCACAACATGTTGTATCCACTCAACAGTGCTCACAGTCTGATTGAGAATTCCATGCCTTGTCATGCTTCTCGATAAATCTCTAGCCTCACCCAGAGTCATCCTAATTAGGAGTGTCTCTGTATTGCCCACTTTAAAGGGGGGAGTCTGTATTGACCACTTATTGACCACTTCAAGACTCGTTTAGTGCCCGATCACAACCAAGACTTGCTTATCCATTTTCTAGCACTTGCCACTAATAGTTTTTTTTTTGTTAGATTGGAGGCGAATTTATTGTTCCTTTTACGCACATTTTCAATTTTTTTTATTAATTTTTTGATTTATTTAATCAAGGGTTCTTTTGCACGATGGATTCTAGACGCTCGATTCTGAGTAGAAAATGCATTCAAATTTAAATCGTTCTTTACCGATTGGTTGTCAGAACAATCCTTGGTCATTTCCTCCGTCTCTCAATGCCTATCGCCCCATCTAATGGATGTAAATAGAGAGAGAAAGAGAGAGAGAGAGAGAGGAAAGAGAGAGAGAGAGAGAGAGAGAGAGAAAGAAGGAGTGATAAAGAGAGGAAAAGAAAGGGAGATGGTCGCTTTTTGTGCTCCTTCAACAAAGTTGACTGAACCCTCGAGGAGATCATGCCCGCGAAAAGCAAACATAGGAGGTTATCGATTCATCGGTTTCCAGAGAGATGGGGTTGAGAGGGGGTGGTACAGCGAGAGAGAGGATCAGGTAGAGAGAGAAGGGGGGGGGGAGAGGAGACAAAGAGAGAGTGAGAGGAGTCGGAGAGAGCGATAGAGAGTGAGAGAGAGAAGGGGAAGAGAGAGAGAGAGAGAATGAAAGAGAAAGACATGAGAGCGAGAGTGAGAGGCCTCCTCACAGCTGACGAAGATGATGTGGGTTGCGTTGCAGGCGGAAGGAATTTTTTTATATGCGAAAGATATTTTAGAATTATTTTTATTTAGATTAATTGCAAGCATAGTTTTATTTCCCCTCTGTTTATTTCCTCTCTGTTTATGTCCTCGTGTTCTGCCAGGGCATTTTTTTTAAAATAATTTTTATGTCTCCTTCACAAGATCTACAATAAACATCCGCAATGTTCTCGCCCTCTCTCTCTCTCTCTCTCTCTCTCTGTATCACTTTCTCTCTCTCTCTCCTCATCTGTTTAGAGTCGTGCTCCAACTCTTCCTTCGTCACCTATCCATACAACTGTTTTCAGCTCGTTGTCTGTCTTCGATTACTGCTCTGTCTCTCTCTCTCTCTCTCTCTCTCTCTCTCTTTCTCTCTCTTATGCTCTCTCTCTCTCTGTCTCTGTCTCTGTCTCTGTCTCCTCTTTGCACACATTGAGTTTGCCACCGCGGCGGGGCATCCGCCAACACACCAGCTAGAAGATGTCCGCACGCGCACACCGCTCTCAGTACACAGAAACACGCATGCGAGACATCTCTCTTTCTCTGTCTATCTCTCCCCATTCTCTCTCTCCATCTCTCTCTATCTTTCTCTCTCTCTGTCTCTCTGTCTCTCTCTCTGTCTTTCTCTCTCTGTCTCTGTCTCTCTCGCACTCTCCCTGCTACCACCCACCTTCTCGTGTTCGCTCGTGTCGTGATGCCGTGCGAAAAGAAGAGTGAGAGAGAGAAAGAGAGAGAGAGATAGGGGAGAGAGAGAAAGAGTGATAGAGAGAGAGAGAGAGAGAGAGAGAGAGATGGCACAGGAAGCGGATGGAACGCGCCTGGTTGTTCCCGCCATGGTGGTGGGGAGGGGACTCTCCTATTAGTGATGTTCGTGTCCCTTTTAATGGGGCATTGTAGGGCCCCTCTTTAAAGTTATTAATTTATTGACTTGGTTTCTTTTTAAATCAGTCATCCTTCTGTTACTCATGTTAACGAAGGTTCTGCTGTGCCTTACCCATTTTGAATGTTTATTTTTTCTGAGCTCCCCTTATTCCTGCCCTTCAGATAGAGATATTTAGAGCGAGAGAGCGAGATATAATATATATATATTTTTTTTACAACTTTCTATATTCAATTCAATACGTCTGCTCGGATTGAGTTCTATTGATCTATTTCCTTCGTCTTCCTGGCATTTTGACCAAATGGTTGCCCTTGTCATCTGCCCGGCTAACCAAGGCTTTTTCAGCGGAATGCAAGCTGATACGCGGTGGTGATATAGGCATTAGAGGAGAGAGAGGGGAGGAGAGTGAGAGATTGAGAGAGAGAGAGCAAGAGAGAGAGAGAGTAGGAGATAGAGAGCAAGAGAGAGAGCGTGAGGGAAACAAAGAGAGAGATCAAGAGAGAGAGAGAGGAGAGAGAGAGAGAGGAGAGAGAGAGAGGAGAGAGAGAGAGAGAGAGAAGTAATAGGCCAGCCTCTGACTCATTGTCAGCAGCAGGTAAGGACAAAATTTCGCAATTCTTTTGCCAACTTCCCGTGGTCAGCCAGCATTGATCACCTGCCATCGTGTAATAATGCGGGAACAATCTCGGAACTTGATAGACCGAGAGGGAGAGAGAGGGTTGAGAAGGAGTGAAGGAGAGAGAGCGAGGGAGAGAAAGTGAGAGATATAGAGAGAGACAACGTGACAGAGAGAGAGAGAGGAGAGAGAGAATTATAGAGAGGGGTAGTGATAGAGATAGAGAGAGAAAGAGAGAGAGAGATGGAATGAGAGGAAGAGATATAGAATGAGAGAGAGAATGAGGGGTATTAATTGACTTGTGCTATAGGAAAAAAAGTCTTTTGCCCTTCTCATATTTCGCTTGTTTCATTGTGAGCTGACAAGCAAAAAGTAGCCAGTATCATTGTTCTCCTGTTTCTGCTTCTCTCTCTCTCTCTCTCTCTCTCTCTCTTGTTTTCTCTTGCTTCTCTCAATCTGCCGCTCCTTCTCCTTTTCCTCCTCTCTACCTTCGCTCTATTTCTTTTAGAATTTTTAAACCCCTTCTTCTCATTTTTCAGACATACCTCTGCTACATTCTCTAACGAGATTACATATATTAATATGAATCACTGTGTCTTTTTTCTTCTTTTTCCTTTCCTTACTATCTTTCACATTGTCTATTTCTTCAACCTCTCTCTGCTTCTCTCTCTCTCTCTCCTTGCTTCTCTTTCTCCCTCTTTCTCTCTCTTTCCATCTTTCTCGCTTTCTCCATCTCTCTCTCTCCTTCTCTCTCTCTCTCTCTCTCTCTTTCCATCTTTCTCGCTCTCTCCATCTCTCTCTCTCTCCATCTCTCTCTCTCTCTCTCTCTCTCTCTCTCTCTCTTCTACATGTGACAGAAATGTTCCCCCTCCCCTCCCGTTTCTTCCTCCTAGCAACCTACCTTCCAGCTCAGATCACTTTTCATGCTCTCGTTGCCATGGTCATCTCAGACCAGTACAGTGAGAGAGCATGAACTTGCTACATTTTGTGATTCTGTTTGTAACATTTGATTTCCTTTTCCTTTAATTTTTTTTTTAAATATTTTCTACCTGCTTTCCTAATGACGCCATTAGGCCAATATCACGCACGCGGTCATTAATTTTATGAGAAAAAAGAGTGTCGATTAAAAAAAATTATTTCTTGCTAATATTGTGCCCTGTTTTAAAAATGATTCGTCTTATTGTTAGAACTATTTATTTTTTAATGTTCTTAAAAAAAGAAAATATATATATATATATATATATATATATATATATATATATAGTTAATATGCGTTATTTCGTGCGTAAATGTTTTAAAGCTTTAATTAATTAGATTTAAATATCCTTCTTTCCTTCAGGACTCCGCAGCAGCTGCCTCGCCGTTCAACGAACGTGGCGTTCTCTCTCAACAGCAGAACAACCTCCTGACAAGCAGTGTCTCTGGCAGTGGTGGCGGTGTGCTGCCATCTTCGTCCGCCTTCTCCACTCCAGCACCCATGGCCAAGGTTGAGCGTTCGATTTGAATTTGAATTTCCCGCCAAAAACTATTAAAAAAAGAGCGCAGTTCCTTTTGTGTCTCTTGTCCCACGTGAATAAGTCCAAATGAACTATAATATAATTGAAAAAAGCGAGCAAGTGGTTTTCATTTTTGTTGCGGTTATATATTATTTAGAAGGTGACTGTATTTTGATCGGGGCATGCTTGGTGTTCTAAAAAATAATTAGAATGAATATTTAATTTTGGATATAAATTTGGCCATATTTCTTTTTAGTGTATGTTTCGCAGGTGGTTTCCATGTCGTCATAAGTCATAAAATGTGAGGGGATCTTGATTCAGCGATATGTGTGTTTTACCTGTATAGATTAAACAACGTATGTAATTTATCCTCCGGTTACGGGAGATTGCTTCCTGTGGGCAGCAGGATTGATGGATTTGGATGAAACTTTCCAGAAAGGTACTTTGAAGTCTTGGCTTTCTTCCTAGGTGCTTTTCAAGAGATTTGGTTGGCGCCGGCGCCGGCGCCGGCACCACAAAGGGGGCCGACTCGGAAACTTTGAGGTCGAATATCTCTTTTTCTAGGGCACCTACAAAAATAACAAAAATAGTTCTGAAGAGCCCAGAGAATGTTTAGTTAGGAGCCCCAAAGCTTAAATCGATATATCGATTGGTAGATCGGTGGGAATGTCTTTTCGAAAATGGGCACTTTTTCGCCTGTAGTTGCCCCTTTTCTCGAAATCGGCCCATTCCGCCGGTTGATTATTAGACTTTTTAGATGCAGTTTTTCATTGCGCATCTTTCTATGTGGGTCTCATCTCCCAATTATTCTTAGAAATCAAGATATTATCGATTAAAGGGGAAAATTTTAATGTTAGGAGCGACCTTTGGAGAATCGCTGACCGAATACTGGACTTGCTATCGAGAAACGGATTTGATATATGGAATCACCAAGATGAGAAGTATTTTTGGTGTCTTTTTCGTTATTTAAAACATTCGATAAGTAACTTAAAGGAGCCGGTTCCGAAATACCGCGATATCTCCGAGGGTAGATAAGCCATGTCATCAAATTATGGTTTGAAAGAACCGTCTCGTAAAGACGAACAACATTGCATTGTCATTAGAATTCATCTTAAGCTTATAAAGGGTCGCTGAATGGTTTGGATGGCTGTTTAATTGGCCTAGGAGAGCTTTGGGGCAGGCGGCTGCTCTCTAGCCGTCTGCACTCTCTCCCCTCTCTATGCTGTCTCGCACCCAGCGAGCGAGCCGGTGCGTAGTCAAAAACGCGACAGATATAGATTGCTGCAACAATTGACTACCCTCGTCTTTTTTCACTCACTCGGTTTAATTATCCAAGTTTAAGGTAGCCGCTTGGGTGCGCCTTGGGAGCGAGCATCCGGATGCACGCATGCATCCGGATGCTCGCTTGCGTCCGGATGCTCGCTGGCCTCCGGATGTTTGCTGGCGTCCGAATTCTTTTTGGTTTTTTTTTATTTGCTAGAGAAAAGAAAATGAATCGGCCAGAACAAATCGAATGAATTTTTTTTTTCTTAAATCGGGAAATGACCACCGGGGCTATCGCCCCGGTGGTCATTTCCCGATTTAAGAAAAAGTGAAAACAAATAAATGCTAAAAACGAGAGCAGGTTTTCCCCGTTCTTCATAAGTCTTTTAATTTTACGAGTT